>CM052545.1:59208988-59270025 GCA_028533065.1 Trachops cirrhosus | reverse complement strand
CACCTTTCATTCCATCACTATTGGTTCCCTGTGCATTTTTCTTCATTAAACTTATTGTAGCCTGCACTTTTTCATCTAATTTGCGACCAAAATCAACCAATTCTGTGAGTATCCTGATCACCAGTGCTTTGAACTGTGCCTCTGATAGGTTGGCTATCTCTTGGTCTCTTAAAAGGATGGGTTCTGGGGCTTTCAATTCTTCTGTTTCAGCCATCTTTTTTCTGGGGTGTTTTTTTTTTTTGGTCTCGTTGAGCTCCTGTAGTGAGGGGTGGAGCCTTAGGTGCTTACCAGGGCAGGGCACCCCAGTTGCAGGGTTGTGACACTGTATGTGGGGGTGGGGTCCTAGAAGGAACAATGGTGCTTGCTCCGCTCTCTGTAGGACCTCAGACCCTTCCGCTGCTTTCCACAAGCTAACTGGGCACCTCTGGCACCAATTCCGGTGTGGGTGGACCTGTGCACCCCACGGAACCTTCCTTTTTAGTCAGTTCCCCAAAGCTCTATATCCCGGTGCTGGGACCCTGATTGCGCACAGTGCCTTGCTTCACAGTGGCCGCCTCACTGGGTCTGCTGGTTGCCACCCCTCCCTCCCTGGCCTGGCCCACCAGCCACCGCCGCCTGTGCGCCCAGGGTCTGCCTGCTGTGGACTTGCGCGCCGCCCCTGTCACTCAGCTCTCCGCTCCACGTCCCTTGCCCGGCCTGACTCCCTCCTACCGGTCTGGATGAATGTGTCTATTTTTAAATCCTTGGGTGTCCGACTTCCATACAGTTCAGTTTTCTGTCTGATCTGGTTGCTACTCTGTTTCTATATTGTTGTTGTCCCTATCTTGGTTGTGCGAGGAGGCACAGTGCGTCTACCTATGCCTCCGTCTTGGCCGGAAGTCTGTGCGTATTCCTTTGGGGCATTTATCCTGCTTGGTATTCTCAGAGTTTCCTGAACCTGTGGTTTTGGGTCTGTCATCAATTTGGGGAAATTCCCACTCATTAGTTCTTCAAATGTTGCTTCTGTTCCTTTCTTTCTTCTCTTCCTTCTAGTATTTCTACCATGCTTATATGATACACATTTTCACACTGTCCCACAGTTCTTGGATATTCTGTTTTCTTTTTTCCATCTTATTTCTCTTTGGTTTTCAGTTTTGAAATTTTTTATTGCCATATCCTCTAGCTTAGAGAGTCTTTCCTCAGTCATGTCCCATCAAGGGTGTTCTTCACTTATGTTATGGCATTTTTTTAAATCTTCACTTATCTTACAGCATTTTTCATCTCCAGCATTTCTTTTTGATTCTTAGAATGTCTGTCTCTCTGCTTCTGTTATCCATCTGTACTTGTATGTTGTCTCCTTCTTCTGTTAAAACCTAAGCCTATTAGTCATACTCCTAAAAGATATTTATAGCCTGGTTATTCCAACATTTTTGCCATATCTGGCTCTGGATGTGATGCCTGTTATATTTCTTTAATCTGTGATTTTGCCGTATAGTATGCCTTACAGTTCCCAAAGGTGGATGTGGCGTGCTGAGCAGGAGGAAGTGGCAGAAGTGGTGGTCGGGTGTGCAAGGAGGAAAGGGCTCAGCGGGCCTATGATCAGGTCTCAGCCTTCCAGGGAAGCCTATGTTCCTGACCGGGAACTTCACCAGTGCCTCTCAGTGTTGTTTGTTGTTTTGTTTTCAGATTCTCTGGTCAGTTTGTTTCAGTTTTCATTTTAGGTAGAACAGGATGGCTAGAGGAGGCTGGAATTGGGTTTTTCTCTTCCCCAACATGTGGAAGGCCAGACCCAGATGAGCAAGGCTCTGGTGAAATCCCAGTGGGTCCGGCTCAGATTCAGTCTTTGCTCCAGAGGGCAGACCCTGATAAGAGAAATATAATGCTCAGGTGCATTTCAGAATGGTTCCTCGTCCCGTCCCCCTTGTGAAAGCAGGGGAGGATTTTTCTCTGATATTCACTGTGAGTACTTTGTAGAACTCCAGGAGGTAAGGGTGATTTTGTGAGTTTTACCTCACTGGCTGGGTATCTCCAGAGTTTTTAACCCTCAGACACGCACACACTGAGCCCCCAGCAATTCGCCAGATGCAGCTCGGGTGTTCCCAGTCTAGCATTGGTTTCTGTGACGGTTTCTGCCCAGGTTTGCTATTCTCATACCCTCCTGTCTATCTCTCCACTTTGGGGTACAGCGGTTTGCCATGTGGCCTCACTTCTCTGATGGACCAAGAAACATTGTTGCTTTTTCAGTGTGTTCAGCTTTTTACATATTGTTCGTGGTGACTTCTTAACATGGTGACTTCTAATCTATTTATATGCCAGACTGGAAACTAGAAGTCAATATTAAAAATCAACGTTATACTTTCCACCAAGAAAAAGTATTTAAGAGAGAAGTATTTAGAAATATCTTGGGGAGTTTTAAAAACAGAAATATTCAAAAGTCTACACTAATGTCATGTAATATAGGATAATTATAAAATAGAAATGCAGAGGTCAAAGAAGGCTATAACATTGGGGATGTTCCTGGGTGAGAAGAGCCAGTGTGATCAAAATTTGAATTCCCCCCAATTAATTTGATCAGAACTGTGGTACATCAGTATAATTGTAATAAATGCCTTAAAGAGTGACAAAGCTTTCTAAAGTTAATGTGAGAGAATTATTGGAGCTTTGAACTGCTGTCTTTTATGACATGTTATGAAGTTACATAATTAAAATTTAGGCACTATTTTAAAAATAAATAGAACAGTAAAAGAAAGATATCCCAATCAGTAGAAAATCCAATTATATAAGAAGTTTTATATCTGTGACATTTCCAATCTATAGGAACAATCTTTTATTCATTAACAATTTTGAGACATTTGGTTAGCTCTTTAAAAAAAAATTCTGTATCTGGTACAAGTACCAAAATAAATTCCAAATGTATTAAAGATTTTAAAGATTTTGTCATATTCTCTACTGCACATATATATGGATATTTATGCTGTTGATTGATATGCCCTAAGCAGATTAGCAAAGGAGGAAATCATAAAGGGAAAAATGCAATAGATACTACTTCATGGAAAAGCCATTAAAAAAAGGGCAGGACCAAAATATGTTGTAAATAGTATGAAAAGATAAATGGAAAATTGGGGAAAATATTACCTATTGATAAAGCCATTGATCTCATCAATCCAAAGAATTCTTACAAATCTCGTAAATAAGAGCTAGGTGAGGACTCCTGCATGGGTGCCTGAAGTCCGCAAGGAATTGACAGTGGGCGACACAAATAGGCAATACATTTAGAAGAAAGCTAGTCTCTTGATAAAACAAGATACAAAATAAGAACATACTATTTAAATTTTCTCTTTAAATTTTATTGTGATTAATCAGAATTAAAAGGTTAGTGTAGAAAACAAACAAAATACTTACAGATTAATGCTCATAATATAAATGGTTTTTCTGATGTCCCAACTTATTATTATCTTTCTAATATTTCTAAGTTTAACTATAAGTAATTATATAATCAGGATTAATTTTAATCACAGAATTTGTTCTAAGGAAATAATCAGAGATGGGTGTAAATCGGTATGAACAGATGCTTATTCAAATGTCATTATAATGTAAAAAATTAAAAACACAATATCCAACAATAGAAATACCATCCATTTATTAAATATCACGTCCATTATAAAACATGTTTATCTAGGGGTAAATGAACTACAAAGCATTCTGTCCCATACTTTGTAAGCCTAGTAATCTTGTAAAACCTGCCAACTTAGCCAACATCACAGCTTACAGCCATTACCTCTGCTGTTGGGGTTACAGGAGAATATGGTTTTTTACTTTGTATTTTTCCAAGTGTGACTTTGTTGCAAAATCAGAACACAAATGACTTTTTATACACATTTAACTCTGGTGATTATTGATGAAAGTTTTTTTTTCCTTTATAAAGAAAATTCACTGATGATTAGGTAAATGGAAATTTTATTTGTAGTTTTCACCCTTTTCTCGCAGTGTGGTGTATTCAGAGTCCATACTGCTTACTTAGTAAGACAGTAATCTAACTGTACCTTTAAGAGTCTGTTTGTTTCCGAGAGCACATACAGGTGGTCTGACTTCTCTAAAATCACCAGTTGGTGAAGTTCGGTGCTGAGCCATTGAAGATGTATCTGATGTGGCACTTAGTCCTTTGTGGGGTCTCTTCCTCTCCTCTGTCTGCAGAGCCATTTTCATTCTTCAGCCCTTTGATTTTCTCTGACTTGAAGTATGTCCCTTATGACTGCCTGGCTGGTGACAGATGTGTCCTGAGCAGTGCTGATGCGGGGATGGCAGACAGGTCAATCCCCCCAGAACATGTTCTGGTGAGCCTTTCACAGACTGGGCAGCCTACAACAGCAATAGCTGTAGAGATGCTGTGCTGAAAGGGAGCTGAGGTGGGTGGGTTTAGAGCCCATTCTGTTCTCGGGGACCGTTACCGCTCTTGAGTCTCTATTTCTTCCCTTGTTCTTTTTTTTTCTTTTTTTAATTTTAGTTTATTCAGTACAGTTTCTATCCTTTAGTCCCATTCCAGCCCACCCACCCATTCCTCCCCTCCTCCCTCCCCTTTCCAACACCCCTAGTTTTGTCCATGTGTCCTCTATATTTGTTCCTGTAAACCCTTCCCTTCTCCCCTTGAAATTCCCTCCCCTCTCCCCTCTGGTCACTGACTACCTGTCCTCTATTTCAGTGTCTTTTGTTATATTTTACTTGTTTCTTTGTTTTGTTGTTTAGGTTCCTGTTAAAGGCAAGGTCATATGGTATTTGTCTTTCATTGCCTGGCTTATTTCACTTAGCATAATGCTTTCCAGCTCCATCCATGCTGTTGCAAAGGGTATGAGCTCCTTCTTTCTTTCAGCTGCATAGAATTCCATTGTGTAAATGTACCATAGTTTTTTGATCCATTCATTTACTGATGGGCACCTAGGTTGTTCTTATAGCAAATAGTTGCTAGGCCTCTACTATCAGAAGCACTTTTGAGTCTGTGGAGGACAGACAAATAAGATCCTTGAACTCCTTCCTGGTAGCTACTCATCTAAAACTGGAAATTCAATACCTAAGAGAGATGAGAATTTCATATGTCATTGTGCCTGGCACCTAGACTATTCTGCGTAGTTAATTCATTGTTTCCCCTTTCTTCGTTCCCTGACACTGGACCAAGGCTAGCACTAACTAATATGTGTTTAAAGGTCTCCAGAGAGCAGCCTTCCCTTTTAGCTCTGTGCCTTGCCTCTGTGGCCTCATGTACAAGAGCCCTTGAAGGATGTTCTCCACAAAGGCTGGCCTGCCAGGAGACATGAAGAAAACACATCACCCCTCACATCCTCGTGGTCTCACTGAGAATGGGCTGCACTGGCAGCTGAGGAGCTGACAGTCCATGAAACAGGCTGTTTCTGAAGCGTGTAGTTGCCTGCTTTAATTCATTTGGTATCTGGATCATCTTACTTGTGCTGGTCTCATGTTTACCTCAAACAGAACAGTATAGACTCTTCTCTTCTCGGCTTAGCATTTCTTCTAAACATCTCCTATCTGAGGCAACCCAACAAAGAGAAACTGGAGAAATCATAGGACTTGTGCAAACAAGTCCAGATGTGTGATGTGCTCAAAGACATGGTTAGTGACAGAGTCTGCATCCTGCTCAGAATGAACTTTTATTGTACCTTGCTATGGATGTTTCTGTAGAACTTAAACTTATTTGCTGAGGCAAACACATTCCAGATTCAGATCCAGCAGTGGGCCATTGTCCCCATCACATGGAAAACGAAAGCACAGGACTCTTAACACTATGAGGTTTGTGTGTGAAGTTGGGGGTGCCTAGGTTTTGATGTGTTCTGAATCAGCATCCCTTTTCCTGCCCACCTGTTGTATCCAACTTTCTCCAAATTGGTATGTTGCTGTCTCTTCTGCATAGGCTTATTATCAACCCATCTATATTGAGAATGAAAGACAACAAAGCTGTAGAATGATCAAAGAGCGGGAATGAAAGCATGAAGAGAGCGCAAGCGCAGTCTGTACTTGGAGGGCGCTGCACAGAGGTGAATAGGCTGCAGAGGTGTGTGGCAGTAATCTGCATATCAGTCCCCCACACCAGCTAACTCTCGACCTGGCCCATGTGCTGGAATCCCTGGGGAACCGCTGGCACCGCTGTTCTTTTCGTGCCCACTCGATCTCTAGAACCATGGCTGGGAAACACGGAAATGTCCATGGCAGAATATGTAACATTGCAGGTTTTATTTAGAAAGAGATTGAAAATGGTTAAGATTTTTTCTTCTCTGATGTTGAGGCTCATGCATTAACCATCTCTGCTGTCTTTACAATGTATTTTGTGAAGTTGTCTTTTACCTTCCACAGGACCAGCTCTCAGCGGACATGTACAGTTTTGTGGCCAAAGAAATTGACTATGCAAACTACTTTCAAACAGTAAGTGTCCATGAAGATGAAACAACTCAAAGCCTATTTGCGAGAGTCGTGGGGCAGGCAGCAAGGAGTGTGGGCACAGACTTGTGCATGCCACAGGGAAGACTGGGAGTTTGACTGCTCTGCCTGTGAATGCATCCCACCTTCTGTTTCTCTTTGTATGGCTTCCCTTCCCCCGCCCCAAGAAAAAAATGAAGAAAAAACCTTAACCTTACCTATGAAGATTATTGCAACAGGTTACCTATGGAAGGTTACCTATGTGAGGTATGGCAGTGGTGCTCAGTCAGGGGTGATTTTGCTCCCTTTTCCACCAGACACTTGGCAATGTCTGAAGACATTGTTCGGTTGTCACCTTTGGGGACACGTTATTTGCATCTAGTGGGTAGAGGTCAGGGGTAGAGAAACAGGATCTGAGTTGAGAAAAATACAAATTAAAAATAGGGAAGTGGTGGAATGATAAGGAAGGAAGAAGACAGAAGAAAAGGAGGAGAAATTCTGAAATGTTTACAGTGCTTTGATAAGCATGTAGAAAAGCTGTCCACTATTAGCAATCTTCCAACACTTTCATCAGGGGACCAGAAATTTGGGGGAGTTTCTTCTACCCTAAAAAAGGACTGATATGCATCCCTTCCAACTTAGAATGTTTATTTTAAACTAGCGGTATATCTCTAAGTATATTTCATTGGCTTTATTTGTGAAGGTAATATTCAATTTTAGAGTTGTTAAAACTAATGAAATTGTTAGCATTCCAAACATTATTAGGCTGCCTAATTGTTTATTTCAATATTCTAATTTTTTAAAATAATTTTTGTTTTACTTGGAGATGACAGTATCTACCCTCCATGCCAAGCATTTAAATAGTGATTCATCCCCCTTCCCTCATCCATGGCCAATTTTTGAGGGAGGAAGAGGAATTCAGAAAATGAACAAAGTAACCATTGTTCTCAGGATTTCACCTGCCCTTGTCAGTATTTCAGCAGATTTTTTGGTAGTTGGATGGGCAAAATAGAACATCTTGAAGGAATTTTTTCTTTGAGCCGTGTTATTTTAACCAAAGCAATCTTACCTCCCAAGGTACTGGAAGTACTTGAAGAGAATTATAGATCAAGTCGCAAGTGTTCTGTCTGGTTATATCTTAAACCCACTTTACAGAAAACAAGATATGTGTGTGTGTGTACACACAGGCTAATAGCATTTGGCTCCTGTAGGCATACAGATTTATAAATGCGTTTTTCATATATACTTTCCTATTGATTAACTTCTCTTTTGCTTTTTGCTTTGAGAGGTGCTTAGCAAGATAGGATGACAGCAAAGGCAAGCTCTCTAAGTCAGGCCCAAGCTGTGGGGCAGCCCTCATAACCCCTCATGGTTCTCCTACTTCCCAAACCCCCATCTGTGACTCTGTTGCTGCAGAGATTACAGAGGAAGCAGGGCAACTGCTCTGGACAGAGCACCCCATGTGGCACAGTGTGCCCCCAACCCTTGGCAAAGGCTAATGCTTGCTCTTGTGTTTTCTCAGCTAATAGAAGTGCAAGCTGAATACCACAGGAAGTCACTGACACTCTTGCAGGCGGTGCTGCCTCAGATAAAAGCACAACAAGGTAACCCTCCTTGTTACCCTCCTTGTTACCCTCCTTGGTTGGGGAAGGTTGGAGATAGCCTGCCTGCCTTCCCAGATGCGACCAATGCCCCATGTTTTCATCCACCCTTATGTGTCCCAGGGGTCACATTTGCATGAGCAGCTTCGACTTCACCAGCTGGTGCCTTGATCCAGCTGCAGTGAAGCAGAGCCCACTCAAACACACCATCCCCTAAGGGGATGAGTCGGGGGAGGTGTGTGTGTGCACAGATGTGTGTGCAAGTGTGTGTTACATGAAGCCCAGCAGGTCTGGACACGGCCGGTTAGCCTCTGCCCTACGCAGACCTCTCAGTCCTCCCAAAACCATGGGAATGGAGAGTCCACTGGGCCTCCATGTCTTTCATAGTCTTAGAGTAATCTGTATGACATGACATACTCCAACATGAGTGGTCTTCATAACCCTTTCCATTGACTCCCTTCTTGTTCCTCCCGATCAGAGGCCTGGGTGGAGAAGCCTTCCTTTGGGAAGCCCCTGGAGGAACACCTCACGATCAGCGGCCGGGAGATCGCCTTCCCCATCGAGGCATGTGTGACCATGCTGCTGGAGTGCGGGATGCAGGAGGAGGTGGGTCTGGGGTGTATGTGACAATGCTGCAGAGTAAGGGATGCAGGAGGAGGTGGGTCTGGGCATAGTCAGGCCCCACCCCGAGCAGATGCCCTCTTCCATGAGGCATGGACCACAAGATCTTCACCCCTGTTACCATCCCCACTGTGGCCCCTACAAATCCAAACATGGTAAGATGGGGTACAGCCCCCTCTCCTGCAGAGCACAAATGGGTCCTGCTCTCTCCTATGATCCTTCACTTTATGGGGAGATTGGTACTGCTGGCCATGACAAACTTAGAGCCACACTCTGGCCATTCTTTCTTCATGTTTAAAATTATTTTGGCAATCTGCTGCTGCTTCCTCTTCCTCTTCCTCCTCCTCCTCCTTCTTCAAAAGTTCTCTGATTTTAAAAATAGAACTTTTAGAATACATGCACTGCTATGTTCATTGCAGCATTATTTGCAATAGGCAAGATTTGGAAGCAGCCTAAGTGTTCATCAGTAGATGAATGGATAAAACAGCTGTGGTACATTTGCACAATGGAATACTACTCAGCCATAAAAAGAAGGAAATCTTACCCTTTGCAATAGCATGAATGGACCTAGAGGGCATTATGCTAATTGAAATAAGCCAGTCAGAGAAAGACAAGTACCATGTGATTGCACTCCTGTGTAACCAAATGAACAAAACAAAAACATTCATAGATATAGAAAATAGACTGAGAGCTCTCGGAGAGAATGGGGGTGGGGAGCTGGGTGAAAAAGGTGAGAGATTAAGCAAAACAACAGAGCAAAACTCAGAGAGAGACAACAGTGTGGTGATTATCAGAGGGAAGGGGGTTTGTGGAGGTGGAGGAGGATAAAGAGGAATAAAAGGTAATGGAAGGAGAGACTTGACTTGGGGTGGTGAACACAATACAATATACAGCTGATGTCTTAATAGAAGTGTACTCCTGAAACGTATATAATTTATTTACCAATGTCACTTCAATAAATGCACAAAAATAAAAAATAGACCTTTTAACCTTTTTGATCATAACTCTTTTATAGAGATCCTGAAAATATGATTGATAGCGACATTAGAAAATAGTTCTTAAGGGCCACATGTATAAAAGTCTACGAGAAATGAGTGGCTGTTGTTTTTATTATTGTGTAAATCTTTCCTGGGAGCTAGAACTTTCTTTGGTTTCTTTTATTGGCTGTTTTAAAATCTTCACTCCATCTCCCTTTGATCTGATAAGTGGATCAATACTTACGTAGGGCCTGCTATGCATTTATCACTGAGCAAAGTATAAAAGAGTCGAATGGGGGCTTATGAGCTTGTTGGAGAAGATGAGCATCCCATTTATTAATTTGGATTAATTAATAAATGTTATTAATCCAAAATAGTCTTTAAGTCAGCACCTGGTCACCTGGGGCAAACTGGGAGGACTTCAGAAGAGAAGGAAGCCAGTTCAGGTTCTCATGCATGTTGGCCGCATGCCCTGTGTCAGGCCTGCCCTGGATAGGGCTGTTCCAGACGGATGGGAATAGGTCTTTCTTACCACATTTTGGTGCCAGGCATTTTCACATGTGCTATCAATCACAAGAGGGAAAGAAGTTTACAATGCCTGAGGGATGCTTTGATAGAGGGAGGTAAACTGGGCCTTTTCTTTCCCCATCATTTTTTATGAATTATGGAAAAATGAAGACACTTAAAGATAAGATAATCAGCCTCATCACCCAGCGTATGGTTGGTCCTGTTTCATCTGCACCTCCATTTCCTGCCCTACCCCTACTTTGGAGATTTTGAAGCCAATCCTAGACATTATATCATTGCATCTATAATACTTCAGCAAGTTTCTCAAGAAAATAAGGACTGTTTTTAAATAGAACTAGAACATTATTACATACAAGTAAAACAAATTGATCAGTATCTTAGAATTTCTAGTCAGTGTGAACTAGTTTTTGAAGAACAGGCATCAGATGGTGTGGCATCTCCCATCTTGTCTCCGGATTCTTCCGTTCCTTCCACCACCCGCCAGACCTTCTTGCTCCCCCTTGCACTTTTCCCTACTTTGTATCTGCTCTTTTCCTTTAGTAACAAATATACTCAGGTTTCCCCTAGCCTATAAAGAGGTCTTCTTTCAGCCCAACCACAGCCTCATACTCCTTCCCCGACCAGTTGGGTTTTGTTTTTTGTGCTACCTAACGTCTTCAGGTAACTCACAGCATTTCTGGTTGTGCACCCTTAGCGCTGCTCACTCTTCTGTCTCTGGCACAACCATTTCTGCTCCCACCACCGGGCTAAACCTGCCCTGTTGACCCCGGGGACTCCCAGGTTGCCCAGTCCCAGGCCTCAGCCTGGCCGCCTTTGCCACTTGGCTGCCTGTGATGTTACTGCTGGAGCCACCCTTGAAACTAGCACCCGCTGTGCTCCCTCGTGCCCCTTGCCCCTATCAGTGACATCGTGATGACCCAATCAGCACTGTCCAGCCAGGCCCTCCACTCTCTCTAATCTTTCCTGGGTGTCACCATCCTCTCAAGGACCTTCGCCTCAACCTCAGTGAGCATCCTGGGTCCTCACCCCTCCCCTGGGCCCCACTCCCATGTTTGCTGCCATTTCTTCAGCATTTCCATGGGGGTTTTTCTCTAACACCCCCAAACTTGGACTCACTGGCAATGTGAAAGTCACATCTCCTTCCAGTTTTTCTGTGTCTCTCATTGGAACAGTCTTCTCAGCTACACAGTCAGAACTCTGAAGCTCTTGTGTGACGACTCCACTTCCTTCTCTTTGGTGTTGTCTGTCACCAAACACCATTGCCCTTCCTTCATGGCTATGGCATGTGTTCATGAGGATCTAGCCCTCTCCTTCGTGTGCACCATCACTTGCTCTCTTGATTATAGTAGCTGTGCTTACATGCTAATCCAAACATGTTTCAGGAGCTTCCTCACATATATGCCAGAGAGCTTTGAACATCTCTTTGTCTGAGACACCCCGTGCTAAGAACGGAGTTATGATCTTAGCAGGCCCAGAACTCAGACCAGGAACATCTTCTAGAGGAACTTGGGAAGCTGACTGGCCATCAGTGGTTAAAGAAACAAGGGTTATTCTGCCAGCCTGTTTCTCAGCCTGCGGGTCACATCACTGAGTGCAAGGAGCTAAGGAGGTGAAACAGAAACCAGTAGGTCTTCCACCCATGTATAACTTCCCTGTCTGAGTTGGGGGTTCCTTTCCAGCTCTGACCTGTATCTGTCACCTCTGCACACACCCTTGTCCGCTGCTTCTCTGTCTCTTCACAGTTCACTTTCATTCTGCAAGGTGGAGCAGTTCACTTGGAAAAGATGACAGTGTCTCAAGAGGGACTCTAAGAACAGAACAGGGATGGGCCAAAGGAGGCATTACTCCCTCACAAGCACCCTATCTGCCCTTCCCTGAGGCTCATAAGAGGCTAATGGCCCTGTCCCTCCCAACACACAAACATACACCCTGGAGATCTTTTCACATCCAAGTTCCTAGATTCTCCCTCCAAATTTAACCAGGTCTCAGTCAAATTCTCCTCTAAAATGTATTTTAAATATACAAGAACAAGAAATCTGAGTGTCCAGGTTTCACTTTTTTCACTCCTACTGAGACGACAGAACAATGAGTCACCCCGACGAGGCCCTGGGGACACAACAGTGGGTGAGGCCCAGTCCCTGCTCTACCAGGGCATTTGGTAAACAAGCAGCTACACTGTTGAAAAGTGGGGCTGGGAAGGCACATATGGGAGAATTTGGAGGAAAGGAGTGGGCAGATTTCGTCACTTTGTTGGGTTTGCTTTTGTGCCTTTGAGTTACAGGGCTGTCCACTGACATTCTGTCCTTTTGGTAGGGACTCTTTCGAGTAGCCCCGTCCGCCTCCAAGCTGAAGAAGCTGAAAGCTGCCCTCGACTGCTGCGTGGTGGACGTGCAGGAATACTCTGCAGACCCCCATGCAATTGCAGGTGGGCGCTCCCAACCCCTTAGCATGGTGTCCCTTGTACCGTAGAGGCTCCCAGGGAAGGGGCAAGCATGGAGGATGTGTGGCCACATGTCAGACACTTGAGCCCATGACTTCCTGACAGGTTTTAGATGTGTCCACCCAGGGCCCAGTGTTGGGCCTGGTTGCTATGACCCCTTGGGGGGAAGGTCTCCCCAGTGTGCCAATGGAAGATGAGATAAAGGTGGAAAATAAGGCTAGAGGCCAGTGTGGTTGTCTGCCAAGGTCCCATTGCCATGCCAGAGCCTCAGATCCATTCACCTGGGAGCCACCATTTGATTTTGTTGTCTGGGTCAAGGAGCCCATCCTAGACATTTCCCACAGGGTGATGCTGGCTCGGGAAACCTGTCTCTGCCATGTCAAAGTGGCTCACTGCTGATATTGTATTCATGCCCAGGAGCTTTGAAATCTTACCTCCGAGAGTTGCCAGAACCTCTTATGACCTTCGAACTCTATGACGAGTGGATTCAGGCTTCCAAGTGAGTATACCACATTTTGGAGTGTCTTGTGGGTTGGAGTTTATTTGGAAGGATGTATTGAAATTATGCAAGCATATAACCTGTGATCTGGCAGCTCCATTTCCTGTATCTAGCAGGCAGAAACATGTGTCATACTTGTACACATGCCCAAAGAGGCATATACAAAAATGTGGACTGCAGCTTTACCTGGAATGCAAAAGTTATTTGCTATTCCAGGCAAAAGCAAATGGGGATATGGGAGTGGCTAAATAAGCTATGGTATATCTACACTGCGGAACACTCTGCAGCACAGCCGCCTCCAGCCCTCTGTGTACATCAGTCTCCTGGGAAGCTTTTAAAAGATATCAATGCCTGGACCTTATTTCCAGAGATTCTGATTTAATTGGCCTGGACTCCTTGTTTCAAAACTCCCAAGGCTGTTAGGTTGATAACCATTGACCTTTGGTGAAGCTGAATCTCACTGAAGAGCCACACTAAGCCTAATGGGATTACCCACTGGGCAAACACGCAGTACCTAGCTGGCTCTGAATGGAAGGGGCATCCAGGAGCTGTAGGGGCAGCCAGGGAAGCAGCAGAACAACAGCTAGGGATTGCCAGGACAGTGCAAGGTGGCCTGTAACAAAAAGGGTATGAGTAGGCGAGCCACGTCGATTAGTGCTTCCATGCAGGAGTCACAGAATAGAGAGACTCAGGCTACCCCAGGGACGCCTGGCAGAGGATACAGGAAGTACTGAAGCTCCAGTCAGTCATAGGACAGGGTAGACAAGCCTTCACTTTTGCTCTGGCCCCTGAACATTTGCCCCAGGACTGCTTCTGGTTATTCTGGCCCTACTTTAAATGTAACTTCAGAGAGGTGTCCCTGACAAGCCAAGGTAAAGCAGCCAGCAGTCTTGATGGCCCATCCCCCCGTTCATTCTGACTGCCTGGCTCACAGCTGTGTCTAGGTAGCCGATCACACTGGGAACCTTGAGAGTGCCCTCCTGGTTGACCATGGCTTCCCAACCCTGAGGACAGTGCCGATACATAGGAAGTGCTCAGTGTGTGCTTGCTGGGTTGTATTGAATGCAAGGTCTTTGCAGCATCTGCCCCTCCACCTTAGAAAGGATTGAGGAGCAGGACCACAGATGGGGCTCTGTGTCAACAGGGACACCCTAGCTGCTGGCAGACATGGGAGAGGAGACAACTGTGGGAGCTGCAAAGCTGACATTGATCATGAGCAAGTGCTTTGTAGATTCTCCTTTAAGTCACTCACGTGGATGCTACAGGGCAAGTTCTCTTATTAATCCCCTTTATAATGAGGACAGTGAGGCTCACAGAGATTAAATCATTGGCCCAGGATCACAGCCAGGATAGAGCTGAGTCTCCTTGGCCTCCAGACAGAAAAGCCTCCTTGGCCAGACTTTGGTCAAATTTGACTACTTGACAAATATGAGCTGTGACCTTTCCATTTCTAGTGGGAGGTTTGGTTTTTCCCGTCCATTTTGTAGCAGAAGTTCCCCTGGCGAATGCTTCCCACTCCCTCAGGCTGAAGAGAGGGAAGAGGTTTTTCTCAAGTGGTCGAGATCTGTAAGGGGACCTCTGGAGCCGGCATGTGGGTGGTGGCCACTACCCGCCCAAGGCCCCTGGGTTGAGGTCAGAGCTGGCGCCTCCCTCAGCTGAGGCTTTCCTTTTTGGTTTTCTGGGGCTTTGACCTTTCTCATCATGTCAGCCTTGATGTAGATTCTCATGAAAAATTCTTAAAAACTGTAATCCTATGAGTAATTTTTTTTTAAATTCTCAGAGGGCTTAACAATAAAGAAACCCTTAAAACAAATCTTTTTGTATAGTGGAGAATCCTTTCTTTATTGGAATTATCCATCTCTGAGTCATGCCTTGAAAGATCAGATTTCCATCTATAAAATTTACTGACTCAGAGGGATTGACTGAATGTCCATTAAATAATGGTTGTTGAACTGGACAGCAAGCTGCCACCATGGTGTGAGGGTGGGTAAACTACCACTGTGCTCCTGGGGATGAAGATAAGTGAGAACGTATCCTCTGATGGGAACTGTCCCTTTTAGTTATTGAGCATCTCAGTAACCTTGGTGATATAAAGCTAGACAAGGGGATGATGGCCTGCTGCTTCAGGATCTCCCTGAAGGACATCCTCCCCCTCATTGGTAAATGTGGGTCTCCAACAGGAAATAGGAAATAATGATCCTGAAGCCTCAGAGGTCAGTGTCCTGGAACCAGGGAAACACAAGGCTTCTTTCAACCCCTGGAGGGTGTGTGTGCCCTGCCTGGTGCCACGTATCCTGGTTTCTGTGCCAGAATCACCCTCCCGACAACACCATGGCCCTGCTCACTCCAGAGCACAGGTCTGCCCACCTGCTCCCAACTACTATCCTGGGATGTGTGACATGGGCAGGGGAAGTTTTGTTAAAATAGCAGAGGACAAGACACAAGGAGAACATAGAGGGGAAGGTAAGAATAATCAAACATTTGAATAATAATAGCTTGCTGGCATGGTCAGTCACATGATTGTCTCCTTATTCTCAAACATTACAATGATGGTTAACATGACTGCTGGTGAGGCTTCATTGAGTCATCCTCAACCAGTGGCTTTTCCTGTTCATTCCCTAGCATCCAGGAGCAAGACAAGAGGCTTCAGGCTCTGTGGAATGCTTGTGAAAAATTGCCCAAAGCCAATCACAACAACATCCGGTAAGTGGACACTGGAGGCACGTGGGTCTGTTCTTCAAGCCCCAGACACACATTTTCCTGGCTAAAGGTCATGGTCACTAGCATGCACTGAATTTTATGGTCTCTTTGCAACCTCAAACCCTATGAAATTGTTAATTACCATTTTGCAGATGAGGAAACATAGTAGATAACTTTGGAGTTTGCCTAGCTAGACATTGGCTAATTCACTTAAGGTATTTGATTTACAAAAAGCAAAGTTTAGTGCAAGTTATTTCAAGACATTGGGGATTTATTGCAAAGATAGGTATTCGTGGACACCTGGGAGAAGCTAACCAAGCCTGGAGCTGGAGTTGGTGGGTGTGTCCTTGAGCTGGTTTGCTGGGAGAATATTCACTGGTGCTCCAACGTTCACCAGCTATTTTAAACACGTCTGTCTCTCACTTTCCTTGCCACCACACGAGATTTTCCTGCCTGCTCCTGTGCAGATCCCTCCTCTCCCTGGCATCTGCCCCTTCACACCCTCTGCTTCCTCACCACCGTGTCTCGCCGCAAGGCTCCTGGCCCCACACGTCTTCTCACTGTTTCTTTAGATACAGATTTTCAGCTTCAGCTGCTGCCGCCATCTGCCTGATTCTTTCTGTTTTCCTGTAAAGAATCCCAAGAGGGGTGGTAAGGCAGATCTTCAAAAAATTAAACATAGAATTACCACTTGACCCAGCAATTCCACATCTGGCTCTGTAGCCACAAGATTAGAAAGCAAAGACTTGATATTTGTACACCCACATTTGTAGCAGCATTATTCACAGTAGCCAAGAGGAGGAAACAACCCAAGTGTCCCTCAATGGATAAGTGGATCAACAAAATGCACATGCAATGCAATATTCAGCCTGAAAAGGGAAGGAAATGATGGCACATGCTACATTGTGGATGTACCTTAGGACATTATGCTGAGTGAAAAAAGCCAGTCACTCCCATGAGGCACCTAGAATAGTCTTCCGCATAGAGACAGAAAGTAGAACAGTGGTTTCCAGGGGCTGGTAGGGGGGCAGTGGGGGTGGGGTTGGAGATAGGAGGGTATCATTGAATGGGTAGAATTTTAGTTTGGGGTGTTGAAAAGTTCTGGAGATGGATAGCAGTGGTAGTTGCTAAAAAGTGTGAAAGTACTTAATGATACTGAACTGTATACTTAAAAATGGTTAAAATGGTGATGCATACACATTTACCACAATTTTTTAAAACTCCTAAGGGCAAGAATTAGATTGATATAACACACATCGAGTATTGCTGACTATAGCCCAGGACACTGGGCAGCTGCGGCTCAACTGTCCTCAGCTGAGGTCCCACATTCTGGCCCAGGTGCATGTGGCCTCTTGGAGAGGGAGGAGGGAGACATGGTCAGGAGAGGCTGTGGTGGAGTTAGCACCCAGCTTGGGGACTCTGTGGTCAGACTCTGAGCCTGTGGACTTCCTGCTGGATGACAGAAGGCGATCGCTGCCCCGTGTATCTGAGAGTCCAGGAGAAAGCGTGTGCCCCGAGGGTGCTTGTCAGAGTTTGGCAGGTTTTTGGTGTGATTTGCCAGAGCTATTTTTGTGTTTGTTTTGTGAATAGCTTCTGCACTGGTTCTCTTTAATTTGTTTTAATAATAGCTTTATTGAAATATAATGCACATACCATTATACCTTTTTAAAGTATATGATTTTGTGTGGGGGTTTTGTATAATTGTAGAGTTATAGGACCATCAGCACTAATTTTAAAACATTTTCATCACCTCAAAAAGAAACCTTACCCCATGAGCAGTCAGTCCTCATTCCACCAGCCCAGCCCCTGGCAGCCACTCGTGCATGTCCCTTCTCTGTCGCCATAGATTCCCTGTGCTAGATATTTCATGGGAATGCAGTCATGCAACACGTGGTCTTCTGTTTCTCAGCATGATGTTTCAAGGCTCACCTATGTGGTAGCGTGTGTCAGAGCTTCATTCCTCCTTATGTCTGAATAATATTCCATTGTGTGGATGGGCCACATTTTATTTATGCATCCATCCCCAATGGACATCTGAGTGGTCTTCACTTTTTGACTGTCATGGGTAATGCTGCAAGTTTGTGGGGACCTACTTCTCTTGGGTGTATCCCTAGGAGTGGAATGGCTCAGTCATATGCTAAGTCATTAGTTTTTCCTTCCTTGGATCTCTCCAGAAAGCCCCACTGAGGGAGACTCCAAAGGGATAAAAGGAGGGATAAAAGGTTTACCCCTCCTAGCAGGTAAACCTCCTGGCCAATGACACCTAGATGCTTTGCTTCTCATTTCTGCACACAGGGAAGATGGCAGGTGACAGAAGTTTGAAATAAAGAAGGAACTTTAGGTCATTTTGTACTAGGTCCAAAAGATGGATGGAGAATTTTTCTGCCAGATGTTGGCACTGAACAGAGTGAGATCTGAGTTTGTCTGCTTTTGGAGCATTTCTGTGTCCTGACACATGATACGTTTTCATCACATTGAAGAATGTGTGAGTCTCATTGTCAGTAAGACATGCTACACGAGAGAATTTCTACCCAGGCTGGGGGAACATGGCTGCTGTTGAACTCTCAGTTAAAATCAGCCCTTCTAACTTCCTTTCAGATACTTGATCAAATTTTTATCCAAGCTGTCAGAATATCAAGATGTAAACAAGATGACTCCCAGTAACATGGCAATTGTGTTAGGACCCAACCTCCTATGGCCACAAGCGGAGGGGTGAGTACAAGGAGGCACAAGCACATGGGTACCATGGGACTAAAGGGCTGGGAAGGGATGGCCAGGGCCCAGAGAGCCACCAGGCTCATATCTTCTCAAGTCTTATTTCTTTTGCGGCCTGCTCCCTTCTTAGGCTCAGGAGGAGGCCCAGAATTCTGCAGATCTTTCCCCTGATGATCTCAGAGCTTCAGGGCTGCTGGGAGGGTCTTCTCTGAGCTAATCTAAGGCAGTGTCAGGATGGGAGGGCAGGGGCATGGTGGACCAGGCAGGGCAAGCTCTTTCAGGCTGTTCTCATATGCCATGAACAGCACACATTCCAGTGTCAGGATCCAGAGGGACAGAGGACTGTCTCAAAAGAAAGAACAGTCAAAAAGAGGATGAGACCGTCCATGAGGAGAATCATGCCTCCCATAGAAAGGTGCCTTGTACCTACCGATTTGTGTAACTTCCCCATTTCCTGACTCATATCCTTGCATGTCTCCTGTAAGGAGGACTTCTGTGGTTGCCTTCATTCTATAGATGGGGATAAGGAGTTCAGAAAGGTGAACCTCTTCTTCCCAAGAGAAAGCCTGCTCTCAGAACTAGGTCTGCAGGCTTCCAGGCCAGGGCCCCTTCCCACACTATGGTGCCGGTGCCTCGACATTGACTCAATGCTGCACTCCTCTGCTCTGGGCCTGCAGGAACATCACAGAGATGATGACCACCGTTTCCTTGCAGATTGTTGGGATCATCGAGCCCATCATTCAGCATGCAGACTGGTTCTTCCCTGGTGGTACGTGGTGGCATCTGTTGGAGCGAGGGTGGCTGGGGAGGCGTCGTTGTGAGTTCTGCACCTCTGAAACATAGTCCCACTGCCAAAAGATGTTTGTCTGGTTTGTTTTTTCAGGATTAACATTTTACTTTTAAAAACATTTTTATTTATTTATTTTAGAGAGAGGGAAAGAGGGAGAGGAACATGGATGTAAGAGAGAAACATCAATTGGCTGCCTTCCTAACACACCCCAGCTGGGGACCAAACTCACAACCCAAGCTTGTTCCCTGACTGAGAATCGAATTGGCAACCTTTTCAGTTTGCAGGACAACACCCAACCAATTGAACGACACCAGCCAGGGCACCCTGTTTGTTTTTAATCCCCCTACACACACGCACACACACACTCAGGTATGAGCAGGGTCATAGCAGTTTCCTTCTCTCTGGCCTGAGGATGTCCACAGCCTACACTAGCTAGCCACATCCATGGATTTGATGGGTCTAACAGCCACACCATAGTTTCTTTAGATCTGTGCACCTTGAAATGCTGGTACAGAAAGGAAAGAGACATCCTCTGCTTCCTAGCTGCAGAGGGAAGCTAGATCAGTGATGAAGGGGACTTCTGTCCAGAGCTGTGGATCACCTGGGCACTGCCCTTTATCATTGTCACCTGTGTCCTCTGAGCTTCTCTCAACATGTAAAGGTGGAGCTCACAGGTGATGAACTTTTTTTTGTATTTGGTTTGAAATTAGACCTCAGAGACAGCTACCTCAGATGGATGTTCATAAATGTTCTCTTAGCCATGGGAACACCATTGCAAAAGCATATGACTCAGTGGTGCCAGTTTTGAAGAGACAGCAGTTGTTACACCAAATTCTGTGTTCCCTTCTAAAAAAAGGGTATCCTACTTTATGTTTAGTAAACATTAAGGACATTTAATGTTAATGTTTCTGTGCTCTGCCTATCAGAGGTAATCAATAGTGCTGCTCTAACACATTAAGAGTTGATTGCCTTTATTTCGTGCCATGTGTTTTGACTGTGAAAGCTCCTAACTTCTGATCTCATGAAAGTTCTAATAAAAGACATAAGGTGGGCAGAGGGTAAGAAATCAGGATAAAGAAATGAAGGAGAAAGGAGTTGAAGGCACAGTTAATTCTGCATGTTTTGTGAATGAGCTAGTTCATTGCCATGCAGATGAACAGATTATTAGTAGGAAAGGAAGGGATGAGTTTTTCCACAGATCCAGCCAATAGCCAATAGCCTTTGTGGCCTGAATGAAGTCTCCAGGTGTAACCCTTTGCAGTTGTCCAGGAAGACATTATCATTTGCAAGTAATAACACTGCCTCTTGCTTTCCTGTCTTGACCGATTCCATCAGCTAGCCCTTCTCCAACAGCATTAGCAGTGTCGAAAGTGGGCATTGCTCTTTCACCTGATCTGATTAAGACACTCTGGTGTTTCCCTCTTAACCATGAGGTTGGAGATAGCTGATTTTGTCTTTTTTCAGAAAATATTCCCCTGTTTCCACTTAATTAAGTTTGTTCTTGAATCACAAGTGGAAATTGCTTTATTACATGCCCATCATATTAATATGATAGTTGTACTATCATATTACTATTGTGATAAGTTATATTAATATGAATTATTATCAGCAGATGACCAAACATCGAACCAAGGAACACAATTTTCTGGGTGTGTAGTACAAAGGAGGGGCTAGCTCTGCTCGTCTCTGTTCTGCCCAGGAAGGCTGTGACGGCCCAACAGAGCATGTACACCTGTTCTTTTTTCCCCACAGAGATAGAGTTCAACATCACAGGGAACTACGGGAGTCCAGTGCACGTGAACCACAACGCCAACTACAGCTCAATGCCCTCCCCAGACATGGACCCCGCTGACCGGCGCCAGCCCGAGCAGGCCCGCCGGCCCCTCAGCGTTGCCACAGATAACATGATGCTGGAGTTTTACAAAAAGGATGGGTATGAGCTGGTGTCCCTTTCTCAGCATTGGGGATTGGAGAAGGGGGGTGCTGAGGTGTAACAAAACACCAGATGGGTAGGAAGGCTGCCCTGAGCATCAGCAGTTAGGGTACTTGTAGCAGTTAATCTGTTCTCTAGTCTTGTGCTCTCATCTGTGCTCCTGGGGGCAGTCTCTGGGCTTGTGTCCCTAGAGGTGGGCCAGAGGGACGTGGAGCCTTTTGAGCTGACCACTGTCATCGGGGGCTGATTAGTTCTCCCAAGAAGAAAAGTTGGTCCACAGGGGGATTAATATATATAAGTATAATATATACATGTATATATATAAACACTTTATTTTGACACAAAATTTATAAATGCCAATTCTCAAATCTTTAATGGTTTTATTTTTGTGCTAGACCTGCTCATTTGCATTTTTTGGCAACATTAAACAGCACCTGTCATGTATAGTTTAACAGGTTCCGTTTCATTCTCTTTAAAACAAAGAGAAAACCTAAGCTTAAAGCCCTCTGAGTGTAAACTCCTTGTAATTTGTAAGATTTAGTTTCCTCGTCTGTTGTGATTGACACTTGCACCTGCTCTGATGCAGCTGTCACAAGACTCCTGAAAGCACTCAACTGAACTCACATGGGAACAACTCTCTCCTACTCCTGTTAAATCAATTTACAGATTTTGTAATTGCATACTATGATTCCATAGTAAGTAAAATGAGCATAAACAGGCTTTATAACAACCACAGCTGATTCATGGTAAACATCAGCTATAGCAACTGAACTAAGTGGACTTTTGATGAGCAGCAAGCTGAAGGTGTCAGCCAGCGTGTCTTCCAGAAGAAATGCATGCATTGCTTGGTCAGGCAAGTCAGTTGAGTAAATTTTGGTTAGGAATTAAAAATGACCACTGTGACATACAATTTAGCAACTGTTGCTTTAAAATAGATGGGAGCATAAAGCACCTAATGGGAATATCAGAAATTCCTTCAGCAGAAAGTATAGCAGCGGCAACCTTCAGCTTCCCATTCATACCACTAGGTGACCAGAAAGCTCTGTTTGTTTGACACACATATGGCCTAAAGGATTCAGAGGGAAGGTCAAAAACTCAGGACTCTTCCTTTTCTGAATGCGAGTTGGCACTGGAGACCTACACTGCGTTCTGTGACGATGGAGGAAGGTTCAGCAAGGGCAGTGTCCCTGCTTGTACTGGACCACCAGACACTTGACCTATGAGGCCAGTGAGGGTTGTTTATCTGTTCTGTGCTGTTGTTTGTTGTTCTTATAGCTAGTGGGAAAAGAAAGCCTGGAGATTCTTTGAAACTGAAGGGAGCAGAGGGAAAATTTCTTAAATCTATAAAAAGAAGAGTACACTTAGGGTCTGATCTTTGCATCATGAGGAGCAAGTAGGAGACACAGATGGAGACAGAGCAAGAGAGAGACAGAGAGACAGAAAGCGCTAGCAAGTGCATTGGAATGGTTTGTAAAACTCAGTTAAAGTAACTCCATTCTGTGAGGTATCTCTAGCAGAGGGACACCTTGGGAGTCAGCTTCGATCCTGGCTGGGTGACAGAGCGCTCAGCTGGTCCCATTGTTTCTGCATCAAAAGTGTACTCACGTGTCCTCCCCAGACCTCATCTGACCCCAGCACCCTCCGAAAGCAATCCAGATGACCTCTGAGGGAGCTGCACTGTGGACTCATGGGGCATTTAGAGAGTGCTGGCCCCAGAGCATGCAGGCAGCTGGAGAAGCGCGAACGGTGGTATTTTAGGCAGGTGCCTCATCTCTGAGAAAGGTCTCTCACTCAAGGACTATGTAAATGATATGCCTGTTCTGCACGATGTTCTGATTGAAAGCTGAAGGTGCCACCATACACTTTAAGGGTGTAGAAGATGAACTACATAAATCACCGTTGTGCACAAAATGAATATATTTTATGTATTTTAAAACTTATCTTAAACTTTCAATTATTCAGAGAGCATACTGGCAGCTTAGAGTAAGCTTCACTGAGTTATCTGGGGTACAGTACATATGTTTTAGGGTACAGTGAGCTTGCAGGTGATCGGTTCCTAACTAGCTTTAAGGGAAATACAAACCTAAAGTTTTGGGTAAGTGTTTTGGGCGAGAGAAAAGGAATTTGTATCAGTTGAGTCCCTGTGTTATTTTAGCAATATTAGGGGAATTCTCCACATTAGTCCCAATTTCTGAGCTTTTAAAATCTTTGAGACACATTTCAAAGTCTTCAAACTACCTCTAACCCCTTGAAATACTTAACAAAGTTAGCTTCATTGAGGTTTTTGATCAGGTTAAAAAAGAATTATTTAATTATATTTCAATAAAGCTGTTACTTTAAAAAAAATTTGGCCCTAGCTGGTGTGGCTTAGTGGATTGAGTGCTGGCCTGCAAACCCAAAGTTCACTGGTTCGATTCCCAGTCAGGGTATATGCCTGGGTTGCAGGCCAGATCGATGTATCTCTCATCGATATTTCTCTCCCTCTCTTTGTCTCTCCCATCCCCTCTCTCTAAAAGTAGGTAAATAAAATCCTAGGGAGGAAAAAGAATTTGGGGAAGAAAAATGGATAACATTTTCTTAGACTGATGGCTGTTATGTCCAAGACATCACTGAAGGTAGTTTCTCCCCAATCCCAGCTCCCGGCCTTTCTGATTCATAATGACACAGGAAACTGAATTTCTGTAGCAAGTCCTGGGATCAGGTTTATTAGCTCACTTATACATTTTTCATGATTGCAGCGGACAGAATCATGCCCCTACAAAGATATCAGGTCTTAAACCCTGGAACCTGTAAATATTGCCTGTTTTGG
Source organism: Trachops cirrhosus (assembly GCA_028533065.1). Taxonomy (NCBI): domain Eukaryota; kingdom Metazoa; phylum Chordata; class Mammalia; order Chiroptera; family Phyllostomidae; genus Trachops; species Trachops cirrhosus. Next base: position 59,246,010 of record CM052545.1, on the reverse strand, counting down.
GAAAACAGTCTTTGTAGATGTGATTAAAATAAAGATCTTGAAATACAGAGATAATGCAGGATTGTTAGGGAGGGCCCTGAATGTAATCACACCAGTCATAAGAGGGCAGCAGAGATCTCTCACACACGTGTGTGCACACACACACAGAAGGAGATGTGCATATGGAATAGAGAGAGATTTGACAATGTGGCCGCAAGCTAAGCAATACTGACTTCCACCAAAGCTGGAAGGGGCAAGGTAAAGATTCTCTCTCCTGAAGCCTCTGGAGGGAGCACAGCCCTGCTGACACTTTGACTTTGGCCCCGTGATACTGATTTTGGACTTTGACCTCCAGAACCGGGGGAGAATACATTTCTGTTGTTTACCAACTTTGTGGTACTTGTGACAGCAGCCATGAGAAACCAGTCATGTGTCTCAACAGCTACACACCAACAAACAGCTCCATGGTAAAGATGGCAGCAGGGATTTGACTCTTTTCACATTGAGTTGACATCTGATTATACTCCCTTTTACTCTGAGTTGGCCTCCGTGACTCACTTAACTAACAGGACATAGCAGAAGTGATGTTCTGGGGCTTCTGAAACCAGGTCAGAATGAACCTTATAGCTTATGCCAGGTCTCTTGGAACACTCACTCTTGGAACCCAGCTATGTTGCTGTGTGGGAGTCCAAGCAGCCCCTTGGAGAGGAACTGAAGCCCCTAGCCTTCATCCCCAGACAAGCACCGAGCTGACGGCCAGCACCAACTTACTGGCTTTGAGAGTGAGTCATGTTAGTCTTCTAGGCCAACTCAGGCAACGTCAGCTAGTCCTATGTAGCACAGACAAGCTGTCCCTGTCTGACTCCGCCAAAACTGTGGAGTTGTGACCTAAATAAGTAAGCTACTAGGTTTTGAGAGTCGTTTGTTAGGCAACAAAAGGTGGCCAGAACAAGCGTTTAAAAAATAATACCCATGTCCTGCTTCCCCCACCCCCCATTCCTCCAATCTGACTTAACTGGCCTGGGCTAGGATTCAGGCAGTGGTATTTGTTAAAGCATCCCAGATAATGCTAATGCACATCCAGGGGTGAAGACCACTGAATCAGAGAAAACCATTGCCATTCTGGATAAAGACCTTGGCAGTGATACCATTTTAAAAAATATTTCCAAGCTTTCCTACTTTAACCATTGAGTAATACACTATTAACAGGTCACGCTAGTGCTCTCTACACTTTCCTCAGCTCCCACTTAAATTGTAGGGTGCAGTTTATCATGTATTTTCAATGCCTTGTTTGTATTATCTTTTTGGTTTGTTTTATAGAATAGCAATATTTGTTTCTTGGATCATTTGTCCCAAATAATAAATGAAAGTGAGCTTGCAAATTCCTTCTATTTTTCTGACAATGGCAGAAGTGTTGTCTGTGGTTTTATCAAATATTTTTTATGCAAGACCTACTGCCCCTAAAAGAGTTAGCCAAGATGTCTGCTCTTGCCCATGGCTCAGGATGGACTCGTGGGCCCTGAGTGTTTGTCAGGAGCATTCACAGGTTTTACCCCTAGCAGAATCTGAACAAACTTGACAGGGATTCTTGAAGGACCTGTGGAGAAGCCCAAAGGCAAGAATAGGAAAGACATCAGTGATAAAGTGTCCTTGCTAACGTCACATCTCTACCCTCCCAATGGCTATCATCCCCCCTTCCTACTCCTCTTTCCCCCACTCCTTGCCCACAGCCAGTCTCAGACTTCAGGCAGACCTTGCCAGTACTGCCACTGCCCCCTCCCCACCTCACCTGCCCATGTTTTTTGCTGCCTGTTGACCACTTCCCAGCTCTGGCCTATGTTCTCTACACCTGCCCTGCTGGCTGACACACCCATTCCCCTGCCCATGCTCATTTCTAGTCTCTTGTCCCCCTAAACCCATTGGTGACAAGTCCCAGCAGCATCTGTGAAGCTGCCCACAGACCCTTGGATCCCCATGGGACAGCAGTCTGTTCGCAGAAATCTGATGAGCCTGGCTCTTTCTGTGCAGAAGACCAGCATGCAGCTCCTCTTTCCAGTCTTGGAACCTGTGTGCCTGCGCCCCTTCCCTGGCTCCAAAGTGGGCTGGTCCTCAGAGGCCCTCTCCCAGGGCCTGTTGGCAGCAGCCCAGAAAAGCTATGAGGACAGTAGAGCAGAGCCAGCCATCTGCCCTAGAGCTCATCTAGGCATGTGACCCCTCCTTGGCCTGTGCTGCTCTGGGACAGGTCTGGCCCCATCATTTAGACCTTAACATGGATGACTTGGAAGAGGCATGTTTAATTGGGAAGGTCCGAGGGTAATCTGAATGGCGCTGTTTGGAATACTAATTCTACGGTTGGTTATACGGGGTCGGCAGGGAGAATGGAAATCTGGAGTCTAATGAATTGCTGAAATACATGGCTCAACACATTGAAACCATTTTCTGTAATGTATTCAATATGACTTCTTAGAGTTTTTATCTCTGTCCACTTTCCCAAGAGCAATTGGGTTAATTCTGCAAGCACAGAATATACTAAAGCCCAATGGGCTGGCTGGGGACAGGGGAAGGTTGCAGGAGGCTCTCAGGGGCATGGGAGACCTGTAGGTGGGAGGGGTTGTTGCCATTCAGGATGAGTCCTCTGCACCCTGTCACAGTTCCTTTCCCAAAGTCACCTCTACTCTTTCTTCTTCTGCTGCCCTGATGACCTGGCTAGGGCAGTAAGACTTGGGGGTTTGAGAAGAACCCCTTGGTTACACGCCACAAGTCTTCATAAGGTGGCTGTGGTGTGTATCCTATTCCAGACTTATTGATTATAGAGCCTGTTGTCACAAAACAATCAGAACTAGTGATCCAAGGGACTCACTTCTGTAAGTGGGAGGAGGGACCGTATGTCGTGGATAGATGGTGCCATTGCCCTATTTCAGGTAGGGCCTGAACCTATGATATGCTGACCTAGAAAGTCATCCCCCATGCCAGTGGAGGATTTGACTCTTGTTTTGGGTTTGGATCAGTCAAATGGACCCTTGAGAGGTATGTTATTAGCCCAGGCCCCACCTCAGCTTCCAAATGTCCAGGTTCACCCATCACGGATGCTGCAACCAGGTCTGTGAGGTGTGGTCAGACTGACCCCAGCCTTTACTTGCACTGGGGAGGCAAAGACACATTGTCATCATATATTTAGGAGAGGCATTATTCCTGGAGGAGCTAGAAATTACCTGATGCTGGTCTCTGTGTGAGTATGGGGTAGACAAAGTCTTCAGACATTTAGGTCCCTTGTCACTCACCTTGGCTACCCAGGATACCATACAGTGACTCCACAGGTCCCTGCCACTGCTATGTGTACTCCAAGTACATCTTTAACATTCTCTGAACTTCCAAGTCTTTGGTGGACATTTGGGGAGCTACCCAGATTCCTGGGGTCTGCATCTGATGGCTAACCCATTTCTTCACTCCCTTCTCCTGGCCTTCACCAAAGGTAACTGATCTCTAGAACAAAAATTAAAACCTTCTAGATCTCTGTAGACTTAAATATTTCAAAACCAAACATTGGCTGACACCTCTAGCTAACAATGTACCTAACCAGGCTTCAGAAATAGTACTGCAGTTATCTATCCTACAGAAGGGGGAAAAAATCCCACTAACCCTTGAAAACTTATTTCCTAGAATGGTTCACAGCAAACTCTGTTCACTGATGAATGTATTGTTTTGGTAGACACCTATTCTTCTTGGACCTGGATCTTCCAACTTTCAGATTTTGGTTTTTATTTCTATTTTTTTGCTGGGGCAGGCCTTTGTCTCTTTTAATGTTTAAGGTTCTGGATCTCATATTTTTCCTGTGTGGCCTGCCACATTACAGACTTTAAAACAAGAAGGCCTTCTTCTTTCCTTCATCAGGAGACATTCATAGATCTAACCTTCTATATCCTTTCCTTACCCACCTTTGCAAGAAGAATAACCCCATGGGAAACAGCCCTTTGAAAATGCAGAGTGTGAACTTGCAAAAAGCATGGGGCTTTCTGAGTTCACATTCTGGCCACATGTCCTGAGGAAGTTACTTAACCTCTGATTGCTCCAGTTTTGTCATATGCAAAATGAGGAAATAATAGTAAACAACAACCTCAGAATTGTTTTAAGCATTAAATAAAATTTTACTTATGAAGTACTTAAAACAATGCCTGATATATGTTAATGTTAGCTGTATTTAGTAAACAAACTAGATTTTTTTAATTACGGTCTTAAGACAGCAATATGGCTGGGTGCACTTTCTCCCCTGTGATGTGCCCCGACCAACCCATTCTTTGACATGTCACTAAAAGCACCTCCAGTGTTCTTCTCTGTCTCCACCTTCCCAGGAGCGACTGGATTACTTCTGCAAGCACAACATATACTAAAGCCCAGTGGACTGGCTGGGGACAGGGGAAGGTTGTAGGGGGCTTCCTGGGACATGGGAGACTTTCTGCAGGTGGGGAGGGTTGTGGCCATTCCTGGCTGAGTCTCCCGCCCCGTCATAGTTTGTTCCCCAAAGAAGCTGTCAGCCAAGATGGTGCTTTTCTTCTTTCCTACCCTGATGACCTGGACTGGGCAGTGAGACTTGGGGATTTTGTGAGGATCCCCTTTGTTTTTCTGTTCCTTAAGCCTAGAATCATCCAAGTAGGCTTCCAGCAATCCTATCCTCTGAAACCTGCCGTGGCCCATCTAACTCAGAGATTCCAAGAAGCCTAAGGAGCATAGGGAAAGGGGACTATTACCTCTCTCCTTATTTTTGTTTTCCTTACTTCTAGCAGAGAAGCCACCCCAAAATCTTTTCACGTTTAGGGCCAGTGTTAGGAAGGGCAGAAATCTGATGGCAGACCTATAAACCCAGCTGACATGACCCAGATGGTGTCTTTCCAATATTTTCACCGCATACTGAGCCTGAATCACTGACACAATATCCTTATTCCCTGTCTGATCAGCCTGTTTTAGACTGGGATTCACTCTATGTGTTTATCCATGGAGATTGTTTACAATCATCTGTACTTGGCACCTACCAGGACAGAGCATCACCTTAGTCAAGGCTACCACTTCCTGATCTCTTAGTAGATGCTAAGTAATTTGTACACCCTGTTCTAGTTGTTCTTTAGAACAACCCTAAGGAAAGGGAGATGGTGTTGCTCAGAGGATAGTAGATGGTAAGTAGTAATGAGAAAATGTCAATCGGACACCAAAGGCCTCCATTCAAAGCCCTGCTCTTGGCCACAGGACTGTGCTGTTCCCTAGAAGATTCGTGGTGAGCAGGGCAGGGAGTGGGGTCACCCCGTCATGGAGTTGCCACTCCAGCTCCATGCTATCCAGCCACCAAGCCTTTTCTCTCCTCCATCAAGATATCATGATTCTCTGCACCTCCAACTGGTCAACCCCATAAAGTTCTGTTTGTGTAGCTAGACAGACCAGTTATGGGCACAGCCTGTATTTCCCATTGCTCACTCCACCACAACCCAGTGCATGACTGCTCAGCTCCCTCCCCCAGGTAATGGCCCAACAGCATGTTAAATATATCTTAGCACTCAGTGATTGATAAAAATCCCTTCGTGGAAATGCTGGAAGTGGAATGGGAGGTATTAGCCTCCTTCTGTACATAAGGAGGGAGCTTCACTGAGTCAGTAAATGGTTTAGCTGGGTCATGTGGCTTGGATCCTTTCAGAACTTATTCCAGGATATAATCTCATGAAAAATACCAATGCGCCTTATGATAAGTTCCATACAAGTAAAAGGTCCTGGTAGACTGGAAGGAGTTAAATGGGACTGCCTTGCCAAGGTGAGGATTGTCACCTGGACTACCCCACATGGATCCCATGAATGAGCCAGCAAGAATTCTGCATTCTCAGCCCCTGGTTTCCTTACCCTGACTCCTTGTCCATTTTGAAAATGCCAGTGGACATCTGAGGCTCGCTCACTGTGAACAAGTGACGCTGCCTCCCATAAGAAATCAATTTCAGGTGGCGATTACGTAGAGCAAGGCAGTCTTTCTGTAAAGCCAGAAGTGCATGTTCAGCCTCTATTTCTTGGTTGCTGACATTTTGCCACTGACACCTAGCAGGTCTCACTCTGTCCATGCCATGTGCCCCAGGCAGCCTGGTATCTGAGATTGCTGGTGTTGGAAGGTGCCATTGGAAGTAGTTACATGTCCCGCCCTGATCCTAAATCCCAAGCCTCTTCTCCCCCTCCGCACCCCCACCAGTGAGAAAGGTCTTCCTAAGTGAAAGGGAATCTGTAAGGAAGAGAAAACAGGGTGAGACTCATCCTTTAGGGCTCCTTCTGTTGACCACCTTGGGAGATATCATGCATCTCTGCCATCTCGCTGACCATAGCCACTCAGTGGTATCCCCTAAGTGGAATGAATATTAAGCTTCTTCCTCTCTGCATCCTAATAAATTCTGAAGGCCAAGAGCAGAGTTGGATACTTCCTTGCAGCTCTCTTTAAACATCCAGGATGTGCCTAGACCCTGTCCCAGACTTCTGGCTGGCCTCTGAGAGTGATTCCAAATCCCCCACAGAAGGTGCTTATTTCTTGGTGGAGGGTCCTTAGACCCAAGATGACGTTGAAAGCAAGTGGATCCTGGAAGGAGACTGACCCCACTTGCGCCTGCCCATTCTCCCACCAAGGTGCCTCCTCAGAGCCATAGAGGGGAGATTGGAACATTAGCACTAACACAAGACATGGAGAGGCCTCGTGACCCTGCAGAGGAGGGGGTGTCCGGAGGCTGTCCCTGCCCCTGAGTGGGGTGCACTCAGCCTACAGCTCCAGCCCTTCATTGTGTGCCTCGCTGCAGGTTGCATCCCTTAAGGTGTATTTCCTTAATGGACCCAAAGGCCACTGTAATCTCTAAACTTGACCCCTTTAAAAAAAAAGGTTGCTGTACTTATACAAGGTCCATTTGACCTTGTTGGAAGGCAGGATTTCATGGTGTGATTGCTCTGTGCTCCTGACCAGTGTGGGTGAAGAGGTAAGAGTAAGCACAAGGTAACTTACGCTCATACCCACACCGCACCATGCATGTGCCTGGCAGAGGCAGATGCTGGCTGGGAGCATGTGTTTTCTGAGTGAAGGTCTGCATCTGCCCTTAATACTAGAAACATTAGCTCTAGCCTTAGTCAGTGAAGGCCTTGCCTATGTACCTCGTAGACCAGAGGAAAGGGCATTAACTGCCTCGTAAGCCAGGCAGATATGACTACTGTCCTTCCATCAGTTTTTTTCTCCCTTTTGATGCCCTTTCCTGTCCACCCCCGTCCCTACGCACCTTGATATCAACCATTCAGCCTCTCTGTTCACCTGTGAGCTTAGTAGGATAAGATTTTTCACCCACACAAATAGAAGAGCCACTTTAGGAGACCAACAAAATGGAACCGAGTTCTTGGCATGATGAAAGCCCCATGCCGAGACCCTGACCTTGATAGGAGACAACCTGTATGTCCAAAGGGAGGCATAGTCTTTTTGACACTAATATCTGTATGTTTCTGTCTCTGCAGCCTTAGGAAAATCCAAAGGTACGGTATCCTCGGGTAGCTACAGGCCATGTTCAGTCTCTGGGAACTAAGCGAGCCATGCCTTAGTGAGCTCTGCCAGAGGGTGAATGTGCTGTGTCTGGTTGCTTGGCCGACTGACTCAAGGCTGACTGTGTTCCCATCATTGACATGGAACCAGAGCAGAGTGACCATAGGCATGAGCGGCCCCTTCCCACCTGTATACAAGCAGGCATGGCCTGCGGAGGTTGAGGCTTGGCCAGGTTCTGGGGCTAGCACAGGTATTTAGATGTCTCCTGCTGGTTGCTGCCTTGTTCCAGTCTCTTGCTACTGTTGTCCCTGTCCTGCTCACCCACCTCTCCCACTTGGGAGGAGTGAGTGCCCCCAGACAGGCTGCATTCTGCCCTGAAAGATCAGCTGGCTTTGGCAGCAGGTAGAAGCACAGCTGCCCACTGGGGTGAGACAGGTGGGGCAGCCAGAGGCTCTCACGGTGGCCCGTCAGTCGGCAGAGCCCTGCCCACTCCTCCTCACTTTCCTGGGCCTAGGAGGGTGCTACGGCTGCGCTGCTGTTCTACCACTGACCTGCTTGAATGTGTCTGCTTCATGGGGGAGGGAGCCTATCACCTGCCATGCGTGGATAAGCACGTGTCTTTGTGTCCCTCACCAGCATGGGCGTGAGGGTGATGGACACATCCTGGGTGGCTCGAAGAGGCTCCTCGGCAGGACGGAAAGGGTCATGCGCCCCACCCTCCACGCAGCCCCCCGCCCCACCGGCAGAGCTGGCCGCACCTCTGCCCTCGCCCCTTCCAGAGCAGCCCCCAGAGGACCCCACGGTGCCCTCGCTTTCTCCATCCAGCCTGGGCCTCCAGCCTGGGGCTGAACGGACCAGGTAAGCCCAGGCAGGCTGCCTTCCATGCAGGGGGTGGGGGGCTCCCTGCACCCACTTCTAGCCTCTTGGATTCCATCATCCCCCCATTTCTATGCATTCACGTTGGCCTTCCACATTATATTGGTGCCCAGGAAGTCACCACAGCTCCCTGAACTATCAGATACAGGCCAGGCTCTCTGAGGAGAACATCCCTAGCAGACAGCAAATTTACTCGGAGGCAACTTGTACAGAGGTGTGGGGAACCTCAGTTCCTGGCTCTCCATTTCCCCTCCCTCTGCCATTACAACTTCCCTATTTTGCAGTTTAGAATTTCAGTAATTCTCCTTTTTTCTCCTCTACCTTTAGATTTGTGGAGCCATGTTTACTGCTAACAAGGGTGCAAACCAGGGAAGGGGTGAAGGTCATACAGTCATGCTGGCCCAGCAAACTTTGCATCTGGCCGCATGGTTGTATTTCCATTCTCCTAGGGGGCAAAGAAAGATGGAAAACAAGCTCATTTCATCACTAGCTCAGTGAACTCTTGCAGAGAACCATGTCCATCCAAAGCTGAAACATGCAATCTGCGCCTTTGAGGCATGTGCATTCCAGCGAGCAAATGCTCAGGATCATTAAGGCACATGGTCACACCCAGGGTCTCCGCAGAAGGAGGCTGGACTTGCCCTTCCTTAAAGGGGTGACTTCTAGAAGTGGGACGTGCACAGCGAACTACTTTGCTGTTCTGTCCGTGTGTTTCTATCTGTTCTCAAACAGCAATTCAGAGAACTAGAAAGGCTATGTCAGATCAGATATCACTGTGCATTGTCATTGAAGGATGCGGCATCCCTCCATGGCCACTGCAGTGAAAAACTGGGGACCATGAGAGGTTAAACCTTTTAACCCAATCTTTGCATGCTCATTCACATGCACACACAAACACCCCAAATGAAGGTATTGTGGGTACTTTACTGTAATGGAGAAATGAGAAAGGGAAAGGGGACAGTGACAGAGTTTGGGAGAGGGAACTGATACTGGATGTGCTTGGGTTGTTGCTGATGGCTCTAACTCAGGGGATGAGTGGAGCTGGCCCTGGAGGGGTGCTCACCAAGCTGCAGGCCCACGAGAGGGACACGGATGGGAGAGCAAGTTCAGTGGAGAAGCAAAGGCTAATGGCTGTGGGCTGGCAAGGCAGACAGGAAGGAAGTGGATGAACAGGAGACTTGCTGGAAAGATTCCCTTTATAGACACTCACTGGCTTCATCCTGATTTCCTATCTTATAATGGAGACTTGGTGCCCAACAACATTTGACATATAAATGATAATTCTAGAAAATGACCCTCAAAGATGGATTTCCCCTGGCCCTTAGATATTCTTGGATGTTACAGATGGTTGGCTTTGGAGAGTCACTCGTGGGTGGGAAATGTAGCCCACTGATTCAGGCCATTTAAAAGGTCAGTGCCATTGCTCTGTAGTCCTGCTGTCCCCTTTTCCTGGAGTAGCCAGTCCTGTAGCCTTCCTTTGGGTGTCCTGTCCCTGTTTGCCTTGTCCCACTCTCCTACTCTCCCCACAGAATTCCTCCCAGTACAAACCAGTGTTCCATTGCTTTTTGTTTCTTTCTCTGTTTTTTTCGGTTTTCTGGACACTTGCAGCCCAGATGGCATTTCCTCCAGTTGCTGGATCCCTGTTACGGCCCTTCCTTCCCTCCCTGTGACTTGCTCCCATCTCCCCACTCCCTGCCATCTCCAGCCCCTCATCCCCTCTCCCTCCAAGCTGGTGGCTTTCTCTAGCCAGGCTCAGCCTCTGCACCCTGCTCATCTGCTTGGCATTAACTCTAACCCCAAACTCTGCTTCCGGCCCCTTTGCACTCCAGCTCCCTGCGTCTTGCATCCCAAAATTAACCTGTCCTCAAACATGTTGTAACTGAGCCTCAACCATGTGGCACCCCGAAGGGCCGGCTTCCATCCCACCTCTCCCCCTGGGTAAGCTGCACCTGGGCTGGGGAGAGGTTCCAGGCCGCATAGATAAATTCTTGTTTCTGCTGTGGGGGTATGTCTAGGTGGAAGAGAAAAGAAGGGTGATCTCCTTGGTCCCTAGGTTCTTGTCCATCTAGGGGAAAGAAGAAGAGTCTATTATGCCTCAAGAAGCAGTTATTTTGTTTGCTTGTCTTGTGTTTTCTTTTGTTGCTTTTTTGTTTTATTTTACCTTTCTCTTGTGGGAGGCAGAGATGGACAGAAGAGTGGAGGGATGTTAGGCATTAGTGCCTGAGTGTCTGGCCAAGTTGGGCCTGAAAAGGAGTGAAAGACAAGTTCTTGCCCAGCCAGAGTGAGGCAAGGGGGAATGAGGCAAGGGGTTGTCGTTCTTGCCATTTATTTATTTCTAATATTTTATTTATTTATTTTTAGAGAGAGTGGCAGAGAGGGAGAAAAACATCAATATGTGGTTGCCTCTCATGTGCCCCCCCTCCACTGGGGACTGGGCCTGCAACCCAGGCGTGTACCCTGACTGGGAATCAAACCAGCAACCCTTTGGTTCCTAGGGTGGTGCTCAATCCACTGAGCCACACCAGTAAGGGCTCTTGACGTTTATTCATAAGACAGAGAAAGGAATTAATGCTCTCCTAGCCCTCTGAGGAAATGGTCCTTCCCCTTGGGTGGTATAACACTTGCCCTGAGAAGGGGAGAATGTACTGCTGCCTCGAACAAATAAGACCTCCCCAACGTGGGGAAAACTAGCTGAGTTTGCATGCTCTGCAGCATGGTGTTTGCTGCTCTGGCCCAGACCTCTCCAGCCTTTCTTGCCATACCCCAGGGGAGTGAGTAGCATATGCTTAGCTCTTTCATATTTGGAGTTTCCAGACTCACTCAGGGAAGAAATGGGATCTCACTGCTTTTGTGGGAAAGAAATAACCAGCGTGGAGGATTTAGGTTTCAATGCTTCCTATTTCCTACCTGAGGGCACCAGAGTCCATGTAGGTTCTAACAAGGACAACAGATAGCTCCCAACCCCTAGGTCACCGCCCTGATTCCCCAGGGGCTCCTGCAGCACTATGTTGAACACAGGTGAGGACCCTGTGGGGAAATGTGGAGGTCGCTTAGGAATGTCTGCCATGGGTGGCATGACAGGGGATGGTAGGGGGTGAGGAGTCAGCCCCATATTTGCTGTTCCTGGTCTGTGGAGTGGAGTTGAACATGGTGCCTCTTAACATGTACTTGATCCTTAGGAGAATGCCTGAGAAAGAGCCAGCAGTGAGGGATGAGACCTTTTTGGGACCTGGTAGCTCAGGGTGTCCTTTTATCAGTTGAAGAGACTCCAGAGACCCTCAGTGCCATTGATCCTGATCCCCTTTCCAAGGCTGAAGGGCTGGGACTTGAACTGGCCCACATTTGGGAGTACAGCCAGGGTCTGTTTTTACCCTGTGGTTTGCTGGGACCTCCTGAGTTTGAGGAGGAGCCCCCAGTTCGTCCCTGCTCTGAGATGTTACAGAGCTTCAGAGAGAGCTGTGGCCACACAGCTTCTCAGTGAGAGCCCAGGCCTGCAGCCCTCATTGGCACACTGACACTGGCGAGTCCTCCTGCTCTGCTGTACTGGGGCTACAGAAGGGATAAGCACACTTATGTGTTCCAGTTTCAGGATGTCCAAGAGTCCCGGGGTTGATCACAGGGTACAGAGGGGGTTCAGGAGCCCTGCCACCCATTGCTCAGGTCTCCTGGTGGAGAGAGGGTAGAGGCGTGGAAAGGAAGCTAACGATGAGGGCCACAGAGGAGGCCGTCAGAGCCCCCAGAAGGGACAGTCACCACCAGGGGCAACCTGAAGATGTTAGGAAGGGCCTGAGACAGGCCAGAGCTGGCCCAAAAGAGCACCCATTACCATCCATGTCCTGATGCTGACTCAGTTGCCCAAGGTCAGGGGTTCTGCTTTGTCCTGCGTGCTTGTGTTTCAGCACTTCCAAAGGCAAGGAACTTTCTCCAGGGTCTGGGCAGAAGGGAACTCCAGGTTCCAGCCAAGGGGTGCCCTGCGCGGGGATGCAACCAGGGATGCAACCAGGGACGCAACCAGGCACCAGCCCCAGCCAGCCGCCTGCAGACCAGAGTCCTCACACTCTCCGGAAAGGTATGTCCCCGCCACCCTCCCTCCACATCTGCCTCAGGCTGGGATAGCTGCACGCTGTCCTGAGAACTCATTTTCCTTGCTTAACATGGATACTTAGAAACCGTGTGCTTAGTGAGAATTCCTGGTCTGTGCTTAGAGGTTTGGGGAGATAACCCACCCCAAGGGGGGTCACCTCATCACTAATCCCCAGTTCACTCATCTGTACAGTGGGCTCATTAGGGGCGTGTACAGGGTATGACTTTCCACACATTGAGACCTCTGTGCAGAGTGGCTGCGCAGAAGGGTGCGTGTCTTCCGCGGTCCCTGCCAGGCCCCATGACATGGTTTAAGATGTGTATGGAGTCTTCTGCAGGAGACCCCTGCCCCTCAGCCAGCACCTCACACAACTACCTGCCCCTGGGATTGTTTGAAGAATGGGACAGAGAGGAAGGAATTGAATTGTTTCTACAGGAGTCCTGCCCTTTGATATTTCTGCTTTAGAAGTTCTGTGAATTTCTACCCTGACCTCTGAGCCACCTGGCCCAGAATCTGCCACCGGAACCCACTGTAAAAGGCCCAGTTATTCTCTCTGAAATGACTCCTGAAAGCTGAAGACATGCTCCATGGTGACATTGCATAAATGGGGAACCGCAGGGCATGTGTGCTTATTCAAGCCTTTTTTGTTTGTTTTACCTTATGCCATTGCTTTGCAATGGCTTTAAATTGTTTAAAATAGCATACATAGTGTTTAGTTTGCTCTCGACTCAGGCTTTTCTAGCTTCTAGATGTAACTTTAGATCCAGGACTTGCGGGACAGAGCTGGTTCGCCCTGGGCACTTATACCTTCATGATGGGGCCTTTCCAGCTTCCCTGGCTCCAGGCTGCTGTGCGATCCCACTATTCGAATCTGCTCTCCCCAGCCCCCTCCTGTCCATTCCCTGCTCCTGCCTTCTGCGTTCACAAGTAGTTGCCCCACTGTGTGCAGAACTCTAAGGGCCAAACAGCAATAGGCAGAGCCACTGTTCTGGGCACTGCAGGTCATGCAGGGCACTCCAGGGGTTTTCTTCAGACCAACAGGTTTTCCTCTGGGTCTGTGTAGAGGTCCTCAGCCATGTTTGTGTTTGAGGCCTTTAACCCTCCCCCCAGTCACGCAGGGTCATGGCTAAGTCCTTGTTCTATCCAAAGGCAGCAGCTTCCCAGTGCCAGCGGCAGCTTGGCCCTTTGCATTCTCACAGCACCTTGGACCTGTGTGGGCAGCGCGGCCCAGAGCAACGGAAGTCCCTTTCCCCAGTGGCCCAGGCATCATTTGAAAGATCCAACTTTCTTCTTCACCCTCCACCATTGCCCACTCATGGTATATTTAGCTTTTTTTTTTTTTAACCCCTCAACCTTTGGACAGTGTGCCCGAAGTTTTACCCCAGGCCCTCGTCCTGTAACTGCCCAGAAGTGGTAAGCGTCATCACAGACATTTGAGGTTTTGGGAGTTAGCCAACCCCAAGAGGGGTCATTTCATCACTGGTCCCCAGTTCACTCATTTGAACAATGGGTGATGTCACTGCGTCCTCCCTCTCGATCACGTAGGAGAAGACGCGTTCAAGCATGATTCCCAGGGTGTCCATCCACTGGCTTCTCACGGTGGAGGCACCCCCACTTCAGCCAGCACAGCTGAAACGTGGTTTGGTTAAGTCACAACGACACGGTACTGTACACACACGGTCCCACTCGGTGATTGCAGTGTGCTGTGGGGGGGTGGGGTGTTCGGTGCACTTCCCCGGGGCGTCCTATGGGTGGGCCGTGGAGGGATCTGAGCCCCATTAGGTGGGACCCTGAAGAATTCATCCCCTTCTTGTCTGCACTGCAGGAGCCGGCGAAGGGTGTGAGGGATGACTGGGTTAGGTTTAGTTCCACGGAGAGGGGAGAGAACAGTCCCCGATGCCTCTTTGAGGCTTAAAGGACCATTTCTTCTAGAATTTGGGGTACCCACAGCTAGCCCTCCCTTAAGTCTGACAGATGAGTGATCACTTTCTCAAGATGTTTGCCCTGGATGTTTGAATTTCTCATCTTTCTCAGTTCATTTCAATAAAAAGTATAATGCATTTGTCATCCTTTAGCACGATTAAGCAAATAAAAAGGAAAATGAAGGCAGTGCGGAGGAGGCTGGGGCAGTGCTGTGCTTAGAACAGTGGTGCATCAATGCATCTGCGCGGAGCTACACCCAGAGGGTGCGATTCTTAAAAGAAAAGCACCTTTGGGGCCAGAAGGAGGAAGGGATGGAGGGCAGACCAAGGAATGGGCCTCTGAGGTCCAAGTGTTTGGCCCCTGGACAGGTTCAACCAGAAGTTAGCGTTCCCTCTTCTGGGACCGTCGACCCATCCAGGGTCCACTGTCACTAGTTGAACTCTCACTGTCCTGTGTCAGACCCTGGTCATGGACTCAGTCTTCCTCAGTGTACCTCTGACACCACTGCCGCTCAGGAATAGTAGCAGGATGCTGGCACTCAGCCGCCATGGAGGGGAGTGTGTTCTGCGGTTCGACTGCGTGTGTGCAAGCGCGTGCATGTGCAAGCATGCATGTAGCTCTTGGCAGGCATCCAGAGATGAGGAGGATAAATTAGTGAGGAGATGGGGAAGATACGAAAGCATGCAATTCTAGGTTAATTTCAAAAAATTGTCTGGCCTGCTCTCAGGGCACCAAGTGCAGGGGTGGCCAGGGGCAGGAGGTGGTGAAGGGTGTGCTAACAGCCACATGGGCCACAGGCTTCACTTAACATTGTGTGTTGCTGCTGTTGTGTTGTTTTCCCTTCCAGTTTCCAAGAAGCTGGCCCCGATTCCACCCAAGGTTCCCTTCGGCCAGCCGGGCACTGTGACGGAGCAGTCCCCCAGCCAGCCCTCCCCACTCAGCCTGTCTCCGACACCACCGAGCACCCCGTCGCCCTACGGACTGAGCTACCCTCAGGGGTACCCCTTGGCCTCAGGCCAGCTCTCCCCAGCTGCTGCAGCACCCCCTCTGGCCTCCCCTTCCAGCTTCACGAGCACTTTAACCAAATCACGGCCCACCCCTAAGCCCCGGCAGAGGCCCACCCTGCCGCCTCCGCAGCCGCCCACGATGAACCTCTCCGCCTCTAGTCCGCAGTCCACGGAGCACCCGGTGCTCGACGGCATGTCCCCCGGGGAAAGCATGTCTACAGGTAACCCAGCCTCAGCTTCCTCGGGTGCCTCTGTGAACCTCAGCAAAATGGGCCAAGTGCAGGGACTGCTGGTGCCACCCCCGCTAACCAATCTCCGCCTGTAGTGGGGTAGCCAGGCCAGTGCCACATGTAGCTTCTGAGAGGGCTCCTTAGACGCCCCATCAGCCAGTGCAGAGCCCTTCGAGATGGACCCCAGATGTCCTGCAGAGGGGCTTCCTAGGGGATTCCTCCAAGTGAATGCTGGTGACCCAGGGCTCTGCTCCTGTTCTGAGCTGGGGATGGAGCGCTCAGAGTTCTTCAGGGTGGGGCCTTCGGAGAAGACTGGAGGCTGGGTACTGATCGCAGACCCAGGGCCCTGACGTGCAGTGAGGGCCTGGAGGCTTTCCCAAGCCTCTCAACAGGCACACCCCCGCAGCTGGAGAACAGATGCTTAGAACCAAAGACATTTTTTGGTATTAATTAATAAGCCTAATCAGAAAAATGTTTTTCTAGTAATACATATTTAGTCAGGGGTCAGTTTCGGAAAAATTGGGTGTCCTCCTGGTTCTCAGAGGAGCTAGTTGGACAAGCCCACATGGTGAAGTTTAGTTTTGCTTTAAATTTAAAATCAAAGATGGAGCTATTTCCCCCAGGAAGGTGTGTAAGCATGAAACCGTAGCACACATGTAGCATGAGCCATTTGTAGGTGTGAAGATGACATTTTTGGAACATCTCCCCAGATATGGACCACATGAGGTTAGAAACTCAGCACATCTGCTGTGGCCCCTGGGGCTGGCACAGCATTGTCCTGTTGCAGGGAGGCAGGCCAGGTGTCGGGCCATGTCTCGGAATAGAGCCAGCCTCCACCCCACTCCCTCCACCCCATGCACCAGGCAGCAGGGCCTGAGCACATCTGCTCAGTCTTGTCCCCATTAGCAGAAGGTGAGGCAACTGGGGATGGAGCACTCCCAGCCCCCCACACACACCACGCATGCCACAAACACACATCCATGCACCCACACCACACAGATGCACACACTGCAGATACACACTGACAGCAGTGATGCCCTAGGAACACTGGGCATTCTCAGGAGGTTGTGCTTCTGCCCCACCCTGCCCCCATGGCCATCTCCAGGGCTGATTCCCGATTAGACGGCCGGGTTAGCTTGGGAGGTTCGGCTCCTTACTGCCTGTGAAAAGTCTAGTCCAACATGAGTGTTTGTGATGGGTGAGATTTAAATACTGTGAGGAGCAGCCGTCTGGTGAGTTGGCTTGTTTCTGGATGTGATTAATGTTGAAGGTCCAGCCGCTGTCGTCTACCAAGGCTTATAAGAAGTTAAGGAAATTCTCACTTGAACAGCAACAGTGAGCACCACTTCCCCCTGGTGGTTCTCGGTGATGACGTGTATCCTCGGTGAGCCCTGCTGGGAGGGATCACAGGCCCACTGCCCTCGGGGCTCATGGCCACACCCTGGCAGCTCATGGTCACCCCAAGTTGTCTGGGGGGGCACTCCTCACAACACCTCAGCCTGTCAATTTCTGCAGCAACCCAAGGAAGGGAAGCAGAGTACTGCTGATGCTGGAAGCAACAGAATGAGCAACAGCTATCACTCTGAAGCAACTGTGAGGTAGAATGAGGAGAAATTTGGGGGCAAAGAGTGGGCAGGAGAAGGCACTGAGGGACAGGTGGTGTGCCTGCCAGCAGGGGAGGAATAGAACAACCCCCTTCCATGGCCCCCACATCTGAGCCACTGACTGAATCACACCCCCCCACACATGCCTGTTCTGTTTGCACGTTCTGTGGCAGCAGAACCTGGTTCCATCCTGGGGTGCACAGGCCTCAGGGCCAGAGCAGAAGCTGCAATGATTTGATGTGGTCCCCTGACTGAAACTTGGCATAGTTCTTGTTGTGTTCTTGTTTCGTCATGTTTATTCCTTTCTCCGAATCCTGTCATTGTGTCCTTGCAGCTGTGTGACGTGTGCCGCAGTGTTGGATACGTGTGAGGGGATGTTCAGGGTAAGCGGCCCCAGCCTGCACTGTGCTCCCACCGGAGCCAGTGGCCACCCCTCTCTGCCCCGCCTCCTGCATGTGGCTCAGACCCGCACAGCAGCTTCACCCCTGTCGCTTCCCCAGCCTCAGCAGGAGCTGCCAGGCTGCAAGCTCATTGGGCTTTCTGGGATCTCTGGCCGTGTCTTTGGTCGTACTCTCTTGGCCATAGGAGATGGGGGAGAAAGCCAGTCACCTAGTCTACCATCCCTTCCTCTGCCCATGGTTGAGAATTGAAGGGTCACAGGCTTGTTCTTCACATGATGAACTTTTGTTATCATTGGCGTGCCTGCCGAAGACTTCTGTGTCCCATGTCTAGGTACAATGCCTCACCTACACCTTAGTGTAGGACGTGTCTGAGGAAGGGCCTGCCCACTGTCAGTCCCCACCATGCAGGTGTGGCCTGTTTCATGTGAGTGCGCACGAGTGGTCTCCACTTTTAGACTGACAGCCTAACTTGCCGTCCCCTAGGCTGAGAGAGCTGGCACATCCTGAGGACTCCGTAGTATCACAGTGCACACTGAGCTCATTTTTTCCACCTCAGTATAATATTTTGGAACATTTATACCAGTTTCTTTTTGGTCTCCTCCTATAAAAAGCAGATGCTCAAAAGAAGGGGTGACCAGAGTGAGCCAGAGGAGGGCCCTTGGGTGGGTGCCCCCATGAGAGCCACAGAGTCCAATGACTCTGGACCATGGTGGGAGGGCATCCAGCACCCACAGATGGGTCTCCTAACTTCTGAAGCTTCCTTGGAAACAAGAAACAAGCCACCCTGCCCTCTGCCCCGCCACACCCCCCGCATTGTCAGTGGGACCTCTTCCCCTTGCCCTCCCCACCCTCATCCTGGGAGTCTCTGAGGGAACAGCCAGGAGAACAGCTGAGCTGTTCATTCCCAGTGCCTGTTCTGGGCTGGGTGTGCTTCACCTGCTCTGTCTCTGTCACACAGGCCTGTCACCATCATTTGTTGTCCCCGTCTGGCTGTGGGGCACAGGGAAGGAAGACACCTGTCCAAAGCTATACTCTCCCTCGTGACAGGGGTGGGACTTGGACTCCAAGCCTCAGGGCCTGTGCCTTCCCCAACAGAGAAAGAAGGCATGGAAGGTGGGGTGCGCCCTGGGCCAGGAGTAGCTGCTAGGCCCCCAGGGATGGGTCCCAGCAGTGAGGGCAGGACACAGGCACCCTCTGGAGCCGGAGGAGGAGCGAGTGGCCCTCACTAGCAGAGCTGAGACCCCCCCAATCTCTGCTCCCTCAGGTGGCAGGATGAACATAGGCAGGGATGACGTTCTGATGACTGTTGGGGGTGGGGTGCAAGAGAAGGACCTTTGTTCGAAAGCTTCCATGTCTGTATAATGTCTTTTAGGACTGTGTCCAGATGTCTGTCTGTCTACTTGGTATGACATTCTTTGGGCTAAATGTTTTACTTAAAAAACAAAACAAAACAAAAAAGCCAACAAAAAGGCAAAAAAACACCCACCTCCTGGTTCTGACCCAGGGCCATCTCCCTCCTAGGTGTGCTTCTCCTACAACCCAGTGCTGCCCCGGGCCCAGGGCACAGCCAGGCTAAGTAGAGGCAGACACTGAGCAGGCCAAGGAAGGGGGTGACATGACTGAGGAAAAAAGGCCCAGGGTCCACGACTCCAGGCTCCACCGCCTTCCAGGCAGCCTCCTATTGCTTCCCCTGCCCCTCCCACCCCATGCAGTGCAGTCCTGAGGCCCAGGGCACCTGTGAAGAGGGTACAGTGCAGCCCCAGAGCCTAGGACGTGGCCTTGCCTGGGCCAAGCTGCCTGATCTCCAGGTCAGCCTTGCCAGCTTCAACCCCACAGACGCCTCCGACCCCACAGACACTGAGCCCTGTTACCACAGGTACGTTCTTCCTGATCATCTCCCAGGAAGAATGACCCATAGTGCCCAAACAAGGCTGTATTAGAAGTGAGCTGCTTTCTGAGGGCTGAGAGAGGGGGTTTCCTACATTTGGGAAGCAGGTTGCTGCAACTGCTGCCAGGCTTCTGCTCCTGAGGGCACCCCTCTGCCTGGCCCCATCAGCATCTGAAGTATACTGTTCATGGCCTCAGAGTGAGGGCTCCCATTCATTGGAAAAACGGGGTGTTTTTCCACTGTCTCTGCAGGCCTCAGGGAACTAACTGCAGCCTGAAATCCCCAGAAAGCTGTCACTGGGACTGGCCCAGAGGCAGGGAGTATATGATGGCCAGCCAGGAGCTGTCCTAACAGTCCTCTGTGAGCTGCCCCAGAGGAATCTGGATGCTGGTCCTACAGGCTTGCTTGTCCATAGAAGTGAAGCGGCCCAACCCTGCCCTGCCTCCCCAGTCAAGCGCTTCAGCCGGCCCCCAAGTAGGCTGGCCCTGCACGGGCCAATCCGCTGCACTTCGTCAGGCAAGGAGTTGAGCAACTCATAGCCTGCCATCCCTCGCCTTGGGCAAAAAGCCCCTTCTTACCTCTCTCTCTGCTGACTTCCAGATCTTGTTCACTTTGATGTCCCCTCCATCCACGTAGAGCTTGGGTCGACGCTCCGCCTGAGTGCCCTGGAACATGCACGGCGGCCCTCGGTGACTGAGAAGAGGGACTCAGAGGAGGAGTCTGAGAGCACCGCCCTTTGACACGCGTGTACACACCTGGGCCCAGACCAGCACATAGCCAGAGCGCCCCTGGGCCTGCCAAGGGTCCTCCATTGGCTCTTTGCTGTCACTGCCAACACAAGACTGGAGTTTTGCAGAAAACTGTCATCTCCAGCCTGTGTGGCAAATGTCAGTGGTGCCAATTTTGTTTGTTCCCTTTGGATGGTGACTTTGGCCTTTTGTTTGATCTTTGCCTTTTGACTTTGTGCCTATTTGATCCACTTTCGGCCTCCATGCCCAGCAACAGCCCTCCCCACCCAAGGGCCTGCTGGTGGGAACTGTCTCTGCAGGGCAGGGATGTGAGGGAGGCCAAGCTGTCCCCGGGTTAGGCCTGGGGCCACCACTGGCTCTGATGGCAAACGGCTTTGTGGCTGCAGCAGGGAAATGGGGTAGCAGGGGCTCTTTGCTCTGGGGGGCTGGATCCGGGACCCTCGGAGTCCTGGGGCACTGACCTGCCTGCTGCCCAGGGAGGCTGCCCTTCACTGTGGGGTCTGAAGTAAATGGCTTAAAACAAAATCTGTTTCACTTCTTAAGTTTCATTTTCCCACACCCTGTGACTGAAAGCTCCTGTTTCTACCTTATCATTTTGAATTTAAAAAGTGATTTTAAGGATGTCTAGAGGGCCTAAATGTAGCTCCCCACATCCCCTGTCAAACATCAGATAATGTGACAGCCCCACAAGGTGTGTGGGGTCCAGGAGCTGTCACTTCTCTGGAGGTCACAGGTGAACAGCAATAACTGTTACCCAAAGCAGGCGGCCGGAGGTGGCGCCAGCCCTCAGAGACACCGGGGCAGCGCTGCAGCCCTGCGGTGCGGTGAGCCTGTCACACTTGGGGATGGAGGCAGTGAGAAACGTGTGGGCCATGCATGCCAAGTCCAACTTTACAATTTTATCCTTTTAAAATAGATATGATATACCTATACATGATATATTTGTATATATGAAATTTCTCTATATTTGTTTAATTTGAGCCATTCAATCTAAACCAATGTACAGGTGTACAATGAGAAATTTAAACGCTTAGTTATTTTTCCCAATCATGTAAAACCGCTTTTCTCTGACTGTGGGACTGGCCAACTTGGACGCTAGCAGCTTCACACACTTCCTGGCAAGGGTGGCTCAGCACCCAGTTTGTAATGAAGCCCAGGGGTTGAAAGTATCTTTAAAAACATGTACAAATAGTTGTCAAAAGTCATCTTATTAAAATAGATTTATTCTCCCTGAGCATGGCTGTGGTTGTTTAAAGAGACACGTGGGGATAGGGCCGAGGCGCCAGCTGCTGCCTCAGGAGGAGCCCGTGGGCAGGCCAGGCCAGACAAGGCCAGGTCCTCCCTTTGTGGCTCCCTCATCACCCGAGTTGTTAAAGCATCTCTGTTTTCCTCAGTAGGGAGAATATAGAAATACTGGGTTTACTTTGAACATTTCTTTTAGTTCTCAGGCACTAACCTTGTGTTGTTAAATCTCATAAGGAGGGCAAGGCAGCCTTACATCGTGCTACCTCTTAATACTCAGAAGGGCAGTGAGCGAGCCTCATTCTTGCCTGGCCACAGAACAGCCCACCAACTGGCTGCGCTGCTCCCAGGACAACAGGTAGGCTGTGCTGTCCCAACCCTGCCGGTGTGAGGACCAGGCCGCTGTCAGCCAGCACAGCCTGACTCATTAGAACACCGGGCTGAGAGCCACTCCCGGAGGTCACGCCACTGGAGCTGGCCTCCAGAACATACCTGGGACCCGACAGCAGGGGCATGCTGCAGAGGCAGACTCTTGCTCAGAGGTGGCACCAGGATGAAACAAAGCACTCGAGTTCCAAATGGAATCTTTATTGCATTCTCTGTCTTTGGAAATTCTCCTTGAGTCTTGGATACTTGGACTTCACAGCCACAACCCGGAAAATGACTTGTTCCCTGGGAAATGACTTGTCTCTGGTGTGCAGAGGGAATAATTTGGCCAGAGCAGGCCTGGGTGTGCCATTTTTCCATGTGACATTAGTAGCAATGGCACTGGATTCCAGTCACCCTTGCTTTCCTCCTCTCTGCAGCCTCCTGTCCACGGCTCTGCCAGGCCCCCCCATTACTGAGAGACGTCCAGCATACCAGTCCGCCAGTCCCTGACCAGCTTCACACCACCTACTCCCTTGTGCCCCCTATAGAACGGCACCCTCTGGCTTCCACCAGGCAAAGGGCGCACACACGGTGCCCATGCACGGGGTGGAGGATGTGAGCCTTCCGAGTACAGGGTCACTCCTGGCCTTCACTTCGCCCTGACCTTCTTGCGCTGTGGACTCTGAGGCTCCTCTGCATGTGCCAGTTTCTGCTGGGGCTCACTGTCCACCTGCTGGCTGGACAGGAGGGCCGCCCTCACAAGCCGCAGCTCCCTCTTCTCCCTGCGCTCCTCCATCTCCTCAATGTCACCAGCAAACAGAGCTTTCAGCGGGGCAATCAGCTTGGGCACCGTGGGGAAGTCTCCAAAGCAAACCTAGAAGGCAAGACGGAGGCAGAGGACAGCTCAGAAGGGCTGGGCAGGGGGGCAGGAGCAGGAGTAGGGAAACATGTGCTCACACCGTAGGCACCAGGCCCCCTTCCCACCAGCCCTGGAGTCAACAGACCACAACTGGGAAAGAAAAGGAAACTCCATGGAGAGGGGGAGGGAACTAAAGAAGGCACAGACCCCCATTGCCAGGACAGGGCAGCAAAGCTGAAGAGGCCTCAGAAACACAAGGCTTCCCTGCTCTGAGCATCAAGCTCTTCATAAAGAGGCCCAGCCTGTGCCAGGGGCCAGGCCTGGCTTTCCCACTCACGAGAGAAGGGAGGACATCCCATCTCTAGGCTGTGGTCAGGCTCATGTGATGGGATGGTGGGAACACAGTGAGCCTCCAAGAGGCGCTCAGTAATTTCTAGTGATCAACACTGATGTCTGTGCAGAAGAGCCTGAGGAAGGTCGGGCTGGCCTGTAAATGCAGGGCTGGTCGTAGCAGGGTGACAGGCATCCTCCCACCGGGCTGGCCCCGAGCCCGATCATCCCTCCTTGTGCAAGTGCAGCGCTGTCCCTCCGCCTTGGCCCCACCCCATGCAGCCCACCCCATACACACCTTCATGTGGTCAAAGGCAATTCCCACTTTCTCGTTGAAGTCAGGGCTGAAGAGGGGGATCTTAGCGTAGCGCTGGCTGAAGTGGTTCAGCATGATGAACTCCGCGTTCATCCGCATCCCCACGCCGATTGCCTGGGAGGTAGTACTGCCAGGCAAGGAAAGCAGTCAGGCCTAAGGGCCCTGTCCCCAGCCGCACCTACCCCTGCTAATTCCCTCAGTGGCACCAGTTGATTCCAGTGTGTTTCTAATTCTTTCTAAAGCTATGCTGCTCTGAGAACCGTGCCTACAGAACTCCACAGAAATAAGGCAAAAGGGCCCAGCAACAAACTGCTGCCCCAGATCAGAAGCCCACACAGCCCTCTGGTGGGAAGCAGGCCTGCCTCGAGTCACTGGAGGACAGTCTTTTTCAGCAGGACTGACATGAGGCGCTCAGTGCCACGGCGGGAGGGAAAGGGAGTGGGTGACGATGGCTCAGCAGTCTCCACTACCTGTGTGTCTTTTCCACAGCTTCCTGTTCCAGACCATCTTCCAGAGTGGCTTCATGTATCAGGAGGGTGGCGTCTTTTCCTAGGGAGTAAGCACAGGCATCAAGCAGTGTCCTCTGCTGCCAAAGCACTCGCCCCTGGTCCACACAGCTGGCTCCCAGCCAGCACTTGCTCCCCTACCCTGTGGCATGCCGGCATGTTAGGAATGACAGCCAGAGGCTGCCAAGCAGGACCGGAGTCGGCTGCCTCTACTCACCCATCTGGACCAGAGCCTCACAGGGCATGGTGTCTCCTGAATAGACCAGTTTCCAGCCAGACGTGTGGACCAGCGCACAACCAAAAGCATGTTTGCAGTGTCGGACCAGGCAGGTCTGAAACTGAAGGTGCCGGGGAGCGATCGCAGCTGTGCTCCCTGCCTCCTCCAGCCTCCCCGCCACCTGCGGCTGCCCCATACCTTTTCCAAATCACAGGTGCTCAGCAGTGAACTAATCAACCTTTCAACTGTGGGGTTGGAGACCTCAGCTCCTTTCTGAAGGCATTTGGCAGGAATCATACTGTGAGAAATAAAACATTTAAACAAATATTTAAAAAACTTTAACTTAAATCAAAGTTTAAGTTTCTGGCTGGAAAGGCCCAAAGTCATTATAAAAAAGCAATTTAAATCACAGTCACTAAGATGGGAAATGTAGACCATGAAAAAGAACCAAACCAAACCAAACCACCAGCCAGTGAAAAAACCCTAAGGGGTGAGCTGCCCCCAGTAAAGGCCATCGCAGGCCATTCCCAGGCAGGCTGGCTGGGCTCCAGGTAGATAGGCTCCTTCCCCCCAAGGTGAGGACAGGGCTGACTCCTGCCACTCATCCGCCTGGCGTGGACAGTCTCTGTGCTCACCACCACGCGGGCGCTTGGCCCTGCAACTGTTTTATGGAGAGGTGTTGGCAAAAGTCTAAAGCCTAGATCAGACCTGAAATGAGGGTTGCAAGGAAACACAGCCAAGAAAACAGACACTTAAGTGGGAATCATCTAACAGTTTTTATACTTGAGTCAAAGCATTTCTCCCCTGTTTCTGCCGTCTGCAGCCAGGTCACGGGAAGGCGCCGGGGATACCATGGACTGCCTCAGATCAACCTGGAGCTTGCCTCTACCACCCTGAGGAGGGGGAAGACTACAGCCTGGGGGTGCAGGCTGCCTGGCAGCTCACCTGACGTGATGCAGAACCTGCTGGCACTGGTTGTGGTACTGCTGGAGCCAGGGCCTGAGCTGGGTGGGGGCTACCACCAGCAAAGGGTGAAAGGGTTTGCCCAGTGATGCCTGAAACAACAAAACCAGTATCGAATCAACGGCAGACACTACAAACTACTGTGGAGTGGCAGGAGGTAAAGCTATTTATGGATCCAATATAATCCAAGCAAACTCAAATGGCAATAAAATCAAGTGCCATACTCACCAAAGCTCGTTCTCTCTGCAGCAGGACATTTAACAAGCCCTGGGAAGGAGAAAGGAGACAAGGGTTCGACATTTCCAAACCCGACCCTGTACTGGGGTCATCAGGTCATGTTGCAGCAGTTCCCAGCTCTCTGTTGGCCACCATCCTCTAACACCGCTGGAGTGGGAGCTGGTACGTGCCAACCTGTGACCTGAAATCTCACCACAACGTGGTCAGAAAAGAGAGAGCAGTGGCTGGGGGCCCAGCTGCCCCGAGGAGACAAGCCTCTCACCTCTGGCCGCAGTTTCCTCTGAGCAGGCCGTGTGAGAAGGTGGAAGACAACCTGGGTGAAGGCGAAAACCCCTATTGCTATAGGACAGCAGAGCAAGCAGAAAGACAATACATTCTTGTGGGCAGAACTACTGCACTGGGGTTTGTGAAAGACCATTACCTCGAGAGATGACAAGCCAAAGCTCTGGGCATGTTTGGGAGTGAGAGGGAAGGAAAGCAGCAGCCATCCTCGGGGGCGCCCCTGCCCCACACTCACTGTGTGGTGATCTGCATGCAGGTGGGACACGAACACGGCGGCGAGGCTGCCCAGGACCCTGTCCACATCATCTCCGTAGTGACGACACAGCTGCCCGAACGTGCCTTCACCACAGTCCAGCAGCAGGGCCCGGTCGGAGCTACAGAGAGGAGCGAGATGTGTGGCGCTGAGACGAAGGGCCTCTGACAGCTCAGGGGGCTGATTTCGAGAGAAGAGTGGCAAGCCGCTGTGGGACGGCCTAGCTCCCCCGGCCTCTCATGCTGCTTCCCTGAGCACCTTCTCCAACATGAAGGCTGCTGTAACATCCATCCTTAGAGAGGAAAACTATCCACGGGACCCTGTGGCCCTTTAAAGAACATGGAAAGTATACAGAGCTACACAAACGCTGGGCCTCAAGAAGATGCTTATGTGGAATAAGAGAGTAAGACATTTACTAATCCTAACAATGAATCCCTGAAGATTCAGATCAGACATGACAACACCCACTGGGGATAACACCATGGGTGGGCACTGGGCACGTATGAGATCTGGCTGCCCTTGGCTGCTTCACCCCTTTCCAAGCAGTTCTGGTTTTCTTAGCCCACGTCCTCAAAGGTGGCCAGTGCAGGATAGGCCACAGATATTTCCCGGGGGTAAGTCATGTTGCTCCCAGCCACCAGCTGGAGCATCACTTCACCTGGCCTCAGGCAGGACTCGGGGAGCTTCATTCCACAAGCTCTGCTGGCTACTTGGAGGATTATTTGTCTTAGAAGCTGTGACCCAGGTGGGAGGGCTGGGCCTCCTACAGGCATTCCTCCTTCCTGGGGAGAGCCAGGAGACTAGGATGGCTGTGTCCATGCTCAGAGAGAAGCCTCAGCGTCCTGCACCCTTTGTGGAATAAAGTGCAGTGGGGAATGCAAGCCAGTGACAGCACCTTTCAGGTGAACCACCACAGGCTCCAGGAGCCACGCCCAGCAGCTTTACTGTACTGCCTTGGTTATACAAAAAGTAATCCCCGATCTATATATATCTGATACCACGATGCATCTTCTAATTGCTGTGTATCATCCACCACTGACACTTAGGATGTCAAAGCAAAATTTTAAAACCTGGTCCTTGAGTCTCACTTTTTCACAGGTACACCATGAACATTTCAGAATGCCCTCAATTAATCTTTGCAGAGAACCGACAATAGGCAAACCCAACAGAATCAACTAACTAAAAGCCATCCAACCAAAGGGCTGAACACAAAACCCATGTGCCAGCCCAGAGGCTGTGTCACACTCAAGCAGCACGGAACTAGGGGACAGTGCAATGCAGGGACTAAGACACCAGTTCACATTTGCATCTGTCACTTACAGGTAACCTCTGTGAGTATCAGTTTATTCACCAATAAAATGGGTAGTCACTACTTCATAGGATTAATGTGAAAATTAAGTGAGGTAATTTCTTAGGAAGGTGCATGGTATATGGCAGAATGGGATATTTTTATCAAAAAGTATATGGGTGACAAATTTCAGTGGTTCCCAGATGTTTAAGTCAGCCACTGAGGCTAGAATATGCAAGAAGGCCCACTACCCTTCTTTGGGAACACTCTAGCCAAGATGACAACCTTACAGGGTGTTATAGTGCTACATTTTCAAAATAACTTGATGTGTGCAGGGGAGCTTTTGTTTAGAAAACCAGAGCGCTCCTCAATGGATAGACACCTCCCAGGAAAGCACTACTACCTTATCTTGACAAGTGTGGAGCTGACATTTCGAATCTTCATCGGGATGGCAGACCCTGTTCCCAGGAAGATGATTTCTGGATACTGGCTTTTTTTCTCTATGGAAAAATACATACAAAGAGTTAATTTCTCTGGGTCGAGTGTGAGCCAGCAGTCAGCCCTGACATGAGTAAGTCCAGAGTCTTGGGAGGACACCTGTGTGTAAGGGCCACTGTGAGAGGGGTCACAGGCTGCTTGTGGGAAAAGGGCTATCTGTCTGGGAGGTGCAGCAAATGAATTCAAAAGAACTGCTCTAAGTTTTTGAATTACAAAGGGGACTTCTGTGTGTTTAGAATGGGCATTTACCTCAAGGGGCTGGTGCTATCTCTAAGCAGCTCTTAGCACCACTCGCACCTCCTGCTGTGTGCTCACACAGTCCTGCAGTGCCCTGCTTATGGGGAGTGGGGGTGGGGGGGGACTAGAGGAGCTCAAGGGTCAGCTCTCCAGAGGAAGGCAGAGCCAGGGTGGAAACCCATGGAGCCAGTTCTGCCCGCTGTACCCCTTCCGCAGCCCCTCCCATTGGCAGGCACGGTGTGCATGTTGGCAAGCACTGTCTCAGGGGGTCTTGAACACAGGAACCAGAAATCCAGTCACAAACCCCAAGGCCAGTGAGGCCAGGGGAGGCAGTATTCCCCAAGCACTGGGTGCCGGTAACTAGAGGAAGTGAGGTTTCCACTTGCCTGGTGCTGACTCGATGAGCACCCCAAACCTGCCTTCCACTCCAGCCTTCTCTATCTCTGTCATCTCTTGAAGATGGCACTGGACAACCACTGGAGCAGGGGTCATGTAGTACCCCTAACTACTTTTCCTCATGGGGCAGTGAAAGCCCAACAAGATGGGGGACGTGGCTGGAACCTTCTGTGGGTCCTTATGACCAAGCCAGGACTAGATCCCAATCCGGCCAAGTCCCAGTTCAAAGTTTTTTCTAGCATCTCGCTGGAGTTTCCAGAACTGCTGCCCTCAGCAGGTGCCTTGTCGAGAATGCCTGTGTGCCATCACCAAGCATTTCAATGTCATTGTTCCAGGAGGAGGCAGGCACTAAAGAGAAAGCAGGGAAGCAGTGGGCTGCATGAACGAACACAGCCTGTCCAAGTGAGCCACACTGACACTACCCGGCGCTGCGAAGACACCCGCAGGAGCGCTGAGGGCTGTGGTCCTTCCCTCACCTGCCGGAGCTGGGCCATCCTGAGCTGTCTTCCTATATTCCTGTACGCTCTCTTGGAAATTGGGGAGCTCCATGGCCTCGGCTATGAATTCATCAGAATTGCAAGTAATGAGGGCATCCCTGCAAAGAGAAATGTATTTCAGATGACGAAAAGGGGCATGTGGCCACAAACAAACATCAGTTTGGAGATCCAGAATCCATGTGTGGAGAAAATCTGCAGAAAGTTGTTTCACATCAGGATTGAAGACTAAGCGACTGAGAGTTTGGGCAGTTCTCTCCTGCCCTGTGGCAACTCTGTCAGCTGTGGGGCATCTCCAAGTGAGCTCTGCCCAGCTCTGGCTCCTCAGAACATCTCCAGGCTCAGAGCCTGACAACCTTGGCACTACTGACATCTGGCGTGGGGGCCGGGTCCTGTGCAGCATCCTTGGCCTCTACTTAGTAGACACTCCCGACCTCTAGCATTCCCCAGTGGGCTGGGGGAAAGGAGGGGGAGAGAGGAAAACCACCCCTACTGATGAGCACAGCCCAAGAGCAGGGCCTCTCAAGCTGAGGTGCACACAACTCACCTCCTGGGGATGTTGTCCAGCTGAAGGGCCTGACTCAGTGGCTCTGGGGTGCAGGCTGAGACTCTGCATTTCTAGCAAGCCTCCAGATAACGCTATGTTGCTGGTCCTGGCCACATCATGCAGCAAGGCTTGGGTCAGTGGCCCTTCAACCTGACTGAGCACTAAAATCACCTGGGAACTTATGAAGGGAGTCCCAGGCCTAGCTCTCAAGATTCTAAGTCAGCAGGTTTGGGAATTCTACTTTCCACAGGTACAAGGTGAGCTGGGGGAGTGGCTACATTTGTTAATCATGGCTTATGAACTGTCTGCAGATGCTGACATAGGGACCATGAGCTCTTCACTCCCCAGACGCTGTCTGGGGGCCCCAGTCATGCTGCCACTGCCTCTTCCACAGCAGCACTCAGCGTCCAGCGATGACCTGGAGGAGCCTGGTCCGTTCTAACGCAGACACTGCAGAGGCAGCTGGAAACCTCATGCTATGCAAGACTCAGATCTTAACAAGTGATGATGCGTGGCAGCAAGCTCCTCTAAAGTCATTGGGTGGAAGGCAGCCCCGCAGAGCCTCTCTGGATGGCTCATTATGTTTACCCAGTGCCCTCCAAAGGGTCAGGGTTGCACTGACTGGGTAACCTTGTGTCTAAGAGGCACCCTAAGGGAACTGAGTTCTAGCAAAGATTTCTACATAAGACATTTCATGTTTCATTAAAACAGCAAAAACTTGGAAACGTCTCAAATTAATCAACATCTCCATCAGGAATGTCAGTGAAACCTCACGTTGGAGACTACATAACGGTGCAGGGAAGACTACACGCCAATACAGCGTCATATGTGTATATGCAGCACACCCACATGCACTTTTTAAAATACACCCCATTTACTCAAAGTTCACAAAACAATTTGTTAACCATCATGCTCTCTCCTGTATGGAAGAAGGGATTATGGGGGATTGATTTTCTTCACCAGACACTTCTGATTTTCCACATTGTAAAACAATGAGCAGGTAGCCCTGTTACTCTCAGAGGAAACAAGTGCAGAAAAGGGTCATCGTTGGACTCCACCTTCCACTTCAACCAAATCAGAGCCAGCTTGTCTCAGCAAATGAATCTGTGTTGGCACACGGCCACACACATGCATTTATTTACGCATATCTCTTGCTGCCTCTCGTGGGACAGTGGCAGTTGACTAGTTCTGACAGACACCACATGGTATGCAAAGGCTAAAACCGTATTTACTACCTGGCCCTTCACAAGAAAGGCTTGCCAACCTCTGACCTAGATCACGCCGCAGGCCCAGCACCACACAGACCTCTGCCACTCTCTCCGGGGACGCAGCTGGTACTTGAGGAGGCACTCCCCGCGGACTGTGGGCACAGTGACAGCGGCGCCTTCTTCCTGCAGGAGAGAAAAACACACTCCCTGGAGAGACAGAAAAGGGTAGAGACCAGGCCAACAGGGACCGTGCTATGACACTACCTTACAGTGGAGACTGGCGAGTGGGGGGAAGATGTCGGGGTGGATGAGGTTGAGCTGTGTCTGAATCTTGTGGCTACGCAGGTTGTGAACAGACGTGCAATTCTCATTCAGGACCAGGTGCTGGGTGTCAGGCCCAAACCTACGAAGAAACAGACTGTGCATTCACCGCATCCTTAAGGGGGCGTTCCCACTGCAGGGGTGGCGCTGGAGACCAGAGGCGGTGATGCAGGTGGAAGTACGCAAAGGGAGTGAGTGGCTTGGCCAGAAAGACTGCTACTAAATGGCCAAACCTAACCCTACTTCTCTCATCTCAAAGTCTAGTTTCACCCCAAATTCAAACCAGAAAAAAATAAAATACCACAAAAAAAATAAGAAAAGTTACAATGTTTGGAGCCTACCACTAGAGACTGGAAACAAAGGGAAGTGCAGGATGGAATAAAAAGCCTAATAAGAGGAAAAGAGATAATGCATGTTAAGACTCAACTCTGAAGGAGCAGAGGACACGAAGAGAGCTGAGCAGTGACAGATGGCCGGGCTCATGGGAAAAGAGATGAAGGGAGATGGTGGGAAGATACAGGACACGTAGGCTGGAAGGCCACCCACGTCACTACGTGCTGTGAGTTCAATGCAAATAATTCCTTCCACATGGTGCTGGCCAGCCAATGAAGCCAATAGGAAAATGTGACCTCTCCTTCTAGGGACTAAATTTGGCTAGATCATCTGACTCACAGGGTTGTTGGGAAGATTAAAGAAAACAAAATGTAGAATATTTAATATACTATAGGACATGGGTGTTTAATAAACTGGAGCTATTATTTTAAACTCGCTAGTCTCTTCTTTAGGCTCTATGCACAGAACTGTCAACAAAAAGGCAGCACAAGTTCAGATGCTGAGAGCAGACGGCTTCCGCACATGCTAACCGGATCCCCACGCAGGTGGGACAAGTGCACACACTGTGCCCCCTAATGGTGACACTTCTTCACACGAGGGATACTGAGAGCTGCTCTCAGGATTCCGGGACAGCAGGAATCTCTGAGCTTAGGTGGGCACAGAAGTAAGGGCAGGAGGCACTTCAGAGTGAAGGGTGGAAGTGTGGCTCATACCATACCTCTGCATCCACTGCTGGTACCTGCTATCTGCAAGCACACACTCCGGGGCCATGTGAACCACGAGGGCCACAGGGGCATCGGCCTTTCCTTGGAACCTGGGTGGGAGGAAGGATAGGGCTTTGCTTTATGAAATGATACAAACTCAAAATGCGCACAAATGGGACTGGGCAGCCAGGGAGGGGCACCCCTCGGTGCACCCCAGCCAGGCTGGTCCCAGCTGCCCTCAGAGGTGCCTGAGCACTCTGAAACCCCAGCACTGACCCAGGGTTTCTCTGTGTGGCAAGCTCGGGGCCTGCCCAGGACTCAGAACTGTAACTGGCCTGTAATTTCCTAGTCCTCAGAGGTCTGCTTTTCCATGTTTTCTAACTTCATGTCAAGGCTGGGTAACCCACAAAGCCCACCACTGCCAATCACTACATAAATCCTGCCATGGGACCAACCCTTTGAAAGGCAGACAGTGAGTTTTCCCAGACAACCAGCTCCATGCCAGGAGCAACCACAGGTTAGAGGACGCCCTGTCGATACTACTGGGCTCTGTGAGCAGTAGCCAACTCATACCTGTCCCTCCAGGACCTGTCATATTACCTCTGGAAAGCAGCATTCTCATAGATGGGTTGAATGAATTCCTTGTCTGGACACTCAACCACAACAAAAGCAAGGCTGGGATCCGGAGGAGTACAGATCTCTTCAGGCAAAATCTGCAAAATCATTGGGGCCATGAGACTCTCCCAGAGCAATCACAGCCCAGCAAATACACCCAGCAGCCTTCCAGTCCTCTGTTATGCTGCATAAGCCCCACTGAGCAGGACAGAGCCCCTGTAAGGACTACCTCTTACATCCTTCCTGCTCCCTCTGCTCCTGCTCAGGCAGGCACCTGACTAGCAAGGGGTGTTTCGAACTGCCAGTGGCCAGAAAGCCAGGCATGGCATGCATGGTTCTCTCAGGTCCGTGGCCACTGGTCATAAAATCCCTACATGCTAGAGAAAACATCCTGGTTGAGAATATGATGGCAGTCTTCTGGGTCATCCCAAAGTCCATCCTCATGGGGTCTTCCCTGAGCTCAAGGACAAGGGAAAGTGTCCACCCTATTAGAAGGAGGATCCCCAGATCCTAAATGGATGACAGAAACACCCCACACAGCCAGCGCTGATATGCACAAGTCTAGACAACAGATCTCATTTTATTGCTTAGCCAGCTGATACAATCTATCCAAGCTCTTCCACTTCCCTCAAAAGTCGTCTGCAGGGCCTGAGCCAGACAGCAGCTCTGTGCAACATTCCCTATAGACACTGAAAACACATCACAACAATGGGGCATCTCACCTCCCTTCCCTCAAAGGTGACGCTCTTCCCGTCCTTGACAGCAGCGATGATGGGAGCGATGGCAGCTGTCCCCCTGAAACAAGGAGGCGAGTGCTCTGTGAGATTTTGCTTCACGAGCAAGAGGGGACCCATCCACCCCCAGCAGCCACAGTCCCTGCCACTCACACCGGGAGGCCCAGATCCTTGGCTTTGAGCACCAAGAAGTTTCCTTTCTTCATGTGAAGCTGGAATGAAAAGAACCCAAATATAATTTCAGTGACTAATGAAGAAGCTTGGTTTTAATCAATTTTCTTATAAGTGCATTTTTCTGGTTTTACTTTTTAATTATTGTTACTGTTATTTTAGTTATTGTTAGCAGAGCATGTGGAAGACAGAGGACAGCCAGAATGCAGTGTAATGAAGTATTAGAATAACTTCATTACACTGCAGGTTAGGTTATTGCTTTCTGATAAAGTATATTCTATTCTGATGAAGTTATTTATTTTGAAATGTTTTAGTGATAAAAGCTGAATGATTGAAAAACTCAGTGCTTTATTTCCCAACATTAATTCCTTATAAATTTAGTAAAATGTAACCCATTTGCTATTTCCATAGCAAATAAAGAGGATCCTTCAAGTATCCTCATTCCGTGTTGCCGTCCTGCCTGCATCCGTGAAGAGCTGCAGGGGCATCTGGAGGGCCCGGGCCAGTGGGGGCGAGCGCAGGCACCACGCGCCGTGGCAGTCCCCTGCAGTGAGAGGGCACAGTGCGGGCAGTTCTCTCCTCTGTTTTTCACATATTTGGGAATATAATGCTGCCTTTTTTATATACTGGAGAAACGCTATTATATTTCCAATATGCTATTGTTATATTAGAAAACAATAATCCTACCACAAAACCTCATAATCATTCTGTACTTAAAAAATTTGTCCAGACATTTTTGGGATCTACATTTCCAACATAGTAAGAGCAAAAAAAAAAAAAGACAGAAGTGGCATAAAGTGTTAGTAAGTCTTTGGGTAGTCAATTAATTATATTTGATTTTCATTTTCTTCTTTAAATCTTTATATAAACTATTTACATTTTCTTTTAACTTCCTGAAGCTAAGAAATTACTCATAGGGCAAAGTCTCCAACTTGGATCATAAAGCCTTATTAGGATTCCAGAATTTTCTGTCTTCAAAAACGTTACTCTAGGGGAGGGATCACAGCTTTAAGTGTGTGCAGGTAACACAAAGATGACAGAGCTGAGATGATGCTTTTAGACAGTGACAGTAACAAGCACTGCTCTGACCACTCTCCACACAGCCCCGAATGCATCTGAAGATGAAAACTGAATGCTTCTAATGTTTAACAGGAACTTGCAGACCTTAGGCAGGCAAAACCCATGCCCTTACTATAAGCTGAGTTCAGCCCACAAAGAAAGCTGCTCCCACCCAAGGGGAGCAGAGCATGTGGAAAACAGAGGAGAGCCAGAACACAGGCCCACAAAGTCCCAGCAGCTCACCGTTACCGGGCACCTGAGCTCTCGGGTCAGGCCCTCTCCATACAGGCCCTGTTCTCCCCAACCTCCCCTAACTTGAGCGAGCTCAGCTTTCCTGCCTTCCAAACCCTTAGCAGAGAAACAGCAAATGATTAGACTAGGGAAAGGGGGCCAGAGGCTGAGCCAATGAGAGCAGCTCCTGGAGGCGGCCACGGACAGTCAGGCTGGAGACAGGCCAAAGCAGCAGCCTGTGGCTCTGGGGGTTGGGGCCTCAGGGGTGGAACAGCTGCCCCGCCGTTAGGGGCGTGGCCTGTCCTCAGAACACATCCCATCCTGCTCTAGCAATCTACTCCACAAGGCAGTTTACCATGTAAACTACTTTCAAAACACTATTCTGCTTCCTAAAAATTCAAAAATATACAACTAAGCTTATCAGCAATATTTAACTTTTACAAAAATTATAGTTATTATTCAAATAAATTGATAGGTGATACTGACAATGATCTTTCAACTAATAACTAATATCACTACTGACCTTTCATAATTGTTTCCACTTGTTAGAATTTGGATGAAAATTACAAATATGTTTTAAAATCAATGTTGCTTGTTTTAAAAAATAAATCAAAGCCCCCCCGACACACAACAAAACAATGTCTTACCACAGATTAGACAACACTGTCTGTTGCAGATTACAATAAAATTTTAATGCAAAGTCATATTAAAAACAGGCCATTAGTCAGACCTGAAAAATGCCTTTTTGCAATAACATTCTCATAGACTCAGAGCACCTTCGGATTTGCAAATCAGGGCCTTTGGGGACACTAGCCAATATTAAATTAGTCCCAATGTCAGCAGTTAAATAATACGAACTAAAAGAGAGGGGAATAAAGGCCTGATTCATTTGAAAAAAAAATAAAACTTTCTCTAAAAAAATGGTCTTGAACTTCAGAAACATAGCCAAATCTAAAAGAACATATAGGTAGACCAAAAGAACAATGGAAGAAAATTTGAAAGAATATAATGGCATAGGTGGCATGTTGGGAAATACAGGGGCATCTGTGTTTCATCTTGGCCCAGGTGGCTGAGATGGTGCTAACTGGGAATTCCAGGAAGCACTAACTCACCATGTACACACTCACAAAGCCCACAGGAAAGATGCTTACCTTACAGACAAAAGCCATAACCAAGGAAGGGTCCCTGCCACCCCTTCTCTGGCTCACATCTGAGAAGAAAACCAATCTGATTTAACACACATGAAGGTTTACAGGATTCACAGATCGATGATCAGCTGATACCTAATTTGACTCTACACAAAATAAAACAGATGTAATCCTTACAATATAAAGGTTGAAGGAAGCAATGGTATTCTTTTTTAATTGACCTTCTGATTTTCCTACTCATGTTGAAATTTGAGCAAGTAAAAAATGCAAAACTCCAACCAGAAAAACTCAGAATGGAAACTGAAAGGTATGAAAATGACACATTTTACCTAGGAGTGGAGGAGTGAGCAAAAACAAGTTGCAAGGTGCTTTATAAACAAGTATCAACAAGCATATGTGAAATAACAAAACCTAAAAGGCCCACAGAGAAAGGCTGGCTGCCAGTCTCCACATGAGCCACCCGAGAAAGGGTGCTGACAGGGTCAGCCTCGTCCTGGCCACCAGACAGCCACAACCTCAGGGCACACAGGGAACTCATCAAGCCTCACCCAGCACTGGACAAGAGTATCCTTAAGCAGTCCAATTTCGTTGATATATCTCCTCTTGGTGTTTTAACTCAGTTTCCCAGTAGGTTGCCTCTCTGACACAAGAGGTACAGATCGACCCGCTGATCTGACTGTTTTATAGCTGAGCAGTTATAGCTTCTGCATTCATGAAAAGTTAATCTGCATCAATGTCGCAGTAATAAAAAACACAAAGCCTCTGTATGAATCAATTTGCCTCTAGGTAAATTGAAGACAAAATTTGGGGCATACCAGGGGCTGCTGATGGGCCTTAAAGCCCTGCATTGCCACATTTATAGCCCTTCCCAGCCCTCCACGGGCCAAGTCCTAATGTGAAAGTAAAAAGTCTGTTTTACACAGGCAGCCTTTCCTGTGATGAGGGTTCTCATTTAGGGCATGAGTGGCAATGGACTAAGAAAACAAAATTCTCGCCCTGGCTGGCGTAGCTCAGTGGATTGAGCACGGGCTGCGAACCAAAGCATCGCAGGTTCGATTCCCAGTCAGGGCACATGCCTGGGTTGCAGGCCAGGTCCCCAGTGGGGACCACATGAGAGGCAACCACACATTGATGTTTCTCTCTCTCTCCTTCTCCCACTCTTCCCCTCTCTAAAATTAAATAAATAAAATAT
>CM052545.1:59197109-59208488 GCA_028533065.1 Trachops cirrhosus | reverse complement strand
TGGCTGGCGTAGCTCAGTGGATTGAGCACGGGCTGCGAACCAAAGCATCGCAGGTTCGATTCCCAGTCAGGGCACATGCCTGGGTTGCAGGCCAGGTCCCCAGTGGGGACCACATGAGAGGCAACCACACATTGATGTTTCTCTCTCTCTCCTTCTCCCACTCTTCCCCTCTCTAAAATTAAATAAATAAAATATTTTTAAAAAAATTAAAAAAAAAAGTTCTCTAAAAAAAAAAAAAAAAAGAAAACAAAATTCTCTGGACTGTTTTGTTCAATTAGCATTACCATCCGGAAAGTGCTGCTCATTCTCAGGTGATGCACAGTCTGCAGACTGCACTGGACTGAGCCTTTCTGGACTCTGTGCCGGCTGGTGATTTCCACACTTCTGCTCACCTGGTGAGGACAGGAAACAATCAAATTACCCACCCCACCAGGTGAGCTCCCAGGCAGGGCCTGGATGTTCACATGTGGGAACAGCATGCCTTCTCTTACAGCAGGGACTAGCCACCTCCCCACCTGGTCACTGGGCCATGGGTACATCATATTCATCTTTATGTTTCTGCTCAGCTCAGAGCCTTGGCTATACTAGGAACTCAACAGAGTTTGTTAACTAAAAAGCATGCAAATAATTGGCTAGTTTATTCATTATCATCACTCTCAATAAACAGACCTAGGCCCAAAAGTTACCCATCTACCTGAGAAGGGGCATAATTTTGCAGTCAGTTAAATCTCAAGATCAAGAAAAAGAAATGCTGCTCAAGGAAGCCAGTGCCCAGCTTCTCTGGCACACTCAGTCCCTCAGCGCTGACTGTGTACTGGGATAGCCATGCAGGCCGGTGGAGCAAGATCATGCCGGTCACACAAATACATGTGAAAGTGAACTGTTCCATGCTGGGAAGGGAGAAACACAGAAACAGCAGAGGGTGGGTGAGGATGGGTGTCAGAAAAGGGAAGACATATGAGCAGGAGTGAGCCGGAGTCAGGTCCCAGGCCACTCTGGCCTTTTCTGGGGGCTCTCAGTTGTATGCCTTCAGCACCTGGCAAGCATCACAGTAGTTAGCAGTATCAGAGAAATGACTCTGAATTCTCCTGGCAGTCCAAAAAGGCTGACACAGAGTGTGCTCGGCCAGATGCAAGGACAATGCTGACACAGCAGGGCCTGACGTGCAAGCAGTCTCTCTCTCGGTCAAAGCCACATCAACTGGCCCTGGGACCTGAAAAGGCTCCTGTGATCTTCTGACCTTCCGACAACATTCTATTAGGTTGCTATGTATCTAAAAACATTTATCATGTATACCTCTCCAGAATCCTCGCAGCAAAGGAGGTATTTACATCTGTGGCAAATAAACCCTGAGCAATTAATATACAAATCTATGAGCAATGTACTGATTATTTTCTGCCAGAACCTGAAGTATTTAATATCCCAAAGTACAGGCCCTGTCATTATATGTGAGTTAAATGTTTCTGTCCTTAAGATCATCAGTTCCTTAAGGGCAGGAACCATAGCTTAGTTCAATTCCCTAACGATGCTCAGAAAATAAAACTGGGTACACACCAAGCCAGCATTCAGGCAGTCTCTCTTTTCAGCCACATTCCCCGTACCCAGGGCCTCCATGCCCCGCCCCTCCTGGGACAGGTGGCTCTCGCACTCACTGTATATGGGGATCTGGAGAACCGTCATGGTCTCATCCTTGTATTCTGGGGCAGAGTGGGGCCGCACCGCTACATGAAAGAGGTAACAGGAAAGCAACTGCATTAGTACAGACGTGCGTTAAGGTGAGCTTTACAGATCAGCAACCACAAGCAACTGAATTGCCTTGGAGTTTTTGTGAGAATCTGCACTAAAACCAGAATGTCTGAGTAAATTAAAACTCAGGGAAAAGAGGCAACATGTATTTTTATTCAGTTATAATATTTACTTGGGGGAGGAGGGTATAAGGGGTCTAAATAGTAATGGAAAAAATACAGTAAAGATTAAATTAAAAAATAAATAATATATTTACTATGGCCAAACGAAAAGACATATTATGATCAATGATGACTATGCATTAAAAAAAAGAAAGAAAGCAATACTCAAATTTAAGAGACACATGTTAACACATAAACACCATGATGCCAGAGAATCTATCATCTCAACTGTAAGGGCCAGTATAGCTTCTGAAATAAAACATAGGTATTTCTGCAGAAGGGGAGCACGAACAAGCTGGAGGGGCACACAGCTTCCGGGACAGGGCCTGCACTGTCCTGGGTCAGCCTTTCCCTGTGACGAGGCCCCATGCAACAGAGTCAAAGCTGAGGGTCAGTGTAAAAGGACGGAGACAAAACCTGTAGGTTCCTCTGCTCACACCCTTCTCCCTACAGCTAGGAATCTAAGGTAATTGGACTCTGAGAACCATCTCCAGCCTCCATTTAGGGGGTATGAGGTGGGGGCCTAGAAAGTGTAATAGGCTATGTTTAAAATGCATCTATGTTGATGAAGGATTCATTTTAAGGTTTAATTTAGATAAATCTTTATGGATTCTAATTTGACAGACTGGGGCACATATAAGAAAGAAATGAGAGACAATGAGACGGAGTCAGGGACATACCCAGCTCTATTCCTTTCAATGGACCAGAAAATATTTTGATAGCTTCTAGGAATTTTTCCTACAAAAACAAAGGAAGAGAAAGAAGTGAGCTGTTATGGCTGCATAAATGCAGAAGGCAACAATGTATTCAAGAACATAAGAGGTATCAACATGACCTTGAATAACTATTTTGAACTTCCTCTCCACAAACATTTACCAAGTATTCACTGCATGTTAGATGCCAAGGAGTTAGCAGTGAGAAGATGGGGTCCTTGCCCTCAGGCAACTGATTCAGAAGAAGAGACAAAAATGAAACAAATGACCATACAAACAACAACGTAGTGGCAGCTGTGCTAAGTGCTCTTTAAGAGACAGAAAAAACGCTGGGGGCTGGGATATAACTTGTCTGGAGAGTCAGGGACAGCTCCTGAGCCAATGACCTTCAGCTGAGCCCTGAAAGTTCAGAAAGACTGAGGCAGAGATGAAAGGAGGCAGAAGGAACTTGATTATGGATAAAAACCCTGAGATGGGAAGAAGCTTCAGTGGGGTGCAGTGCAGCTAAGAGTTGGCCTGTGTTGCTCCAGCTTGGTGCCTGGTATATGGATGCAAGTGTGGCCAAGGGCCAAGGTTTGCAGGACTTGTGGGCCAGACAAGGGGTTTGGAATGTAGTGAATGGGGAATCATTGGAGGC
Source organism: Trachops cirrhosus (assembly GCA_028533065.1). Taxonomy (NCBI): domain Eukaryota; kingdom Metazoa; phylum Chordata; class Mammalia; order Chiroptera; family Phyllostomidae; genus Trachops; species Trachops cirrhosus. The sequence continues at coordinate 59,205,231 of CM052545.1, read as the reverse complement.
TTTTAGGATGGAAGTAACTTTCTGTTGTTAAGCCTGAAAGCAGTCCCTCTGGCTACCGTGTGGTGGGTGGATTACAGAGAGGCAAGACTGGATATAGGAAGCTCTCCCAATAGGAAGGGACAGTCAACAGAGATGAAAACAAATGAGATGGAGACAAATGGATGGCTTCGAGATATTACTTTGGAGACAATTAATGGTACTTAGTGATTGGCTGCCTTCATCTTAAGAACTGGGAAATGAACTGTTTCATTTCAACAGTTACAACCACATTCACACTTCTCAATAGTCATAAGGTATGAAATGTCTGAAATTTAATAAACAGCTAAGAATAAAAGCTAACATTTATTGTGTGCCTACTTGGTACCAAACATCTAAGAGATTTAGTGCTTTATCTGTGTTACCCCATTAAATCTTTAACAACTGTATGAAACATGACAGCCATTTTATGGATGAAGAAACTGAGGCTCCAAGAGGTAACTTGTTCAGGGTTATACATTTAATAAGTTTTAGACTCAGTCCTCTTTATCTTGAAAGGTAAAGGGTTTACTCTAATGCTGATGATCTCTGGAGAGGAGAAGACTGATGCAAACATGAAAATTCTTGTCATAACTTTTAAAATGGGTGGTTAGTTTTGAAAGCTGAGTCAGAAGAGACTCACCAGTTGTGGAGGTCCAGAAAGTACGCACTTTGGAAGCCCAGTTTCCTTTAAAGTAAGAATCATTCCTGAAAAAGACAAATCAAATCTCTCACCATCCTGACCTGTAGCCACCGCCAGCAGGAGAGCTTCTTAAAAACCAGCTATTTTTCTGCTCATTCCAGCTTTGAATGATCAGGAACATGTGTACAGCAGAAGTGACGCTAGCCAGAGGTATGAGGGACACCAGATATCCCTCAGATGCCTTTAGAATGAGCAGGGCTGATACTAGGGTGAGGCAGTCAGTCACCTCAGGTACGAAATCATTCGGGTGAAAAATGGTTTTAAATTTTTGCACCCTAGCCATCTTCTTGCTTCATTCTAGTCTCAGCTCTGAGAATGCAACTAGTACAACACTACACTCCCTCCTACCCACATCACAAAGCTTACAGAATTTGGTAGCAGCACAATCTTGACCTTCACAGCAGGTGGGCATTAATAATGGGATAATCTGGACAGTGGGTATCTGTGTAGCTATTGACATTCTTGATGGTAAGTAAGTACAGTTCCTGTAATCACCATCATGACATGTTCCAGTTTACTGTCACACATCTCCAGTCCAACAACTCAATAAATGAGTGGATAGGACCATTTGAGGGCAGTATCCACATTAAACTCTTCTATTCTGAGTCACTGCTTTTGATGATCTCTATGCTGTAGCTGACTGGCATAGCATAAAGAGAATTCCATCAGCCCTGGTCTCAGAAGATAAGCAAAAAAAAGGGCAAGGCAGGTTAAAATCCCACAGACATCCTGCCTGTCTCTGACCCTGGAAAGAGTATACTCACCACACAATCCCCCAACATTACTCCAGTGCATTCGAGTCAGGAATATGTTGTCCAAACGAGACACCTTCAGTCTGAGAAAGAGAAAACATTTGACCACAACAAAGTGGACTGACCAGGGACCCTTTCTTCTGCTATAAAAACACTCCTGCTTCTCACCTCAGCTTTCAAAGCCCATAATTATCTCGCCCCAAAAGAAAGCAGTTGACTCACTTGTGCTCCTGCATGAGTCGCTGGACACCTTCGCCACAGTTGAAGAGATACCTACAGGACAAACATTACGGAAATTACTTAGCAGATTCTATTTTTTCAAAATCCATGTTGCACTACCTGGCTGCATTCTGCTATTAGGATACTGGGTTTTCAGAGGTTTTAGCAGAGACGACGTGGGGTTTGGGAGTTGTGCAGGCTGGGGATGGGGTCCAGACAAATTCTTTCCCCATAACCAGGCCTGTCGACCTCACACACCAACTCTGAGGTCCCGTCTTGGTGTGCACCGGAAGGGTTGCGTACAGTCGGTGCCAAGAGGGAACTCGGGGCCCACGAGTAGGAAAGGGGACGCTTATACCCAAGTCTGATGTTCTTCAGGGACTCCGGGAAACGAGAGGGACGTGGGATGTAAGGGATCTAGGATGCCCCACCCACCCAAAGACAAAGTTCGAAGGCATTGGTGAAATCCCACGTGTCACGGGCGCGCACACGGAGGGCCGGGCGGGGCTCGGTAAGCTGACGGACTCCAGGCGCGACTCACTGACCGGTTGTACTCCGAGAAAACGTAGAGCGCCGCGCCCACGTCCCGGCCGCCAGCAGCCACCACCTGCAGGTACACAGTGTTCGGGCCCCCGGGCTCCCAGGACGGGCCGCGCTTCTCCCGCGTGCGCAGGTGCCTCAGCGGATCCTTAGGTGGACGCTGGCGGCGGGCGGGTCCCTGAGACATGGTGCGCCCGGCCGCGGACCGCAGCAGCAGCGAGCGGAGAGCCCACATGCGCCAGTTTTCACGCAAGCTGAGAAATGCAACCGGTCCCCTAGTCCGCACGCCTCACGCCCCGCCCCTCTGACCTCATGGCAGATACAGCCAATCAGCGTGCCGCAAACCGAGCTGCCCGCCCACACGAGTCTGCGCGTCCAATAGTATGGAGCCTTGCCTCTTGGACTTGTCAATTGGAGGCAGCCATAGAGTCGGAGGATGCTAGAGCGCCCTGATTGACCCCGCCCCTTGCCTTTTTCCGGCTTTCCCCTCCTCAATATTTCACGGAAACCGTCCTTCGCCCGGGGTGGGGCTTCCTGGGGCGAGTGGACGGAAAAAAAGCACCACTGACCCAGGAGCAGGTCTTTGGAGTTTCCAGTTCTCATAAGGGGTTCGAGCCCCGACGGCGCCAGTTGTGAGCTGTCCTCTTAAACAAGTCAGTGCCCTGGTTCTTTGGTTTGATCTTGCTTGTGGTTGTGTTAGATTTACTTGCGAGGAAATAACTTATAGAGAATGTTAGTGTAATTCGAATGAGTACATATCTCAAATGACTGCTTTTACTGGCTTTTGGGAAGAAAAGCAAGAATAGCAGTTAGTGGTTACACAACAAGCTCTGGAGCAGGAGTCTTGGGTCTGTTATTCAGTCATAATAAATAAGGAGTTGCAACATTATGGATGAACCTTAGGAATTATGCTACAAAATAATATAAATAATATAGACAGACCCACTTTAATTTTGGAGCAGGAGCTGCCATCCCAGATGAACTTCCTCTCAGGTCTTCCTGCTAAAACCTTTGGAATGTTAAAAGTGCAAAATAATTTTTGGACTGGACCTAGAGCAACATTGCAGCCCCAAACAAGAAAGCAAATATCACTACCTGATGACTACTGAAATGAAAATTGAAAACATTCCCTGGAATTAACATCACTTTGTTATCTTATCTGCACCTATAGAAACACCTTTCTTCCTATCGCTTGCCTTGTCTCCTAATCAGAACTTTGCTTACAAATAAATGCATGCTGCCTCTCAGTTTGGCCTTCTATTTTAAGATTAGCAATGCTAAGTGCAATAAGCCAGAGAAAGACAAATACAATTTGATTTCATTTTTATATTGAATAAAAAACTCATAGAAGCAAAGTGGATTGGTGGTTAGCAGGGGCTCAGGGCTATGGGAAATTGGTGAAGGTGGTCAAAGGTATAAACATTTAGTTATAAGATTAATAAGTTCTGGGGGTCTAATGTGCAGCATGGTGATTATAGTGAATAATACTGTATTGCACACTTGAAAGTTACTGAGAGAGTAGATCCTAAAAATTCTGACCACAAAAAAAAAGTGAAGTGATGGATGTATTAAATAACCTTATTGTAGTAGTCATTTTGCTATATAAACTTACATAAATTGTAGCACCTTAAAGTTATACCATGTTATATGTCAGTCAGGAAAATAAAAATACTATAAAACTTGTAAAAAGATATTAGGAAGTACAATACAATAATGATGTTTCCCTTGGTGACTCCTTTGATCCTTTTAAAAGAAATGTTAAATTCCATGCCAAAAACTAAAATTTGGTTCTTCTGTCTTAGTGGTTCCCAGGCTCATTTCTGTCAGGTTATCCCAGACCGTTTATACCTTAAAAATATGGGAAGAACTACTTTGGTCATGTACTTATGTGAGGTTCAGGACAGTTAGTGGCTATAGTTTCCAGGGCACAGAATGCTCTTCTGCACTGATGCTCTGGGTCATGTTTTTATGCTTAGTGTATGGTGAAGACAAATGCTAAGGCTTCCCTGAACTGAGGTTACACTGGAATGTAAATTCCATAAGGACAGGGCTTGTTGGTCTGGATCTCTGTTGTAAGCCTTAGCTCCTGGGCTGGTGGCTGGCAATTAATGTTAGGGAATTAGGAAGAACCCAGTAGCTCAACTAAGGTTGTGTCCTTGGAGTTGGCAGGGCCCCAAATTCCATCAAGTCAGGAAGGAATGTGTTATCAGAAGGGGGGATGGGCTGACTGGTACCTCCCAAAGAATAGGTAAGATCACAGGCACAGAAACAGAAGTGTCCCCATGACGGGAGACTCAAATGCTGGAAAATTTTAGTTTTAGGTAATAGCTAATAAGCTAGCAATCAATGTATGTAAAAAGCTATCATTCCAGGAACTGAAGGTAGGACCCACCCTGACTCCAGGAGACCTTAGGCAGTTCCACCTTCGTGCCCCAGGAGGACTTCAAGCAACCAAGATGGTATCTGAGCCATTGTGCTCCAGGGGGAGATGCCCACTACCAAGCACACATAACGAATGCTGCAGCTTTTATCTGATTAACTTTTTCCCAGAATTCCAAACCCTTACCTACACTTTTCTTCTTATAAAAAGGGTCAGTTTGAAATGGAATTTAAGACAGTTTGTTAGAGCACATAACCTGCCAGCTTCTCAGATCACTGGTCATATGAATAAAATGCCCATAAAGATTCAATCCCTGTCTCTGCTTATTGCAGGGGTGTCTAACATTTTGGTGTCTCTGAGCCACACTAGAAGAGTTGTCTTGGGTCACACATTAAACACATTGCAACACATAATTTAAAAAATCTCATAATCTGTTAAGTAAATCTACAGTTTTGTGTCAGACCGAATTCATAGCCACTGGGGGCCACATGTGGCCGGCTGGCTGTGTGCGGGGCCAAACACCCTTGGCTTACGATTCTGGTAGTTAACAGGCAGCATGAACTCCGGCTTTTCCAGTTTCAATTTTAACTTAATCACATCTTTAAAGACACTCTCTCCAAATACTGTCATATTCTGAGTTTCTGGGCGTTAGGGCTTCACCATATGAATTTTGAGGGGACACAATTCAGTCCAAATCAGTTTGCTCCATCCTTTCCTCTTCCAGCTCTTCAACAGCCAGCACACCCCCACTTTCCCTGTGTCTGCTGCCCCAGGCGTCAGAAGGCAGAACTAACTGCAGGGGCTCTCTGTTATGATTCCAGCTGGCAATTGAACTGGAGCCTGAAATGAGGGGTCTTGGTCCTTCACAGACTCTTGCTCAGGGACACACAGAGAGAAAGGCTGTAAGGCAATGAACTCCCTCTTGACCTGAAAGGAGAATTCTCAGTTGAAGGAGTGCTAGGCACTCATTTAGTAGGTGCGCTCAACTGGCAATAGGCTGGAGCAGTTAAGTCTTCTAGATTCTCAGGGCACATTCTAGATTCTTCTCACATCCTTGATGAAGCATTGTCTGGGTGGATCCAGGTTTCCGGTGGCTGCGAACCCGGTCCCCAAGGCGTGCAGTGCGCGCCCTCACCACTAGAGGGCTCCGTGTCGCTCCAGCTTGGGGAATACTGGGCTTCCAAGGCTGTGGTTCCTTCAGTGTCAAGCTATCCCTAGAGCTTACTTTAAGGCTACCAAGTGCTAAGGGCTGAGTTGTCAGTAAGAAAAAGCCAGCGCGTTTAACCAAGGAATTTATGGACTGGCAGGAGGCTGGCAAATGTGAACCTTAGTATTACCCCCACTACTACCAATTTATACTGAGATTTTTCAAACATCCGTTGAACACTCATCACCCACTACTTAGATCCCACCATTAACATTCACTACATGTACTTTATTGTGTGTCATCATCCGTCTCTTCCTCTATCCATCCAACCATTTGTGTTATTTTTTATGTATTCCAAACCAAGCCAGGCATATCATTTTGAGATATTTTCTTCTTCTTTGGGTCTCCCTTCCCCCACTTCAAGCAACCAGTGAGCTACCTTCAATGTCTCAGGAGAAGGGCAAGGTGGTGAAGAGAGTAGGAGTAGCCCTGGGGTCCTCCTTGCTTTTGTTTCAAAAGTGTCACCTCCTGGGGAGAGAGGACGTGCTGGACACACAGTGTCTGTGGCTAATAGTAAAGGGAGAGAGAACATCCTGTGCAGCATGGATGGATTGTCTGGGACCAAGGGGCAGGAGTGAGCAAAGGCAAAGAGGGCTGAAGGGCAGGGGGACCTGTGCCCTGTCCCCTGGGCAGAGCCTCTAAAGGCTGTGGAACTGCAGTGTGCAAGGGCTGCCTGGGACCTGGGTGTTTCTGGCAAGGTGATGAGTATCCCAGGCCCAGTAGCCGAGGATCAGATGGGTTGCCCATTTGCCTGGACACTGTGTGGACTTCCTCTGTACCCCATGTTTGTGGGCCGAGTTATGTTCTTTCAGAGTTCCTATATTGAAGCACGAACCCCCCGGTAACCACAGGATGTACCTGTATTTGGAGATAGGGCTTTTATTCAGGTAATTAAGTTAAAATGAGGCTGTAGTGTGGGAACTCCTTATAAGAGGAAGAGAACAAGACACAAGAGAGACACCAGAGATGCTCCTGTACGAGGAAAGACTGAGGGAGGACACAGCAGCCTGGCAACTGCCTGCAAGCCCATGAGAGTGGCCTCAGAAGAAACCAAACTTTGATCTTGGCCCTCCAGTCTCCAGACCTCTGAGAAAACAGATTTCTATTGTGTAAGCCCCCTGCCTGTGGTATTTTGTTTTGGCAGCAGGAGCAGGCTAATTCAGCCCATCCCCAGGCACCTGACATGGCCCCTGGGGTCCCAGGGACCCTGGAATAGAGTCTGGACTTTCTTCCAGTGCAATCTAATGGCTCAAACGAATGTATGAGAAACATAGTTATGTTCTTTTACACAGCCAATGTTTTCATTGGGAGTCATATCCAATACACAGTTAAGCAACTGATTTGAGGGTATATGTTAATAGAGGTATACTCTGGGTGCAGAAGAACAATGTCAGGGAAGGCTTCTCTCAGAACATATGGCATGCTTAGAACTTAGAAAAAATTCTTGATTTCTGGAATGGCAAGGTGAGGAAAGTCATCCCAGCCACAGGGAGCAGGACGGAGCTATGAAAGACAGGAGTGTACACAGAGAGCTACACAGAGCAGCTCGTAGAGTGCTGACTCCATGACAGGCACATGTCCATGAATTTAAATTTATGAATCAGCCCTGGCTGGTGTGGCTCAGTGGATTGAGTGCCGGCCTGCCAACCAAGAGTCACCGGTTCCATTCCCAGTGAGGGCACATGCCTGGGTTGCTAGCCAGGTCCCCAGTAGTGGGTGCACAAGAGGCAACCACATACTAATGTTTCTCTCCCTTTCTTTCTCCCTCCCCTCTCTAAAAATAAATAAATAAAATCTTTTAAAAAATGTGTAAATCATCTATCCTCACAGTGGCCCTGCCGGGTATATCCCATTACAACCCATTTTCTCATCTAGAAAATGGAGGCAGAAAGAAATTAACTTGCTTGAGGTTACAAAAGTGGCAAGTAATGGAGTCAGAATGCAAGCCCATACAATAAGGGCTTGGTGGTGATGAACTCCTTTAACTTGACCTTATGTGAGAAGCACTTTATCTGCCCTTCCATTCTAAATGAAAGCTTTGCTGGATAGAGCAATCTGGGATGTAGGTCCTTGTCTTTCATGACTTGGAATACTTCTTTCCAGCCCGTTCTTGCCTGTAAGGTCTCTTTTGAGAAATCAGCTGACAGTCTGATGGGAACTCCTTTGTAGGTTACTGTCCCCTTATCTCTTGCTGCTTCTAGGGTTCTGTCCTTCATTTTTACCTTGGCTAATAATCACCAAGCCCTTATTGTATGAAATGTTAAAGAGACTTATCTAAGAAAAAGAAGATAAAAAACATGTGCAGT
>CM052545.1:59172456-59189714 GCA_028533065.1 Trachops cirrhosus | reverse complement strand
CCTGCAGCCATTGTGCAGAGAGAACCATGCGGTTTTGCCAGAGTGAAGACTCCCATGCCATTGTGCAGGGAGGACCACATGGCTGTGGCAGTGAAGGGAGAACCACATGGCTTTGCCAGAGTGGGGACTCCTGCAGCCCTGTGAGAGAGAATCGCCATGCAACTTTAGCAGAGAACTGCCACTTGGCTTTGGCAGAGTGACGATGCCCCACCCCTCCCCGCAGCTTTGGTAGAAGAGGACCACGTGGCTTTGGGGTGCTCCCTTTGGCCACGTGGCCTGGGAAGCAGGAGAAACTTTGCCTGGAAGAAGGGTGAAAGAACTCGTCAGTAGGCCATGAGAAGGTGCCACATGGCTTTGGATTAATTAGAGATCCTGCCTGGACAGCGACACAGCGGAAGGTGTCAGGAGCGTGAATCACAGACATTTGCTTCTTTTCCTGAGATACGGTAACCGAATTATGGCAGGGGAAGAAGGAAGAACTGTGGGCATCTGTGGGTATCCTAAAGGACTTTGCTATTTTAATGAAGACATTAGGTCACTACTTTAAGTCTGTACAGCATTAAATAAACATTTCCTCTCCTTTTCACAAATCTCTGGCTTTGAGAGATGTCTCTCCTATAAGGCAGTGGACATAATCAACCTGGGGGGGTCCTTTCTGTAACAGTAATTGGTGTACCACCCGCCTTGGCCCTGTGTTGGTGTGTTCTGTAACAAAAGGGGCAGTTCTGCTCAGAGATGCAAGCCAACACAGTGCCAGATCTTGAGGTTGTTTTGCGAATGAGTCTTCAAATTCTGATTTTTATGTCAAATTTCCCAGAAATACTTAAAAACACTCTATGGGCCAAGAAGATGCCTAGAAGCCAAGTTGGGGCCTCTAGAACACTGGGCTGTTTGAGCATTTGTCTCCATGACCGCCATCTATTGGTGAAAATGGTTGCTGCACCCTTTGCTCTTCCTCCTCCCTACTTAAATTTAGGTTTTGATTTTCAAAAATACATTGTTACCAATAGCTATTCTCCTCCTCCTTCTTCTGGAAATCAGTCAAACTGAGGGCAGTGCAGTGTTAAGACAATGTTGTGGAAGCCCTGGGGTGGGGTGGGGGTGGGGCCGAATGCATGCAGACAGGCAGGCTTGAGGGCCTGCTTTGCAAATGGGAACTTGGCAGAGTGATTCCAGGCCCCAGAATGACACAGATGATGAACACATTGACTTCTCTGGGGTCCACATCCAAAGGCCTTGAATGAGCGTAGAGTTCTATAGGCAGAGTGGGTATTCTCCACTGCCTTTACTGCAATCTTAAGATTTAAGACTTTTTTTTTAACCACTTCTTTATTGAGATGACCTCCTACTCTTTGATTCTTTTTTTTTTAAAAAAAGATTTTATTTATTTACTTTAGAGAGAAGGGAAGGAAGGGAGAAAGAGAGGGAGAGAAATCTTGATGTACACAAGATTCAACACACACCCAACTGGGGACCTGACCCACAATCCAGGCATGTACCCTGACTGGGAATCGAACTGGCAACCTCTGGGTTCACAGGCTGGCACTCACTCTACTGTAGAGCCACACCAGCCAGGGCAAGATTTTTCTTAAATGAACTTCATGGAGGCTTTTGAACATCTTCCCCCTCAATTGTATGCAAAAGTCTTTGCTTGTGTGTTCTTCTTGGGGAGAGCTGCTGGCCTGAGTCAGCTTCTGGAAGGGACCTGTAACCCAGTAAGGGGGAAGGTAAACCTGTCCCTCAGTTTCTCAAGCCTGGGTTGCTAGCATTGCTCTGGAGCATTTGTTAGAATGCAGACAGCCAACCCTTCTGCCAGAGTTTCTGATTCCAGAGAAACTGCCTTTCTACCAAGTTTCAGGTGATGCTAAGATGCTGGTCTGGGACCACATAGGCTCTTTGAGAACAGGAGGAACCCTGGGTAGGAAATACAATCTTCAACTCTTGTCCCCACTCAGGAAGAGCCAAGGTGTGACCTGGGCAGCCTCCTCACCTCTCAGCCGCATTGCCACACCTGTGAAGTGAGGTCCTTGGGCTGAGTCCCCATGAAAGATCAGAAGCCAATGCTCTTGCCTTTGTCCTCGGGAGAATTAGAGACTTTGAGAAGCTGAAGGGACTTTTCTTTTTGAAAACACTTGCTTTCATGTTCATTGAGGTATCGTTTTCATACAGAAAGTCACCTATCTTAACCCCTTTACATGCAGGTTAGTGAGGTTTCGCACAGGTACACCCCTGAGTACGCACTGTGGTAAGGACATGGAGCGTGCTCACCTCCCCTAAGTGGGTGTCTGTGCCTGTTCATGGGACACTTGCCCTTGGTCCCTGGTGACCTTTGGTGCTGGTGCCCCAAATCTCAGTTCTCAGTTTGCTGACCATATCAGTTCCTGTTGCTGTTGTGACAAACTGCCCCACACTTACTGGCTTAAAACAACACATGTCTACTCTCTTACAGTTCCAGGGGTCAGTGTCTAAAATGGGTTGGCAGAGCTGTTCTCCGTGAAGGCTCCAGGGGCATCCCCTCCCTGGCCTCTGACAGCCTCCAAGTGCTGTCTGCTGGCCTAGGCTGATCTGCTGGTGTCACCCTTCAGCCCTCAAATCTTGCCCTGACTCTCACGACTCGAACCCTCCTGCCTCCCTCCTGTTAGGACCTGGGATAATGCAAGCTAATCTTATCTCTTTGGCCTTTGATATAATTGCTTCTGCAAAGACCCTTTTGCCACAGAAGGTGACACATTCACAGGTTCTGAGCAGTAGGACGTGGACATCTTTGGGGGCTGCTCTCCAGATCACCACCCTCACACAGGACAGGAGGGACTTCGGAGCCCAAAGCCAAGCTTCTGGGTCAGGCCCTTCATCACTAGGCCCATGTCCACCCGCTCAGCCATGTCTGCCTTTCCATTCCTCCTACACAAGCCAAAGAGGTTTTCTCCCTGTTCAAATAAAAATTATTCCAGCCAGTACGAATTTTGCATTTGGTATGTGCCAGGCATGTTCTAAGCACTTTATATACCCTTACCTACCTTAACCCTCATAGCAATTGTGTGAGGTAAGTGTCCTTTATTTCCCCCTTTTACAGTTGAGAAAATGGAGACCCAAAATGTGTGAGGAAGTGTCCCAGAGCTAAAGTAGAGCAGGGATTACCTCTGGGAAGCAAACACTGGTGCGACTCCGGCCAACCACTGCATGAACTCATGGCCTTTCCAGAAACTCCTTCAGGTTTGCTTAGCATTGCCCTAGAGACCAGTTTCCTCACTGCTTGTGGAGGGGATCAGACCATGCACCACAAAGAAGCTGTGTTGGCATATTGAACATTTTGACCTGAAGGCAACTGAGAATCAGCAGATTCAGGAAGGGCCTGCTGACCTCCCCCTTTCTATCTTAAGGCAGACCTTACATTTCCCATGAGAAAGTATGATTTTGACACCAATGCTGATGTGTTTCATTTTTCTACACCACCAAGCAATTCTTTGACACCAGCTGGGTATCCTACAATTAAACTCAATTCTGACATTATGTACCCAGAGATAGCTTAGTTTTAAGGGACTACCCCCTTCCCCCCACCATATCAGAGGCCAATCAGAAGTTCAGGTTGTCACCAGTATTTCTGAGCAACAGGTTGTAGTCACAGGTTCCAACGACTTTCTCCTTGGCTTCTATTAATTTGCTAGAGCAGCTCACAGAACTCAGAAAACCAGTTTACTTAATAGAATACTGTTTTATTACAAAAGATGTTAAAAAATGTAAATGACGAGCCAGATGAAGAGATACAGAGGGTGAGGTCTAATATGGAACAAAGGAACTTCTGTCCCTATGGAGTTTGAGTCCCAGCACGCAGACGTATTCTGGACCACAAACCTGGAGGCTTCCTGAACTCTCTTTTGGGGTTTTTATGGAGATTTCATTACAAAGGCACAATTGAGTCAGCTATTGGCTGCTGGTGATTGACTCCCAAGAGGTCAGCAATTTGGACTGAATGCTATACTCTCAAATAATGGTTGGTTCCTCAGGGAAACAGGCTCCAAACTTTAGGAAATTTCCAAAAGTCACCTCATAACATAGACTCAGTTGTAGTTGAAAGGGGCTTTTTATGAAATAATTTGACCTTTTTGGCTCTGAAGTCATTTCACTACAAGAGACCAAATATGACAAAAGAAGCTCCCACTGCTGTTATTGCTTAGAAAATTCATAACATTTTGGGAGCTGTGAGCCTGGTATAAAGGCCAAACTATGAGGTCTATCTGGGAAAAGTCCAGCCATTGTTAACATAATGAGAATGTTTTGTACGATCGATGTTGATGCAACCTGGCAGCCAAGGAGAGTGGACTGGAATGCTCATGTGTGAACAATGACAACTTCACTGTACTAGTCAGTGGGGGTGGTAGTTGCCATTGAGTGAGCACGTGTACTGTGTGGCCTTTGCATTCAAAATGACTGAGCGAGTAGAGCAAAAAATCTGCATCAAATTTTGTGTTAAGCTTTAACATTCCTCCATAGAAATTATTTGGATTATTTAGAAGGCTTTTGGGGATGATGCAATGAGTTCACCACAAGTAAAATTGTGGCACAAACATTTCAAAGATGGTTGAGAATCTGTTGACAGTGATCCATGTTCTGGAAGTCCTGTAACAAGCAGAACACCAGAGAACACTGAACATGTATGAGCTGCAATGAACAAAGATCGGGGACTGACAGTGTGAGAACTAGAAACTCATCTGGGGGTTCCCAAAACTACTGCATCTAAGATTTTGACACAGGATCTTGGCATGAAACATGGTATGGCAAAGTTCCACAGCTTCAGCTACTAGAGCAGAAGGAACATTGCGCTGCATTTGGGAGAACTGTGTGAGGTCCCAAGGCGCCTACTTTGAAGGGAACTGAGGTGTCATTGTCCTCTGTACAATGTTTCTTGTATCTTGTATCTTCGTCAGCCTGTGCACCTGTAAATGAACAGCCAGATGTCCATGCGTGTCTCCACAATTTATCACTGAATAAAATGGTATACTTTATACCATTTTACCATATTATTGTAGTATACCATTTATACCATAATAAAATGGTTGAAATGGTATATGAGCTGTCAAGCCTGCCTGCTTCTTTGAGTTCTCATTTCTTATAGAATATGAAGGCCTTTGTGTTCAAGTAAAAATATTAACATCAAATAAAATATTTACGCTTTTCTCCTATTAATCTGTCATTTGTCAATTTAATTATCAGGCCTAGCCACAGAACCTGAGAGAATAGAGGAAAAGTCTTTCTCTACAGTTTCACATCTTTTCTTCATCTCCTCCCTGTTTACCCAGGCTATTCTTAAAGACCACATTCAGATCTACACTCCTCCTTAACAATTTTTGAGGAAGCTGCAGGCTCCTCTCCTCTCTGCACTTGCCCTGAAGGGTAGGAGGATTATTCATACAAAGGGTGGAAAGCTAGGATGGGTGAGGCAGGAGAGGGTTGGGAGAGGAGATGGCAAGAGTACTAGCTCTCTTTCAGGGATTAGTTTATAAATCACAGTTACTAGCACAACTACCAGCAAAGTCCAGAGTTAGATCTGGTAAGAAATCTTCAGCTAGGACTGAATTTAGGTGCCCTAAAGGTGTCATGGACACCTGGTCCACTCTCTACCTTTGAGCTCCATGCTTCTCTTTGTTGGCCTCATTCTCAGATGGATTTTACCCAGAGGAAGTAGATGGTCACCCACAGCTTTAGGCAGATGGTCTATTATCTTAGCAACTCCCGCAGGAAAAGAATAGTTTGTTCACAAAGGTTCCGATAAAAATCCTGGAGCTGATGCTCATTGGTTTAAATTGACTCAGCTTTGATCACATACTCAGCTGTCAGCCAATCCCAGGGTTAGGAATGCACCACTCTCATTTGCCAGAACTGGTTTACTGGCCCATGTACAGAGTAAAAGGAAAGGGTCAGCCCATCTGAAACTCATAGACTGATGGTGGGAAAGGAATAATGGTCTTCCAAAGGAAAATCAAGACGATGTTACCATCAGAGGAGGAAATGACCTCTGGGCATCCAAAAATGACAGATGATTCTTCACAAACTCTCTTTGGCACTGGTCATTTTTGAGGCCAGCTGTCTGCTTTCTAATTGGCCTTTGATATACACCCCTTTTGCTGTGGAGGGTTTTGTATATATCCCTGCCCAGGAGGCTATATTTCTTTTGTTCATACTCCTTGAATGCTGTGTCCTGACAGTAAAGGAATCACATGGGCTGTATATAGTCTAGCCTTGCAAAACATGACCTGCAGCTCATACATGTCCAGGCCAGCTCACCAGGAAGCCCCATCTCAATTTGGAACCAAACCCCACAAGGAACACAAGCTGTGTTAAATCCCAGGGTACAGTGTTCAGGTGCCCTTTTCAAGACCTAGGTACCTGGCTCTTAGCTCCTGAGAATATTGTCTATGGCTTCGATGGCTCACAGCTATGTGTTTCACTGAGCATTGCCAATGGCTGCAGTATAGGGACCCACTTCAACAAAGGTCACATGCTCTCCCAAGGCTGAGCTCACAGTCAATGGCTGGCTGACATAAGTTGGCAACCTCAAATGCAGAGCTCCCCTTAGATTGATGGAGGCCTCAGTTGCAGCCACATTGTGTATCAACTTTCCCCCTTGCTCATTCCTGCCTTCCCCACTTCTGCAGATGTCTCTCCCCAATAAACCTTTTGCACACAACTCCCCATCTATTGGAGGAGTCTATTTATGGAGGAACCAAACTAAGACATCCGGTTATCTCTTCTATGGTCAGTGGACTTACTTGTTACCCTGAAAGAAATCAGTATCTATTTTTAAAAGCTTTAATGTTGAGGAACTGACGTTGGAAAATCAGTATCTGTGCTGCCTGTCACTACCACCACGAACAAGTAGAAGCAGGGATTGAGTTTTTATAGGTAATTTATTCAGATGCTGGTGATCTGAGAAGACAGCTGGTTCACATGACCCCAAAAACCATCTTGACATTTCATCTCAAGCTGACCTTTTTATTTATTTTTTTAAAGATTTTATCTATTTATTTTTGGAGAGAGAGGAATGGAGAGAAAGAAACATCAATGTATGAGAGAAATAGGGATAGGTTGCTTCTCAAATGCCCCCAGCTGGGACCTGGCCCATGACCCAGGCATGTGCCCTGACTGGGAGTTGAACCAGCGACCTTTTGGTTCACAGAACTGGCACTCAATCCACTGAGCCACACCAGCCAGGGCAAGCTGCCATTTCTATAAGGAGAAGAAAGGGTAGGTAAGAGGTTTGGGGGAAAAAGGTTAATTAAATGAGAGTTGCAGCCCCAGCAAGGATTTTCCTAGTACTTCTTTATCTGTTGATCAACAGTTCTTTTCTGCATCCCTCCCTAGAACACAATGGCTCAGATACCATCTCAATCAATGGCTTGCAGACACCCTGGGGCACAAGGTCAAATTGCTTGTCGACCTCCTGGAGTCCTGTAGGTCATGCATTCCAGTTCTAGGAATAACAGCTTTCCCCTTGCATTAATATCTTAAGCTTATCAGGTATAACTACAGATAAAATCTTTAACTCTTGAGTTTCCCTATCATTTCCTCAATCTGTTGATGTTTTGCTTCCCGGCAATTGTTGTCAGTTTGGCCCAAATAAATTCACAAAAGTCCTCTAGAGATCTGAATGTTACTTACACTGACAGATTTGGAGTTGAGCCCCATGTCTTTCCCCACAGCAGAACCCCCTTGCAGCAGTCCCCACGCCTATCAGGATGGTCCCTTCAATAAAGTCGTCCTCATATATCTAACAAGGGTCATAATTTTTTCTTTAACATGGTGAGGGGCTGCTCATCATTTAAGATCTAGTTCAATGTTACTTCTTAGAAGCTTATCCTGCCTTTTAAGGCCACTTCTTGCCTGGGTTTTCTTCATACGTTTTACATGTTTAGTAAAACCCCTAGTACTGGACACAAATCATTATAAATGAAATACAGAATTCATTATAGGACTCAGACTCTGCATACTGTAGGAAAAACCAGGGAAGTGAAGGTCTGCAGAGGGACATTGAAGGGTCAGAGAACCATCAACCTTTCTGAAGCCCTGGCACAGCCCATGAGGCAGAGTTTACAGGGCAGTCTGGGAGTCAGCCATGTCTGAATGCTAGAATTTTTCAATAATTTTTTTAAGATTTTATTTATTTATTTTTCGAGAGAGGGGGAGGGTGGGAGAAAGAGAGGGAAAGAAACATCAGTGTTCGAGAATACATCGATTGGTTGCCTCTCACACATCCCCAACTGGGGATCTGCCCCACAATTGAGGCATGTGCCCTGACTGGGAATCCAACTGGCAACCTTTCAGTTAACCCAGTGCTTAATCTGTTGAGCCACACCAGCCAGGGCAGGAGTAACTTTTGTTATTCCTCATGAAGCCCCTTCAGCCACACCTGAGTTTATGCTGCTACTGTGAACTTGGCACCTCTACATAGTTTCAGGATGGGGATTTGTTACCATAGGAACCAAATGAAGGTTAGAACTTTCACCTCCAACCTCTGACCTCCAGGGAGCTGGGAGAGCAAAGAGGCTAGAAATGGAATCAATCACCAGTGGCCCATGACTTAATCAAACATGCCTATTTAATGGAACCTTTATACAAAACTCAGA
Source organism: Trachops cirrhosus (assembly GCA_028533065.1). Taxonomy (NCBI): domain Eukaryota; kingdom Metazoa; phylum Chordata; class Mammalia; order Chiroptera; family Phyllostomidae; genus Trachops; species Trachops cirrhosus. Next base: position 59,181,093 of record CM052545.1, on the reverse strand, counting down.
ACGACCATTTGGAGGAGCTTCTGGGTTGGTGAACACATCCATGTATCAGGAGCAAGGTGCTACCAGCTCCATAAGAATGGGGGCTCCTGCACTTGGAGTTCCCCCAGACCTCAACCTATGAGCTTCCTTATCTGGCTATTTATTTATACCCTTCCTAATTCACCATAATAGTAAGTGTTGATGTAAGAAGCATCCAAACCTGTAAAGACTTTTTATAAAAGTTTATTTGAGACAAACCAAAAACAATTACTAGGAAAGAAGATCTTAAATGCTCTGGGGAATAACAGTTTTACAGTTTTTTTTTATGCATTTGGAATTAAGGAGGGAGCATAAGGAAGATTACATGAAGGTGGTAGAAAGCAAGGTGGGGATAGGATTACAGCAGCAGTCCCGAACATTTTCGGCAGCAGGGACTGGTGGAGCTCAGGTGGTAATATGAGTGGCTGTGAACACAGATGAAGCTTCGCTTGCCCACCCCTCACCTCCTGCTGGGCGGCCCGGTTCCTAAAAGACCATGTGTCAGTACTGATCTGTGGCCCAAGGGTTGGGGACCCCTGGATTACAGGATTATTAGTAAGATTATGTGGTCCCTTAAGGGTGGTCACACTTTAGAACAAAGGTCTAAGAAGACGAATTTCTGGATGTGAGGGTGATCTGGCTGTGATGCCTGTCACCCTGTTGATCGCCAGTGTTGACTCAGCTGATCTCGATGGCTAGGCACGTGTCCCCTTCCTCTGTCACCCATCCATGTGCATCCCTCCCAAAGCTGTATGCTCAGTTGGAGAGGATGACCTTCCCAACTAGAGGAGAGGGCTGGTCTTCAGTCAAGGGTATACTAGTAGCTGAGCTCCCCTGCTAGAACCTCCAAACAAGCTCTCAAGGTCCATTTGTAAGAGAACATAGGGCAGTCAAGCCTCCAAGTCTCCAGACACATCCAAATGAGGTGCTGCCTGTGGCAGTCTGCCTTTCTTTAAAAAAGAAACAAAAAAAGACTCATTTCTAAGGTGTATTAACCTAGATGCACTGAAACAAGGGACAGGACTTGCTTAAGGCAAATATAAGCCTTTTAAGAAGTTAATGTCTGGGCATGACTGCCCCCCTGAAACCCCCTTACCAGATCTGTCCAGTTAGGAATTTAGGACCAGATCACCCTGTGAGGTTACTTTCCACAGAACCCCTTTTTCATCCACATAAGGTTTTTTTAATCAGTTCTGTGAGTCATTTCTGGCAAATGATCGAACTTGAAGGACATCATGGGAAAGCCCAACTTTGTAGTTGGCTATTTGAAGTGCAGGTGTCTGGGGACCCCATTTGTGGTTGGCATCTGCAGTGGGGTGGCTTTGTGGAACTGAGCCCTTCATCTATGGAATCTGTGTAACTCTAGGTATTTAGTGTGAGAATTGAACTGAATCATTGGACACAAGTTGGTGGTCAGAGAGAGGGAGAAGTGGGTGTTGTTGCTGGTGTAAAATTAACAAATAGCAACAAACACTAACAGTTTTTATATTATTATATTCTTTTCTAAATCTTTGTTGTATTCTTTTTTGTATTATATTCAATTTTTTAAAGTGGTATTTGTAACCAACTAAATTGATTCCATAACACTCTACTTGATCAGAACTCATAGTTTTAAATACACTCTTCAGTATACTGGAAACTTCTTAAAAGCAGGAACATTAACATTTACTTTGGCATTCCTCGTGTCTAACACAATATCCAGTGCAGAGATGGCACTGTTATAATGTCATGGAATTAATGAGTGAATGAATGAAGTTGTCTGATTTGGGGTATGGTCCTCCCTGGCTCAGGTTTTAGTTTTATGATTCTATCCAGGGACAGTCAGACTTAATTAGTGTAAATTTGTTCCTCAAAGGCAGGCAAGTCACATCTATTGGCGTGGTAATTCATTAGTTCGTCACAGAACCATTTGTCAGGTATCAGTCACTGGGGATAGTTTGCTTGCTGAGTTTAGAATTAATCAAATGGCACTGATCATTCCTTGGTGCTATTGCCCTTAAGGTGGGGTAACTAAATGAATTGCCCGTCTTAATGTGTGATATTTCTTTCAGGACACCATTTGCCATGGGTGTAACTGGGGCAGCCCCTCCCCTCAGTTCTGAGAGGCTCACAATAACATCTGCATTATATTCCTTAAGTTCACTCTTCTTGCCCAGCTATGAAGGCCTATGGGTCTCCATTCTTGGTGGAGATTTAGGGCACACCCCAGTCTCATCTGCAGTACATTGCCGAAAGGCATTTACCCTGCAGATGGCTAATTGCTTCAATTGCATGTTACTTCTTATTAGCTTCAGTTTAAGAGGGCATCATTTCCTGACCTTGTCCTCAAATTCTGGGGCTGAACCCTGTCCAAAGCCAGTTGACCCTTCTGCACTGAATACACACAATAAATAGTTGCTGAGTGATTAAACTGATGTTATCAACCAAAGTTTTGATTTGTAGCCAACCCAGTCTGACCTGCAACATCCTGGCCTCAAAGGCTGTTAGGATGGTCAAGGGGGGTCCGCATTAGCCAAGGCTGGTAGAGATCTGCCCTCTCCCACCAGGTCCGAACCTTCAGCCAGTTCCAACTTCTCAAAATATTCAATGCAGATTTCCTGAAACATACGACTAATGCATGAAACGCACCCTACTCATTTTCCATGTGGAGCCTATAAAAACGCATATTCCCCTCCCTTGCAAAGACTCTCACCCATCTGGTTTACATTTGTGGGAATTGCTGCCTGCCGAGAAAAGGGTTAATGACAAGAGGGAAGGAGAGTTCTGTTTACTTGGCTGGGCTTTGCAGGAGTCCAGTTTCTCCCAGAGGTTGAGCCCAATCAAAAACAATCCAGGGGGCCGAGGAGGGCTTCCTGTTAACCCTGATAGAACTCTCTATTAGCAGGACATGCCTGGCACTGAGACCGGGGAACTTCTATTGGTGCAGCAGTGGTGGCAGCAACAGCCATGCTGCTGAGAGGAACATCTGCGGAGAGTATGGCGGGCGAACAACTAGCACTTTAATGACATAATGAAAATCACGTTTCTGTAATTGTATAATATACAGGCCCAGCACTCTAACATCACTTGTCTAAATGTGATACAAATTGGACACAGGATCTTGGGCCCTTTGGCAAATGCTTATTCAGGGAATTATTATTATTTTATAGTCATAGAGAACTAATTTTTCTTTTTTTAAAGATTTTATTTAAATTTTAGAGAGGAAGGAGACAGAAATGGAGAGAAATAACATTTCTTGAGAGAAAACCAGTTGCCTCTCACATGCCCCCAACTGGGGACCTGGCCTGCAACCCAGGCATGACTGGGAACTGAACCAGTAACCCTTTGGTTCGCAGACCAGCACCCAATCCACTGAGCCACACCAGCCAGGGCAAGAGACCTAATTCAGTGTCATGGAGCCAGGCTTCTTTTTAAGATGGCCAGTTCAAAAATGAATACCCTTACATTCTCCCAAAGGTCCTCTCAAAGATTTCCAAGAATGTGACATCCTTCTGCAAGCGGAGACGGACACTGGGATGTGCTGGCTAGGGTAGTCTCAGTAATTATTCCCCTAAGGGCTGACATTAGAAAGGAAGTCACATGAGGTGAAAGTGAGCCATTTCTCAAAAGGGCCACTTTCCAGAGGCATTTCTGCTGGAAACACAGCCAAGCTTGCATTAAGCAGACTTCTAGTAATTTCAGTGTTACGATATTAAGAAAATGATCCCGATTCTCTGATCACTTTATGTTTCATGTGAATGTTGTTATGATAATACAAAGTCTTTGTTAGCTGTAAGAGCCACTATTATCCTGTTAGAAGGGTAGTAAAATGGGGGTAGTGTATTAAAATACAGTTTAGGCCGAGCAGCACTATGTGGGGCAGTGGAGACATCTGTGGCCTTCTTTATATAGGGTCAGTTTGCCTCCCATATTTGCTAATACTCCACTGAGCCCAGTTGTCAAGACTTTATCATTTGAAAGTGCGTTGAAATTCCCCATATTTTTATCTAGTTTGATCTTCAAAGCAGCCCAGTGAGGTGAAGCAGGGCAGTTTCCATTTCCTGCAATTTTTCGAATGGTTGAGCAGCATGCTCAGCACCCACTAGTGATGGCAAAAGGTTGATATTCTGACATTCACACCACATCTTTTACATCCAAGGCCAGCACAGGTTCCTGCCTTGCCAAGCCGTGTCATTTCGCATAATTTCCTTTTGTTGTCAGTATAATTGTCTAATCCATAAACCCTAAATTTAACATGATAACTGGCAGCTACTGCACAAGTGAAATTCACTCATCCCTAAGATGAGATTCATACATTTACCTCTTCCCAGCCTGACCCACACACCATGTCCTCATGGATGACCCAGAGCAACAGCACACTCGAGGTCTGGTGTCAGTGCAGGGCCTGTGCTCCTCCACCACGTGTTGCAGCTCAAGCGTGCCTGCAGAGCAGCTGCATCAGCATCTCCCGAGAGTGTGTCTAAGCGGCAGAGGCTCAGGCCCTTGCCAGACCACCGAACCAGAGTCTGGGCTATGACCGGAGCCCCGTGTGTCACGTGCATGCCAGGAGCTGGGAGGGCTGAGTCTTTAACTCATGCTTGTGCTCAGCCCTACCTGTTGCACATGGAGAGCTGAGCGGTTCACGAGTAAGGAGAGAAGAGGAGACCAAGCACAGCATGCCTACCCACATGCTTACCTCTCTTCAGGACTGAAGGAGGAAGACTGAAAATGGGTAACAACTGCAGAGGGAAGAGTTTGCAAATATAGAGGAACTTGCCCATAGACACCTGTAGACATCTGGTCTGCGGTCTCAAGGAAATGGATGGTGATATTGATTTCTTAAAATGACAGGCACTCCAAGTACTTCTTGCTCATGAGCATTTTGGGAAATCCCATTTCAGAAAGCCTGGTTTGCTCCTGGAGGGGGACACAGCCAGGCTGACTGTTCCTACAGGCAGTGACCTGCCGAAGGGGGTATGGGCTGGAGGCAGACAACCTTATCTTTTCCACTCCTGTCTGGGCTCCTTCCCTCTCTGCGTCTGCTGCCCAGTCCCAGGTGTGCGACCCTGGCTCCCGTCCAGGGTCAGGACCTCCCTCTGGGCTGTGGTCTCTGGGCTGTCTGGAAGCTCACAATGTATACAGCCAGAGACCACCTCCCCCACTTCCTTGTCTTTGGGTCTGAAAGTCCGCTCCTCCTCCACCCTGCTCTTTCCGCCTGAATCTTTGCTTTCCGCAGGAGCTGCCAGATGTCAAATTGCTTCTTATTCTGTGGCTTCAGGATCCAGGCAAATGTCCACGAGGGAGAGGGTTGCAGCCACCGAAATGCAGTGTGAACCTGGGGCCCTGGATTCTGTGGTGGGCAGGGACGTTGAGCAATTTGAAATGACTCTCCTGGGAGGCAGTTGTCAAAGTTTTGGTGTGTTCAGGAAATGTCTGCCACATTTTACATCAACATTTTCAAACTGCCAGTGAGTGAAGTGTTGAACTGAAACAATGAGTGAGTGAAACAGACTGCGGTGCCAATGCTGAGCTAGCTTAGGTAAGAGAAGTAACAGTTTTTTAATTTAAAAAGTTACTTGGTGTGGTACAACTATTCCTGGTGCTTTTCCCCATGCAGTATAAATCCCATCTGATGTCATGTGAAGTCACAGTATATGGAAGACTTTACATGTGGATCATGGGTGGAAAAAATTGGGTACCTCTTGGCTATCTGCCATCATTCATATTTCAAGGTTCAGAAGGGTCAAAGTCAATCAAAACACAGTTAAATAGGCCTCTAATCACTGCCCTACACAATAGCCCAGGGTTTGTTGCTTAAGGGTTCAAAGTATTTGTTACTTTCACTGTGACTCCCAGCTGCTTAGGATCCTACTCAAATTTAACTTCCTCCCCAGGCCTCCTCCCAGCAGGGGTCAGAGTCTCCTGCCTCCTGCCGTGTCTTGCAGGCTGAATGGACACAAGTGTGGGCTAACAGCGAGAACCTTCTTTCATGTAGGCTGACTGCTCAGTCCCATACATTCTCCCCATTAACCCTTTTGGGCGTGTTTATAAAAGAAGCAATGGGAGCTAAGCTGCATCGCATGAGGACATGCCCAAGGTCACGGAGCTGTGCAAGGCAGACCAGGATTTGGGGTTCCCAGAGCCTGCTCTTTTCTCCACACCAATGGTTCTCAAAGTGCGGTCCCTGGAGCCCCAGCAGCATCATCACCTGGGAATTTTCTGGAAACAGAAGTTCTCAGGCCTCATCCCAGACTTACTGGGTCAGAAACACTGGGGGGTGAGCCCAAAGTACACATCAAAACCAAAACACAGGAGGGCCTGTGTTTTAACATCACCCCCACCTCCCCCACCAGGGCTTCTGGCGGGTCTTCGGGACCAGCCTAGTGCCCCACCCTGTGTTGTTTCAGCCCCTGGACTGTGAGCTCCCTGCAGGCAGGACTTCTGCCTTATCCGTCCATGAGTGATGCACTGCACGAAGTGCTGCTGTGGAACTCTAACAGCAAAGCTAACGTGATGGGTCTCCTACTGTTGCCAGACGGTGCCCTGGGATTCATCTCGTTTTGTTGTGAGAAACAAAGCTGGCTCTTTATCCCAGGACCCAGATAATGGCTGGCTCTTTGCTCTCTTTGTTCCAGGCCCTAGACAACTTCCGCATTCTGCTTCTGTACCTTTAGCCTCCGTGACCCTTGCTTGCATCGCGCGTAGCCCCTCCTTGCTTTCTCCCCACCCTGCTACAAGAGTATTTAACCACCTACCAAACCCCTCCTCGGGGCACAGAATTTGGAGTTTCTCTCCTCTGGGACCGTGTGTGAATAAAGGCTTACTCCGCCACCCTGAATCGTGTGGGAGTCCGTTTTTCCGCAACATTTGGTTCCCTGGCCGGGAAACGACTCACATGAGCAGGCCATTTGCCTCCAGTGAAGGTGGCCGGGGTCGGCGAGGTGACCTGGTGACTGAAGGGAAGCACGTGCCCCGGTGATTTCGGGTCCCAAGAAGCTGGGTTCCCCTTAGACCGGACCCCGGGCTGCTCTTCGACCCGGGCACTCGGGGAAGCGACTAAGGCCATCTGGGAAGGCACCGGATCAGTAAGTGCCCCGGGGACCAAGCCCAAGAACAGACCCACTCTAAGGGTGGAAGGAGAGACTGATCACCTCTCAAGCTGCTGGCCTCAGGTTCAGGTAGGGTTTCCCCGCTCGGGAGGGAAAAGTATTAATCTCGGTGTGACTGTGTGTGCGTGTTGGAGTGAATGTGTCTGTGGCTCCACTGGCATTGTGCCTACTGGGTCTGTGTGGGCCCCGACCTGCAATTCCTCGGTCCGTCATACGGCATATCAGCTGGGAGTTAAACCCGAATTCTACACGGGCAGCCTTAGCCAAGACAGACCCAAGTCCCTCTCGAGAGGAGAGGCCAGGCAGGTGAGAGTCAAATCCCCCCTCCCTTTGTTTGTTTGAGCCGCATTGTGCGGGAGACATGGAGGGAGGGCAGTCTACCGTCCTAGACTGCATGCTCCGGAACTTTAACCGACTGGGGACAGGACCCCGATATGACACCTGATCATTGGAAACATTTTGTTCTTCGGAATGGCCCACATTTGGAGTAGGCAGGCCCCCTAAGGGAACCCTTAATTTGACCACTATTAGGGTAGTCCACTGATAGTGACAGGGAAGCCCGAACACCTGGACCAGTATGTATATATAGACAGGTGGCAGGAGCTAGTGCAGGATATGCCAAAGTGGCTCCAGCAGTGTGCCAGGCAGGTGCCCCGGTTACAAGGTGCAGCAGTGGCTGCCAGAAGGCTGTCCCCGCCGCTGGCCCTGGATACCCCGCTAAGCTCGGTCTCGCCTCTTCCCCCAGAAGCGTCAGTCCTGCCGGAATCACCCATAGCATCCCGCCTGAGGGAACAGCTGCCCCTCCAGATGCCCCTCAGAGAAGCCCGGGGACCGCCCCGGCTCGGTCCAGATGGAACACCTCAGCCTGGAGCGGTGGTCTTCTACTATCAGCCATTCATCACCACCACTGACGTCCTGAATTGGAAGCACCACACGCCCTCATACTCAGAGAAACCCCAGGCCCTCTTTGACCTGATGGAATCGATTATGCAGACTCACCGACCCACTTGGTATGATTGCTGCCAGCTCCTCCTTACCCTGTTCAACACTGAGGAAAGGCAAAGAATCCTGCAGGAGGCCCACCGGTACCTAGAAACCACAGCACCGGTCGGAACTCTAGACCCAGCCCAGTACGCCCGAACTGTGGTGCCAGAGACGCAGCCAGACTGGGACCATAACAGTGAACAAGGGAGGGCAGCCCTTGATAGATATGGTTAAGCTCTGCTCCGAGGAGTCAGGGCAGGGGCCCGAAAGCCCACCAATATGTTGAAAGTAGCCAATGTGGTGCAGCGGCCTGATGAATGTCCAGGCGATTTCCTGGAAAGCTTGTGCGAGGCCTATTGCATATACACTCCGTTTGATCCTGAAAGTTCGGACAATCAGCGGATGGTCAACATCGCCTTTGTTTCCCAGTCTGCCCCGGACATCCGTAAGAAGTTCCAAAAATTAGAAGGGTTTGCTGGAGTGAACATCAGTCAGCTAATTGAAATTGCTAACAAGGTCTGCAACAGTCGGGAGGAAGTAGCAGAAA
>CM052545.1:59128878-59171956 GCA_028533065.1 Trachops cirrhosus | reverse complement strand
ACCAGCCTACCATTGAGTCGGCCCCCACCATCCTCAGCCTGGCTGGCTTAGACTCAGACTGAGAGGGACCGGGCTCCTTGAATCTCAGCCCCTGCGAGCCCATGGTCCGTGCCACTGCTGGGGGCCAGACCCTTTCCTTCATGGTAGACACCGGGGCGGAACACTCGGTCGTCACCACCCCGGTTGCACCTCCCCCGGGTCGGGAGGTCACTATTATAGGGGCCACTAGTTGGCCTAGCAGCCCTAGGAGTTTCTGTCAAGCCCGCACTGTGGAGTTGGGAGGCCACAGAATCAAGCACGAGTTCCTGTACCTGCCAGAATGCCCCGTCCCGCTGATGGGACGGGACCTCCTTACCAAACGTGGGGCCTGGCTGACCTTCCAGCCCACGGGCGAGGCCTCCCTACAGGTAGGCGGCCCAAGTCTGTTAGCGGTTGTCCTGCCACGGGAAGAGGAGTATAGGCTACACTCTACTGAGGAAGGGAGCCCCAGCCCAAGCCCAGAGGGCAGGAACAACCTGCTGCAGGAATTTCCAGTGGTCTGGACCGAAGACAACCCACCAGGCCTAGCTAGAGACCAGGTCCCGGTAGTGATTGACCTCAAGCCCAGAGCCAAGCCCTGCCACCTGCAGCAATATCCCCTCCTGTGGGAAGTCATCCCCAGATACGGACTCCCACTCACGATTGGCAGCGACAACGGACCAGCATTTGTTTCTCAGGTAGTACAGGACATTGCCCGGTTCCTGCACGTGAAGTGGAAGCTCCACACTGCCTACCGACCCCAGAGTTCAGGCAAGGTAGAGAGGATGAATCGGACTCTGGCCAAGTTCCACCAAGAAACGGGGTTGCCTTGGACTGATTTACTGCCACTAGCCTTGCTGAGGGTCAGAAACACCCCGAACTCCTCAGGGTATACACCCTACAAGTTAATATTTGGAAGGCCTACTTCTATAGTAAAATTAGGAAAAGTACAGGATCTGAGGCTAAGGGGGGAGCTAGACCAGGCTCAGTACATAGAGCGATTGGGGCAGACCTTAGATGTCATAAGTAAGGCCAGACTAGGCCAGGAGCCCCAGTCCCGAGGGAGGCCAGTGCACTCCTTTCAGCCAGGACAATATGTATGGGTAAAAGATTGGAAGAGAGAACCCCACCATCCAACCTGGACAGGTCCCCACCTGGTATTATTAACCACCCCAACCGCCCTTAAAGTTGCAGGTGTCACCCACTGGATCCACTACAGCCGAGCCAAGGCAGCTGCGGACCCCAACGTAAAAGGAACAAGGGCCACCTTGCTACTGCTGGCCCTAAAGCTCCGGAGGTCACCGGCTGCGGGAGAAAACTCCCCCCTAGAATGGACAGTTGTTCCGTGGGGTACCTGCTCCTGATTGGCACCAGCGCCGGAATTCTGGGGGTCAGATTGGTGACCGTCACACCACCCGAATGGAGCATCGCTGAATGAACTGCCTTGGGAATAGTGTATCTATGTTTATTCCTAACTTTCACCTGTTCAATCTGCCTTGCCTAAACAGCCACTGCAGGTGCCGTTGTCAGGCTGGCTTAGGCTGTAAAGATAACTGTCCCGACTCACACCAAGTTCCAGGCATGGAGCTCTGGTTCCTACTCCTTATACCAGGCCTGGCATATGCCAGCCAAACCCTACAAATGCCCTATGTATGGAGGTTTTCTGCTCAAGAGACCTACACTAGAGACAGGAATGTAGTAACACACACTGTAGGCATCATGACTTGTCACAAAGCTGGGTGCAGAGGCCCAATGACTCTTACCATTCCCACCTCTAGTCTTAAAAGCCTTGAAGGATGGGAGTACACAGCAGCTCCTTTTATATGTCTACCCAGAGACCAGTACACTTATGTCCCTCATCTCCGCAAAGGCTGCAACTGGAAACCTGAGGTCTATGGTGGATGTCCTTACAACCATTGTTGCCAACACACCGCTAGGATGGGCGAACAGCTGAGAATTCCCATACCAGACCCTAACAGCAAAGACTGGGAAACCAGAGTCTGGGGAAAAATCTATGTAAATACGTGGCATTCTGGGCCAGTTGGAGACATATTCATCTTCAAAGCTCATGTACCCAAAGACCCTAATTTGGTTGGGATTTATAACCTTACCAACTCAATTCAAAGTCGGGAAGAATCTCTGGCCTCTGACTTAGGCTGACCTTTCCACCCAGACTGGACCCTTCTCTTGGCTCACCCTCCAACGGGATGGAACCCGGCTACTCAACCTAACCGTCCCTGGAGATGTCAATAACTGTTTCCTCTGTGCCTCCCTGGAACAGCCACCCATAGTGGCAGTTCATATCCCAATCTCCCTGAATACCACTGCTAACCCTGTCTCCTTTTCTCTCCAGAGTGTACCTCTCTTTCAGAGCGAAGCCAGGACCCCTCCAGTGTGCTATGGACCTGGACAGACCTGTAACCTCACCATCCCGATCAGCTCTGGAGGACTCACCAGCCCTCCTGGAACCTTCTTCTGGTGCAAGGGGACCTTGTACCACACTGTTTGACCAGCCACCTCGAAGATACTCTCACTCCAGAGATGCCACTACCAGAGGCTTCAGCCCGTACCTGGTGATGCTATGACTGAAGAAGACTCAGTCTAGCATCAAAGGGGGGAATGTTATGAGAAATAAAGCTGGCTCTTTATCCCAGGACCCAGATAGCTGCTGGCTCCCTGTTCCAGGACCCAGATAACAGCAGGCTCTTTGCTCTCTTTGTTCCAGGCCCTAGACAACTTCTGCATTCTGCTTCTGTACCTTTAGCCTCCGCATTCCACCTCCGTGACCCTTGCTTGCATCGCGTAGCCCCTCCTTGCTTTCTCCCCACCCTGCTACGAGAGTATTTAACCACCTACCAAACCCCTCCTCGGGGCACAGAATTTGGAGTTCCTCTCCTCTGGGACTGTGTGTGAATAAAGGCTTACTCCGCCACCTTGAATCAGGTGGGAATCTGTTTTTCCGCAACAGTTTATTCTCAGAATAACCCTTGGGGACAGGGATCAGTATTCCCTGCCTTTCACAGATGAGGACACTGAGGAACAGAGAGAGTAGCCAATGTACCACCCGGGGAGGCCATCTGTGAACCTGGGGGCCTGACCCAGAGCCCAGGCTCTTCCTCAGCGGGCTCTGCTGCTGGGCACATGCTGACCACATTGACTGCTGATCTGGACCATTCCGTGCACCACGGGAAGACAGGTCTAAAATGTGAAGGAGAGAAAATGTCTGCCTAGTGAGCCACTTAGGGGAGTAGGGAGGGCTTGGATTTCCTGCAGAAAGGAAAACATAATTTTCTTAGGGAAGCAAAAAATGAATTTTCCAGCACCCTAATAGATCTGGTTATCTTGACCTCTGATACAGGGACAGTGCCAAATCTACTCAGCACTGCTGGTTCCAGAGGACCCCAAGTGTCTCGAATTCCTGCACCAGATGGAACAGACTTCTGGGTAGTCAGCGGGGAGCTAGCGTAGTGAGGGGAGAGGAGCATCCCCAGGCTGGGGGCTCCTGGAGATCTACTCGATTTGAACCATCAGTCCAGGTGAAGACTGTGCCACTTACCCTTTCTAGGCCTCAGTTTCTTCAGTTGTAACATGGGGATAATGATGCTAGCTGCTGTATTTGTGTGTGGCCCAGGTGAGGTGGCGGCTATGAGTGCCTCACACACAAAACGTGATGTCTGAAAAGTCCAGCGTTCTTGGCTGTGACCACTACGAGCTGCAAGGGTGGGAGGCCATGAGAAGATGACTATCCTTCCTGAGTCCCGGCGCGGATTTGTTTCCACTGCGCTTCCTTCCCCAGGGCACATGCACAGGCGGGACATCTCGCGTGGACTGCAGGACGCAAGTTCACTGTCCTTGTGTAATAGGACTTTCTAAAGAACAAGGGCCAGTGGCCCTGGGAGACCAGGAGTAGACAGCTCTGGAAGGATGCCAGGCTATTCTGCATTCCAGCCCTCAAAATGATGGCATTTCTCAGCCTGGATTTAAATAGTATCCTATTCAGATAGCTGGGTGGCCCCGCTGAAGAGTCTCCCCCACCTCCTTAGCCATCCCTCTTCAGGCACCAAAGCTCTTTCTAAAATGTCTTCGCCTTTCACAGAACACCAGCACTCAAACCCCCCATTCCAAACAAATGAGAAAGAAACCCCTTCCCTCCAGGTTTTGCTTGTGCCCCGGCCACTGAAGCCAGGATAAAATTTCCAGGCAGCCCATGTGTGTGTAATTGCTTCCTGAGAGGAAGATCCAGAGAGCCTGTTGCAAATGAGGTGTTAATGATGAGTGCCCCAGGATTTGTTACTACAGCAGAGTCCCATCTGGATTGACTACATTAAGTGGCTTTTTATGGGGATGTGGACCTTAGTGGATTCCTTTCCCTCTTTGTGATCCCACCCTAGGAAAGGAAACAAACAAAGCAAACCCCACCCTTTGCTCTGCTGCAGGAGTGCAGTTGACTGCCTGGGTTACCAGGGCATCTTGCTGACAGCGTCTAGGGTGGGGCTCCGCAGAGGGAAAGAACTCAAAAGGGGACTTTGTGAGTAGAGGAGTTGCTTTAAGCATCAACAGTGGGCCCTCGGTGAGGAAGTGGAATATTGGGGGCTTAATCTGAAATCTGAGGTTTAGAGGAAGGAGACTAAGAAACTTGAACAAAGTTCTGGGAGATCTATGAGTAGTAGGTTTTTCATCTGTAAGTTAGGTTTAATAATACCAGTCTCTCTCATTTTAACCTCAAAAAGCTCTCTAAGGTGGTATCTTAGATCCAAAGAATAAGAGCATTAAAAGGAACTGTAGTTAGAATTTAGGTCCCACCACCTTTTGTTACCGACTAGAACACAGAAGCTCAAAGATGCAGTGTCCTGAGGGCAGAAGATTGAGTGAGAATGGGAACGCTGCTCTTCCACTGTGCGAGGCACTGGCTGTTGGTTATAATTTTGGCTGAAATAGACCTTTACTAATTCCCGACCCATCCCTTGGCCAGCGACTCCAGGTTCACCTTCCTAAGGAGCAATGTGCTTGGCTGGTGTAGAGTATGGCTGGGGCCCTGGAATTCTCTTCTCAGATGTTTGCTGCATCTCTGTTTGCCTGTCCCACGTGCCCAGCAAACAGACCACTCTGCGGGCTGGAGACATGGTCTCGGGCACCCTGGCCAGTCAGGGAAGGGAGGCAGGCACCTGTACAAGAGCCAGAGTCTGGGTGCAGGAGATGTAAGTTGAACTAGCTGAATCAAAGTGCAGTTCTGAATTTTCTCAACCATGACAGTTAATGTAATCTTTCCTTTATGAAGACAGGACGATTAGTTGGATACAGAGGGCAGTAGTAAGAGCTTTCCTGTGGAGTTGAGACCAGTTGGGGTGTCTTTGATACCAACAGAGGGGATGGTGTAGGTGATGTAGCTCCCCAAAAGGGCACATTCCTGGTCCACATTTGGATTCATTGTAGCCAATCAACTTTGCCCAAATAAATAAGTTTCTTTTATCTCATTAAAAGGCAAAAAGAAATTTCCAGCATGTTTGCTGGATGGGGCAGATGAAGATGTCAGTGTTTTCTAAATGCTCTCAGGAAGCCCCGATGGTCAGGCGTTCATCTGCATTCTGAGGATGGGTTTGGCTGTAAAGCTTTGTGGCGAACACAATTGGACATGTTTCATTAAGGCTGCACCTCTGTCTTTTAATTAACTTCTTGTTCCTGTCTTTGGTGAAATATTAATTATTTTTTAATCATCACTGCGATGCACTTTAAGGAGAAGCAGCTGGAATCATCCAACCTTAGTTTCATTATACAGATAGGTGTTATAATAATTAACTTAATTAGCTTGTCACTGCTTGCATAAAATATGACTGTATTTGGAGAACAGATATTGCTTCCCTGGTCCAAGGTTAATTTAGAAATAGAGTGTACAAGAGGTCAGGTTAAGTGGAGTTGGCAGCACCCTGATGTCTGGCCAGTGTTACAGAGCGCATTTCTGTAGTGGCTGTGACCGGAAACCAGGCAAGGGCGAGCTCTGGCGCCACCCCCGGGATGTCAGCACCAGCAGATCTAGACACAGTGCACTTCGGCCCTTTTGGGGGGTTCTCTTCTCTGTCTGCCTCAGTGGTTCTTACTCTGGGATCCATAGACCTGCATAGGATAGAGGGAAAAGCCAGTGAGACACTTTCTTTAAGTGGCAGATGGTTCTTTGTGACCTCTTGAGACCTGGACATGCCCGAGTGCAGGTGGTAAGACCAGGAGAGGGTGTTCTGTGTGGTGTGTAACCAACCAAATGCTTCTTGTGTTGCACGTACTCAGCTAAGTGATTTACCTTAATAGCACACTTCATCCTCACCCCAGTCCTGTGAGTCAAATAGTGTTATTCCTATTTTAGAGATGAGGAAAGTGAGGCCCACAGAGATTCAATAGTTTGTCCAAGGTCACACAACTAGTTTTGCCCAGGTCATTTTGCTCCAGAGGCTAATTCTCAATCGCTAATCCTCAACGGTTGCTTTTGAGTAGAATGCTCCTCTACTATGCTGCCTAGTCCTAATATCTATGAGAATAAGCAGTGCTTCTTGGGGAGAGGAGACTTTGTAAAACACAGACTTCCTCCTCCAGAAGTGGGATCCCAGAGTATTTAATCCTAATTAAAATGCTGAGGAGCTGGCAGGGGTTTGGAAGAATGATTTCGCCCCTCCCTTGTTGATCTGTGGGTGTGTATAACGGGTATAGCAGTTTTCATTTTGTTTTGTGATGATACAGCAGTCCATCAAATGTTGGTTTGGTTCCACAATCAGTCAAGCCTGCTAGCCACTCCTTTGGAGGAGCTAGCCTTGGAGACACTGTGACACAGAAAAGCACACGGCATCCCTTGACAGTGGCTCATCGAAGAGGGCCTGGGGGTCTGGAGAATGATGGAAATCTCAAGATGAGTTGGTTACAGCATAATGGGAGATGATGGCATCCGCCCTGAAATGTTATGCCAACTGTGCTCTGTGGTGGTTGGGGGGGAACTTCATATTCAATGGGTGCAGCTTGCATTATGAACCGGGAGGGCCTGTGATCAACCCTGATGGTTTGTCCACATTTCAGAGAGAGTGATCGCAAAACCCTTTAGTCCAATTCCTCACGGCCTCCTGGGCTTGATTTCATGTGATGGTTTGCTGACTTTCTCAATTGGAATGATTTAAAATTATTTTAAACTTAACTATGCACTCAACACTGCTATTATTTTACTTTAGGCTGTTATTAATTTGCCCTCAAGTGATGTGTGGTTTGGACTGAACTGTGCCGATGCGGTTTGTCATACACGACACTGCATGTAGGATAGAAGCTTACAGAGGACGAAAATGGGACTATGAAAAAGAATGTCAGTCACTGCTATTGCGGCCATGAATAATGTGCCACATGCTGCTACTGTTTGAATCAATATTGTCCTTTTTTAAGAATCCTCACCTGAGGATATGTTTATTGATTTTAGAGGGGGGGCGGAGAGAGAAAGAGAGAAAGAGAAACATTGATGAAAGGAGGGAAACATCGATTGCTTGCCTTCCGTATGCACCCGAAGCAGAGATCGAACCTGCAACCTTTGGTGTGTGGGACCGCATTACAACCACCGGAGCCACCTGGCCAGGGCTGTCCTTTTGTTTTAGATTGCCTGATCCAAAAGGGAGGTGATATAGAAAGAATAGAAGCCACTACAGGGTTCACATTTACAGGAACAAAGGAAATCCAGCAGACAAAGAGCTCCAGTGCAAAGGCATGGGTAGCCTACCACCCCGTCTGTGGGAGGAGTGCTGCAGGATGGGGGGCAGGGGAGAAGCAAGCTCCAGGGACCCAGGCAGCGCCTGTCGGAGGCTCGGACACCCTGAGGCTTCCCGTCTTAGTTTTCCCTTTGCTTGAGCAGATAGGAGGGGGCAGACAGCAGAAAACATCACCACCATGTCAGAGGGCAGGTGGAAGGAAGCCCTCGAAGGTGACTGGGTTGACTACCGCTGGTACAGCCTCACGGTGGAACACTGCTCACTGATGGACAGAATGAATGGACAACACACACAACAGCGTGGGCAGACTTAGAAGGCCTTATGCTGAATGAAAGACACCTCTCACAAACAGTAATGTGCATGTTATGTAATTCCACTTCCATGACAGTCTGAAAAGACAAAACTACAGGACAACAGATGCGTGGTCGCCAACAGGCAAGGACTAAGGTAAAGATGTGACTGTCTGAAGTGGTAGCCTGAGGGGTTTTTTGAGAGGATATAATCATTTTGTATCATTATTGTATAGTTGTTTACACAAATTTTTACATAAATTCTTAGAATCATACACATGTACACAAAAACTACATATTCTTTGAAAAACACATATTGAGAGATAGCATTATAACTTCAAATAATTTCCATCTTTCTATTGTAAAACTTGTTTAAAACAGTCCCACAAAAATATGCTGTTAAATTGGTGCCATATTGTTTTGTGTTTGAGATTTAGTGTCCGGGGTTCACCATGAAATAATCAAGGCAGTTAGAAGGCCTCAGAGTTTGTTTGTTCCTTTGGGGACCGGTGTTGATGGATGCTTGAGACAGGCACATAGGTAAGTGTCAGTGGGGAGGTGGGACCCAACGCTGGAGGAGCACTCTCAGCAACCAAGGCATTTTGTTAGCTCAGCCCAGTTCTCCCCAAACCATGCCTCCATTCTAGAAACAAAACCATGCAAAGGAATGGTGAGGGGGTGGATGCATGTTTGTTTTACTAGGGACTTCAGTTACGTCAAGTAATGGCAGTTTATTAAAAGATACATAAGGCCCTGGCTGGTGTGGCTCAGTTGGTTGGAGCATCATCCTGTAACCAAAAGGTTGCAAGTTCGACTCCCAGTCAGGGCACATGCCTAGGTTGCAGGCTCAGTCCCTGGTCCAGGGGGGTGCAATCCCCAGTCCAAGTGCATACAGAAGATAACCAATCAGTGCTGCTCTCTCACATTGATGTTTCTCATTCTCCCTTTCTCTCTCCCTTCCTCTCTCTCTAAAAGCAATAAAAAAATGTGAGGATTTAAAAAAAAATGTGTACCCAAGCATAGAACTCCAGCAAAGGCCAAACAAGATGTCCCCAAGAACAGGAAGCTGTGGGTAGTTCTGACCCCAACATGGCACAGTGGACTTCATGACTGGAGCTGGTGAAACTTTGCTCAGTCTCCCACCACTAATCCTAAAACAGCTAATTTTCCCATGTCTGGTGTCTCCTATTTAACTCTAACCCTTGATTCTTCATATCTTTCCATTATCTTCTGGTTTTTGTTCACTCATACCATCTGCTTCCTTATAGCTTTAGCTGGTGGCTGACTGCACATTTCTGGAAGCCCTGGATGTGCCCAGCCCATGCTTTTGTGCCAGTCTGCCGCACACAGTGCTGACAGTTCAGGAATGGGTTGTCCCTTTGTGCCAGCATCCACTTCAGGTGCAGTCAGCTGTCACCACTGGGGGGCACAGTCACCTGTTCTGTATCTTGGTGCATGTTCACTGGATAGTCTGATTTAGGAGAGGCTGTGGGTCAGAGGCATCTTGGTAATCCTGTCTAGGACAGTATTCCACAAAGAGAAAGCCATTTTGTTTGAGACAATATATATGTACTGAGAAGTATAAAGGGCCTGCAAGTTTATTCTCTTTGTAGGCTAGTAAGCTAACCTGTTAGCAGTTCACAGGTATTGGCAGGAACCTCCTGGGTCAGAGACAAAGGCCTCATGTTACGTCAGTTCCCCATGACCCTGAGGTCCCCTGGGCCTGATGCAGGGGACTTCACATGCAGTGGGATGAATTAAAGGGGAGGAACACAGAGCTTGGGGGGAGTGGCTGTTTCCCTTGTGAGTGGCAAGCACACCAGCTCGCTCTCTGGGCAGGAGGACATAGCACGTCCTCTCTCAAGGCTGCTTTCTGACTTGTGGACCAGGCACAGAGTGCTCAGGCCACTGCACCATTGGCGTACCCAGTGAGAGTGTGCAGGGACACCCGCCCTGGTAGTGGTGCACTGCCTCTCACAGCAATACATTTCTCAGTCAATGTAAAGGTAAGAGAACACAATGAGACAACAACTAGGATATAAATAACCTCTACTTGCTACCACAAAGTTTTCCTGGAAATGTCATCATTACAAGATTAAAAAGTTAAAGAGTGCCCATTTTGTTTTGCTCCCTTGCCTGCTGGCCTCCTTCTGGAATGAAAATGCTTTGGTTAACTGTAAGACTGCAATTACCAGTGGTGGCCATGGGGTGGCACACTGTCAAAAGTCCCAGTTTCCTGGGAGAAAGCTGCTGCTTCCTGATGCAATGCAGAGATCTATACAGCAGGCAAGGGCTCCCCGAAATAATCCAGTGAGAAGGAGGGTAAGTCAAGAGTAGCTTTCCTGAGGCAGTCATTGTGCATCACACACACCGTGGAGCACGCTGAGTCCCCTTTTACTGCTGGGGTCTGACCCCTGATCTGAAGGTAACAGGTACATCCAATCCTTCTCAACAGGAACCTGAAAAGTGACTTCAGTCTAGGAAGCTATGTCCTCCTTTGTCTGTGACCAAATCCCCAGTCCTTCTCCTGTAGGTGGTTATCAGTCACTTCTGGAATGCACTTGGGGCGTCACCAAGCAAAGATCCTCTTCCTTTTCCGTAAGACAGGTCCCTTTTCTGGGGCTCCTCTCACAGTAACTGGGCTGATGGTAGAAGCTTCCCTTTATCACACGCTTACTGTGCACCAGGCCGTATGCTCAATGTTATTTTACTTTCACAACAACTCTGGGAGGGAAATAATTTTATTATCCACATGTTATAGCTGGGGTAGCTGGTACTTATAAAGACTGAGCCATTTCTAAGGTCACATAACTAGTAAGTGGTAAAGCTGAGTTTTGAGCCCAGGACTAGAAAGTGACCAGCTAATCACCACTCCCTACCACTACTGGGTGATTGTTCCTGGACACGGCGAACTGAGTTACTGTGGGGCTGTTGGCTGTGGGATGAGTGGGGGCAGTGCCTTTGGGGGGAAAGACCACTTTTTATTTTTTAATTTTTTCCTGGTATAATATCATTTTTATTGTATTTTTTCAATTACCATTTAGTCCCCTTATGCCCACCCCCACTGCAGTCACCACACGGTTGTCCATGTCCGTGAGTCCTGTTTCCATTTTACTCAATTCCTTCACCCCCTGCCCTTTCCCCCTTAGCTGTCAGCCTGCTCTCCATCTTTGAGTCTGTCTCTGTTTTGCTTGTTAGTGCAGTTTGTTCGTTAGATTCCACATATGAGTGAAGTCCTATGGTATTTGTTTTTCTCTGACTGGCATATTTCACTTAGCATGATGTTCTCCAGGTCCATCCTAACTGTCGGAAAGGGTAAAATTTTCTTCTTTTTTACAGCCTAGTAGTATCCCACTGTATAAATGTCCCAGAGTTGTTTTATCCACTCATATTCTGATGGACACTTAGGCTGCTTCCATACCTTGCCAATTGTAAATAACGCTGCAATGAACATAGGCGTGTTTATGTTCTTTCAAGTTAGTGTTTTGGGCTCCTTCGGATATATTCCCAGCAGAGGGATTACTGGGTCAAAAGGCAGATGCATTTGTAATTTTTGAGGAAATTCCACACTGCTTTCCACAGTGGCTGAGAACACGGTTTTCAGTCAGGTAACCTAAGATGAAGGGCCCTAATGAGAGTGCGCCAACCTACGTTTCTGTATTAGCCAGTGAACAAGAGCCCGCCCCTTGTCAGGAAACTGAGACCGGCCCTTCCTACTTCACAGGGTGACTGAGATACTCAAATATCACTTAAAGCACGTCACACATAGAGCAGTTCACAGATATAAGACATTATCAGCAAATTGCTATTTGGTCTCAAATCCAAAAGTACAGACTCTCTCTTCGATAGGGGCTCTGCCGTGAGACAATGAGACAGCTTTAATTTCTGGGGGCCTCGTGGCTTCCTCTTGGTGCATCAGTTCAGACTGCTGGATGCTTGCTGTCCTGTGTCAAGAAGGATGCTGAGGGCTCCCTGGACCTTTTGGACTGATCGATGTGACAGTTAAGGGGGAAGAGAGAGATTATGTCATGCCCGATTATTCTGTGCTGGTCTTAGGGTGAAGCAGAGACAAATGAAGACCAAAGGAGTATTATATGAGGGCCCCTCCCAGGGTTCTGGAGGAGCCCAAGGTGTGAGCATCAGGCAGAACCCCTTTTGCGGTGGTCCCTTCAGGGTCATAGCTGCTCTTAAGTGCATTGACTACCCACAGGGAGGGCATTAACTCTCTGCTGTCCCAGCAGCTTAGGAGACTTGCAGTCCTGGAGGTGTGCCTAGGCCTGGCTCCTGGGACAGGGAGCTGGGCTGGAGCCATAATAGAAGCCAAGCTGCCCGACTGGGGCGCAGGATGTGATGAAAAGCCCTGACAGTGGATGAGATAAGGAGTGCTAAGTGGAAGCGAGCAGGGCTGGTCCCCACACTGGCGGCACGGCTTCTATTAAAACCAGGCCTCCCACCCCATTCCTCACATGAGGTTTTCTTCATCTCTGCCTGTCAGTTAAGGGAATGGTTAGGAAAGTAACAGTGACCAAATCCAGGGCTATGACTCTGGGAAAGTGACCCTTGGTGTGCTGGAGTACAGAGCAGTGACAACTGAAATGGTCCTGGGAAATATAATGGGGTATCCCATGAAACATAACTCAGTCTGGGGGCAGGCACATGCATCAGGGACCCATGGGAGAGGCCCAGAGTATCCACCACTCTCCCTACACAAAAGTGTTTTCAGAACAGTTCATGGTATGTTATACTCCTATTTGTACAACACCCCCCCATCCATGTTCAAACAAATTTAAACATACCTGAACAAAACACCCACATGCCCACTCCTCAGTGACAGCCGCTGCACACGCTTTGTGGACAAACACAGGATCAAACTATACACTTGTCCACTATGACCGCCCCCAGCCACGTGGCTGTTAAAATTAGAATTAACTAAAACAAGAGAAAAAAGCAGTTTCTCAGTTGCACGAGTCACATTTGAGGTATCACATGCTGTGCCGGGCAGTGCAGACGAGCAACACTCCGTCGGCACAGGAAGCTCTGCGGGCAGCCCCATGGTAGCTGCAGCCTGCCATTCCTTCTCGCTGGCTGTGAACGGCTTTCCTGTAATAAACTGTGGCTGCACTGTCTCCCTTCTAACGACGGCATGGTATTCCATCATGTGGGGCAGTCTCTTTCTATAACCATTCCTCTAAAGCTCAAAATTCCCATTATTTCCAGGTGGTCACAATGGCAACAATGACTCAGTAAACTGTCTAAAATCTGAATATTTATCTGAAAGTACAGTTACTTTTTTACTATTACTTCTAGAGCAGTTTGCACAGTTTTTAGGCTTTTTTCATACTTACTAAATTACCTTCCAGAAACTCGGCATGAATTTATACTCCTCACAAGTAAGGCATGAAAGGGCCTCCTACTCTAATCTAAGCAACAATTTAGAAAATCACTGTCACTTTGATAGTCAAAGTAGTATTTTCTCAAAGATGTTTTGCTTTGCTATTCTTGGATTTTTAGTAGGGTTTATACCTACTTGTATTTCTTTTGGAACTTGCTTTGGCTGAGATTTTAATGGAAGTGTTTATTTCTTTTAAATTGCTTCATAGAAGATCTTTATATGTGGGGGATCAGGCTTTTACCTCATAACTTACAAAGGCTTTTTTTTTAAATTTGTCATTTGCTTTAAATTTTTTAAATTTACAAATGAATTATTGTGTTTAGTCAATTCTCTCAGTGTTTTTCTTTTAGATTTCTGCCTTTGCTAAGACAGGCAATCTTTACCCTGCTAAAAATTATACATAAGTGTTTATATTCTATATTTTACTTTTTAAAAACACAAACCTTTAGTACATCTGGAGTTTATTTAGGGTGTTGTGTGAGCTTAATATTTACAGGTACTTTCTAAATGGTTAATCACTTTTCCCCAAACCATTTGGTGTATTATTTATTCTTTTTCTACTAACTTTAAGTTTCACCCTTATCAAAATTACATTGATATATATATATATATATATATATATATATATCAATGTAATATGTATACACATATATATTTGGGCTTCTTATTATACTTCATATTCTATTTTACTACTCTGTCTTTACAATTTGGTACAAAAACATATTGCTTTAATTATTGTAGTATATATCATATGTTAATATTTGTGTTGTGAGTCTTTTGTGTAACTTTTTCCTTTCCAAAATATTTTTAACTTTTCTAGTGTGCCTATTTCTTCCATATGAATGTTAAAACCATTTTATGGAATTTCAGAAATAATCCTGGTAGAGTTTTTGTTGGCATTGTTAATGGAAAACTAAATTTGTGAAAAAAAATACTGTATCAGTATTAAATCTTCTTATCCAGAAACATGGTATATATTTTTAATTTATTCTTATTCTTGTGTGTGTCTTAGTCAAGTTTTTTAGTTGTTTTCTTCATATAGGCCTTAAATATCACATATGAATTTCAACTGACTTTGCCAAGAACTTGGCTGAGTTTTCATCATGAAGGTGAACCAGGCCTTGGCTTCTGGGGGTGGGGACAGAGGGTGGAACTTCCTGGGAGCCACACTAGAAAGCAGATTCCCTGGACTGAAATGTGCAATGAAATAATTTAATTAAAAATTGTTGTGAATGAGGTCCTCAAATACCATAATACTTTGAACATTCTAGTGAGGATACATAGAGTATAAATTTTAAATACTTATTTTAATAGTTTTTATGTTTTTTATTTGCTATAATAGTTCTTAGGTTGAATATCTCAGGCTTTGCCAAGAAATACTCATATTATTCTTGAGAAATGTTTGTCAATATGTAGAATTTTTATTTTTTTCTTATTATAGATCAATGTTATATAGTACAATACTAGAAAAGCATAGCTGTTTCAGACAGACAGACGGACTTGGAGTAAAGTCCAACTGTACTGCATATTAACTCAAACTTCCCTGTGGTTCACCCAGTTTCTGAGGCCCAGTGTCCTTAGTTAGAAAAAGGGATAAGGGTCTGTATTTTAGAGGGATCCTCTGAGGATTAAATGAAATGCATCCTGTGAGACACAGACAGCAGCTATCATTGCTGTGTGGTTGCATTTGTTGAAACTCCCAGCACCTAAACACTAACTGTCATGTGGACACCAGGCTGTAATGGTAACAGAGTCATTGCTAAACAGAAACACCAGACTGTTGTTGATGACAATATTGATAATGAAGATGACCACCATGACTAACATTTATTAAGCATTTGTGCCCCTTGCAACACATTTATCATTACAAAAATTGCAGAAAATTACTCCAACATCTTGCAAACTTGCTCCTTAATCATATTGATTTTATTCATTCATGCCATCATTCAATGAATTCACCCAAAATCATTTGTTGAGAATGAATTGAATCTCTCACTAAATATGCCTCAATTCTTACCACTCCAGCATTTGTAATGGGATAAAGGATGGAGCTGGCTTTCTGATGAAAGATCATTCCTTCAGCCATCACTTACTGATACTAGTAATGAAGAGATGAGTAAGATGAGGAACCTACCCTTGAGTCAGTTATAGATGAGAAAACCAGAAGTGTAAGGAACATTATCCCAGAAGAACATATGAAGGTCATGAGACTGTAGTGAGGGGAGTACTTGTGCAGGGAGGCAGGGGGCTTGCTGGCCTGGGCTGTTGTGGGGTGGGAAGGAGACAGGCCCACAGAGGTGGTTGGAGTTAGGACTGGCTGAGTCGTGGCACAAGGTGGGTAGGAGAGAAAAGGCATGCCAGTGGGGGGACCCTCACACAAAGGGACCAGGGCACACACCCGAACCCTGGGCCTAACTTGTCAAATAACTTGTTCTTCTACAGTGACATTTAACTGAAAGTAGGTGGACTTTGTGATTAAATTCAACTTGAAGTAGCCTGTCTATAAGTTGGAGCTTATGTTTGATAGTTTAATGAGGCCAGCAGAATAAAGAAGGAAAACAATTGTGCCTTATCAATATTCATAGTCATAATATTTACTGGAGCTAAACAAAGATAGAGAAAGTAAATGTAGCTTTCACTGGGTAAAAACTGGGGACAAAATGAGGGACTGAAAGAATCTACTGCTTTTTGGTGAAAACAATGGAGATATTAATTTTCTTTGAATTAGCTTGGTCTCTATTTTTCTCCTTCCATCCTTGTCTTTCTCTCCAAACCCTCGTTGAACAGCAGGTTTCTAGGCTGGATGGACTTTCTTTCTTCCTTTCTTTCTTTCTTTCTTTCTTTCTTTCTTTCTTTCTTTCTTTCTTTCTTTCTTTCTTTCTTTCTTTCTTTCTTTCTTTCTTCTTCTCTTTCTCTCTTTCTCTCTTTCTCTCTCTCTCTCTTTCTTTCTTCTTTCTCTCTCTCTTTCTTTCTCTCTCTTTCTTTCTTCTTTCTCTCTCTCTTTCTTTCTCTCTCTTTTCTTTTTTTTTAAATTTCTATTTATTTATTTTATAGAGAGAGGGGAAGGGAGGGAGAAAGGGAAGGAGAGAAACATCAATATGAGAGGGAAACATCAATCAGTTGCCTCTCACATGCACCCAACCAAGGAATGAACCTGCAAACCAGGTATGTGGGAGGTTTCCTGATTGGGAATCAAACCTGCAAACTTTCACTTTGTGGGGGAATGACACCCAACAAACTGAACCACATCAGTCAGGGCTAGGCTGGGTGAATTTCTTATAATACCGATGAGAATATTAGCTAGGGGTCATAGAAGAAGATTATTTAACATTCCCCCTAAAATCATACACAAATGGCATACATAGGAAGGATACATTGCCTTGGCTTCTGTTATCTGCTGGTGAATCCAGAATTTGAAGATGGATTCGTTTGTCCTTCAGGGTGAGCTTTTCCTTCTTTCTCTCTCCAGCCTGCTTCCTCTTCAGGTATTTGGGCTTGGCAGGTTATTAATGGGTGGAACCCACAGACACAAGGAAATGATTTTATGGGCTTTCTTCTGGGCTCATGTACAATTTTTAACAATTCCTTTTGATCCTCTAAGATCCCTGCAGCCAACTCTGGTTAACATCACTGAGAAGCCAGCTGTACCCAGAGCTATCCTGGGAGCCAGCTCCGTGTGTGCCAAGCTGCAGGCAATTCCATCTCCTTCCAGGGACTGGCGGCACCTTGAGAAGATTCAGGCAAACAGAAATGGCAAGTCAGATCCTTCACATGTGAATTTGATCAATATTTACATCTGCGAAAAGCATTTCATACCAAATAAATCTCTTAGAAATTTCATTGCCATCTCTCCACCTCTACACTGAATAGCTTAATCCTCAGTCCTTATACACAAAATTCCTGACTGAAGGCCTAGTAAGAATTTAAGATTGATCCTGTTATGAAACTTCAGCCTATTCTCCTGAACTTCATAGAGGTGTGTGGAATAAAGCTACTCCCAGTGCACATTGATGGATTGTGGGAAATGGGTGGAAAGTAGAAAACGGGAGAGAAATAAGTGCCTGATTTTCAAGAGGGATTGCTTCAAACAGTGTCCAGTCCCATGACCCAGATCACAGGCATGACCTAAAATGTACCTGGCTTTGGATCAGGCCTGCCTGTTCATTGGGTGGTACTGAGAATGCTCATAGGCACAGCTGACATACATACAGGTAAAATACTTATTATTAGTGTGATCCTGGACTGGACATGAAATACATACAGATAAAGTACTATTATGACTGTGACTCCAGACTGGACCCGCTCTTTGCTTGCGATGGGATTACTAGACTAGTCCTATCAGTGATGTACTGCAGTTCTAATGTATCTTCAGTTAACATTTTTTCTGGCTCCCCCCAGTTTTATTGAGATAGAATTGATGTATAACATTGTGTAAGTTTAAGGCGAATAACATAATCATTTGATATATGAATATATTGCAATATGATCACCACAATAAGTTTTGTTAACATCTATCACCTCACATAGTCACCAATTTTTTCCTTACAATGAGAACTTTTAAAATTTACTCTCAGCAACTTTCAAATATAGTATAGAATTTTGTGAACTATAGTCATTATTGTTATATATTACATTCCCAGAACTTACATTGTAATTGGAAGTTTGTATCTTTTTGACCACCTTCAACCAATCCTGCCTCCCACCTCTCACCATTTCTAGTGTATCTTAACTGGCTTCTTGGTTAACTAATTCATTGAATTTCAGTAAGGTATTTGAGCCATGTATCCTGTTTCTCTATCTAGATTGGTAAAAAGTTGTAGATTGAATAACATTACAACTAGGAAGAATTGTACCTTATTGAGCACCTGGGTCCAAAGATGGAGAACAAAGATTATCTTCAATTTGGGAGATTGTCTGCGGAGGTGAACCACAGGGCTCTGCTGTCTAGAATGTTTACACGTATGCCCAGTTTGAGGGAAGGTGTTAGGCTCATTACCTTGTAGAAAGCACAGTGGGCACACTAAATAATGGGACTGAGCCCATCAAATGTTGGGTCAGGTGTTTGTGGCTAGGAACAGTGGAAGCTGGCTTTCCATTTTTTCTTTTTTTTCTTCCCCCACTTCCTCCTCTATCTCTTTCATCTTCATGGTGAAAATTTATAAATCCCACATAGGGCTATTGAGAGATTAGATTAGATGAAGAGAAGTGGGTCCAGAGTTGAGGGAGGTCCCAGATCCCAGCTCTCCTGAGGAGTCCTAGTGGGGATGTAGCTCAGACCCTACCCACTTCTTTGCCCATTATGCTGACATTCTCTAGAAATAGTCTCTGGGAGTGGCCATGTCTGCCTTTCTGAACAAAAGCATTCAGTGCAATGAAACGGTGGTTACCAAGATCTGCACGTGCTAGATGAGGTCTTCTGATCGGGTAACCAGCCCTGAGGATAAAGCAGCTGCTGCTGCCCTGTGCTTCTGCTGAGCGCACACATCAGAAAGACCACCAGAACTAAAAATAGGTGGGGCACCAAGTGCATTCAGGCTGCAAGACAGAGAACCAGCACTTTAAGTGGGCAACCACACATGCTGACAATTACTCAATGCTGAAGACTAACATTTTAGAGCTAAAAGAGACTACAAGAAATGGTGTGGTCGAACTTCCCTCTTGGATACAGAAGATGTGATGCAGAGAGAGGTTAGTTGATTTGTCCAAGATCATCCCGTTAGTTATTGGCAGGATTGGTTTCCTGATGCCTGGTCCAGAGTTCCTTCTACTGCATCACATTGTTCTGATTCTAACAACAACAACAACAACAACAACAACAACAACAACAACAACAACGCCAATGGGTTACATTTGTATGGTTCTTTAAGTTGAAAAACCTTGGATGGTTTAATGAGGCCGACAGAGTAAAGAAGGAAAACAACTGTGCCTTGTTAGTATTCATAGTCACGATATTTACTGGGGAGAAACAAAAACCAAAGTAAATGTAGGTTTCACTGGGAAAAGATTGGGAACAAAATAAGGAACTGAAAGATTCTATACCTTTAGGTTAAAATCCAAGGCAAGACTGATTTTCTCCATGTTCGCGCAGTCTCTTCTCTTCTCTCATCCTTGTCCTCTCCTGCTAGACCCCCTCCAGGAGCAGATTTCGTGGCCTGGTGGATATCTTACAACACTGATGAGGATCTTATATTTTACTTTAAGAAGAGATAAGGCCAACAGTATCCCCACATTATAGATGAGGCAGCTGAGGCACAGAGAGTCTATGTGATTTGCCAAAAGGCATATAATGCAGGAATGAAAGACTCAAACCAAGGTTTCCTGACTTACGGCCAGTACCCTTTCTTACCCAGAACACTGACCTCCTTCCTGTTACTGAAACAGACTGGGTGAGTCCCTGTGATGGTTTGTTCTAACCCTTTCTTTTTAAAGTTCTACAGATAGAGATTTTACTATTAAAAGAACACAATTTAGGGCCTTCGATATACAATATCTTATTCTGGAAAGCAAAGCCTAGAGTTGTAAGGAACTGATATTCTATTTAACATGGCCTTCTGATTTGAAATATGAGATGTGTCCATGTCTTAGGGCCTCACCTCTAGAAAAAAATGCCACCCAAAATCTTATAAATAAAAGGGACAGAGCAAGGAGAACCTTGATTTCCTGTCTCCTTGTGAAGTCTACTTTGCTCCACACTTTGCTCAGACTGCGTCTGAGTCTCAGCGCTATGGCATGAAATGCATCCATCACTCTCCAGCCCTGTGGAGTGCTCAAAGTGTCTTCCAAAATCATGGCTGAGTAGGGAAAAGCATTCATCTTTGCAATCAGAGGTTTAGTCTGAACCCCGGAACTATCACTTAGTAACTGAGTAAGCTTAGGCAGTTTATTTAACCTCCCTAATCTGTGCCTTCATTTGTAAAATTGGCATGTTAGACTATCTGACTCATGAGGCTGCTGAGGTGAAGAGAGGCCATGCATATTTGCCTGGCAACACAGTATTTGCCTGGCAACACAGTGTTTGCCAGCAAGTAGGCATTCCATAAACCAGGTGTGCAGAGCCTTTGGCTTCGTTGACCACGATGCCTCTCAAGCCAGGAGCACTACCTCAATGCAAGCAGTACACAATAATTTTCCAAACAAGACTCCCTCACACTGGCTGCTGTGGCTCAGTTGATTGAGTGGTGGCTTATGAACTGAAAGGTTGCTGGTTCTATTCCCAGTCAGGGAACATGCCTGGGTTGTGGGCCAGGTTCTCAGTTGGGGGCGTGTGAGAGGCAACTGGTTGATGTATCTCTCACACATCAACTTTCTCCCTCCCTTCCAATCTTTCTAAAAATAAATTAATAAAGTCTTTTAAAAAAGACTTTGCCCTAACCCCTTCATCTTTCTCACATTATACAAGGTCTGTCCAGAAGGTATCCAGCCGTGTGTTATGAAAAATAGAGACATTTCTTGAAGAAGATACAAGAAACAATGTACATAGAACAATGACACCTCAATCCCCTTCACAGTAGGCATCTTGGGACCTCACACAGTTCTCCCAGTTGCTCAGCTGCCCTGTCATATTTTTCTGAACCTTGTTGATGGTCTAAAATCTCTTCCCTTTCAAAGGTGATTTTAGTTTTGGGAAAAGTCAGAAGTCGAAGGATGCCAAATCTGGGTTGTAGTGGGGGCTGAGTCACCTGGGTGATTTGACATTTTGCCAGAAAATTCTGTGTGAAACATGACGCATGAGGGCACGCATTGTCTGATGAAGCTGCCAATCACCAGTTGTCCACAGCTGTGGCCTTCTGAATCACCCAAATAGTTTCCACAGAGGAACATTCAAGCTTAATGCCAAAATTGAAGCAGATCCGTTGCTCTACTCAGTCAGTCATTTTGAATGCAACAGCCTCACAGTACACATGCTCACTCAATGGTATCTATTGCCCCTACTGACTAGTACAGTGACGCTATCATTGTTTATGCATGTGCATTCCAGTCCACTCTCCTTGCTGCCAGGTTACATCAGTGTAATGCAAATCATTCTCATTATATTAACAATGGCTGGAATTTTTCCAGACACACCTCATATGTTGATCCCAGGAAGCAGAGGCTAAGAAATAACATATTTTTTTTATCCTTACCCAAGGAGATCCCCATTGATGTTAGAGAGTAGGAAAGAAAAAGGGAGAGAGAGAAAGAGAAAAACACCAATGTGAGAGAGAAGCATCGATCAGTTACGTCCTGCATGTGCCCTGACCAGGAATCGAACTGTGACCTTTTAGTTTATGACACTCCAACCAACTGAGCCACACTGGCCAGGGCAAACCTGTTATCCTTAAGAGAAGGTAACAACATGAAAACGCAACTCCGTCATGCTGCCTGTGATGGTTACCTTCATTGACAACCTGACTGGAGAGCAAATATCGGAGTGCCCAGATTTTTGGTTAAACATTATTTCTGGGTGTGTCTGTGAGTGTTTCTAGAAGAGGTTAGCATTTGAGTCGGTAGACTGAGTGAAGAAGACTACTCTCCCCAGTGCAGGTGGGCATCATCCCGTCCACCGAGGGCCTGAATATAACAGAAAGTGGAGCAAGTGTGAATTTTCCCTCTCTGCTTGGTTGTTTCAGCTGGGACAGTAGTTGTCTCTTGTCCTCAGACTGGAATTTACACCATCAGTTCCCCTGGTTCTTAGAACTTCAGGCTCTGACTGAGTCCTGCCACCCACTCTCCTGGATCTCTAGTTTGCAGATGGCAGATCCTGGGACTTCTCAGCCTCCATAATTACACGAGCCAATTCCTAGCAGCAGATTTCTATATATCTATCCTATTGATTCTGTTTCTTGGAGTTTTGTTATTGTTGACCTGGATTCTTCCAATCCCAATTTTGCTTTATTTTTGTAAGGATTAACCTAATAGCCAGAACACATGACATATATATATATGACATATATATATATATATATATCTTAGTGTGGTAGGTAGAATAAAGTGCCACCACACAAAAGATGCTTATACATTAATCTCCAGAACCTGTGAATACATTATGCTAGATGGGAAAAAATACTTTGCCAATGTGATTAAGGGTATAGACCATGGGATTGGAAGATTGTTCTGTGTTATTGGGTGAGCCCCATCTAATCACATGAAAGTGCAAATCCCCCCAACAGTGGTCAGAGAGAGAGAGCAAGAGACCTAATAATGATGGAAGCATTGTTGGAGAAATGCTACACGGGTGACTTTGAAGATAGGAGATCTTCAAAGGAACCAGGCAGCCTCTAGAAACTGGGAAAGGCAAGGAAACGGATTCTCTCCTACAGCCTCCAGAAAGGGAGGCAGACCAGCAAGCAGATGTCTTGATGTTAGGCCAGCGATGTCCTGTGCTGGACTTCTGACCTATAGAACTATATAATAATAAATTTGTGTGCTGAATCAATAAGTTTGTGGTAATTTATTATAGCATGTTATAGGTACCCCTCAGGGATAGGGTAGCTCTCCTCCACTCCCTATTTGAAACTGATAATGTCACACACACATGAAAAGGGTATGAAAAAGTTTGTTACCCACATAATGAGACTTTTAGGGCAGCTCCCAAGCTGTCCAAAAATGGCTTGAGAAATCAGGGAAGGAAACTGGCTTGGAGGATTTGTGGTGGTTAGGAGGTGGGAACTGGGTGAAAGTTCATGTGCATGGTGTGATCTTACCATTAACCCCCATGGAGAGGGTGCCCAGACATTGTTACCAGCTTGCACAGGTGTGGGGCAGACAAGGAATAGATGGCTGATGCTCAAATACTGTCAGCAGTCACATGTCAAGAAATGGCATCACAGTCTATTTCCCCCAAGTAGAAAATTAATATAGCAATCTTCCTCTACTTCCACATAAGCAACAATCCATCCATCCATCCATCCATCATCCATCCATCCATCCATCCAGTGTTTTAAGGGGTGTGCGCTCTGTGCCAACCACAGCTAGATGTTATGAGTGCAGTGTTGTACCTGAAATAAATTTTCCTCCTGTTTTGCTCACTGTCTAGTAGGAATGGACATTGAATGGCTTCATAATTATTTGATTATTTGCCAAGTGTCCCAATTGTTATGTATGGTGAGGGCTGCAAGAGATTTTTCTTCCTAGGAATTAGGAACATTTTCACTGGCAAGATAATAGTTGGCACAGCTCTGAACAAAACAACCAGAAATTCAAAAAGCAGACAGAAATGAAGGCACTCCAGACCTCTGAAGGAACACAATGGAGAAAGGTAGAAAGGCATTAAGTTTTGTCTGTGTGGCAAGAAAGTAGGTTAGCTGAGAAGGTTTTTTTCCATCCTCTGATCCCAGGTGGATTTGCGATTGGGGAACAGGGTTTCATGAAATAGTTCAGGAAAAAAAAGCTGGAATAGTTGGAGAGGGTAGAGTTAAAGATGACCAACTGCTGATTACCTGCAGGCTGACCTAATTTAAGGATGTTTGTTTTCAGCTGGAAGGCACTGACTTATACCTGGTTTAACATATGTGAAGGAAAGCTTGTGAGACCTCTAGCATGAACAGACAGGGAAGAAGTTTCAAGTAAAGGAAGTTAATCAGTAATGAGCCATCTGTCACAGACTACAGCTTCTTTTCCAAAGATGGTCTAAGCAAATGATGCACGCACAGAGTGGCATTGTGGGACTGCTCACTGAAGGGGGCGGGGGTGTGGCCCGGAAGGCTAGCAAAGGGAAAAGCTGCTCCTCCGGACCGGCATTTGTTTCCTCCCCATTGGGTCCTCTTCTTTGGGAGACTCTAAAACATCATAGGGGGTTGTTGGTCTTTGAATTCCACTTCCCTACCCCAGGGTCTGGCAGCCTGGCAGCAACTTCCATGTGGATTTTGCCTCCTGCGGGTATCAGCCAGAGTGGCCTGGGCTTTTCCAATGTTAATGACCAGGTTCTGTGGGAAGGAGACATGAGTCCTCCCTCTAACTTTTCCTGCCTACTTCATGCTGGGTCTTCGCTCTTTCTCCCTCTGTTTTTGTATTTTAGACTCAAGAGGATTTTTACATGTATAATAAGTTCTTGCTTTGAACTTAAATATAAACATTATGTTTTTTTTAAAAAGTGTGGTCCAGTGTTACTGGAAATGCTTCGATGTGATTAGTTTTTGACTGTGAAATACCTCGGCCTCATCTCCAGGAGACAGCTGCTGTGAGCACTTGGAGGGCTTGGGCCAGTGATTGTGGTGTGATTTTTCTTAAAAAAACAAAACATAGGCCCAAAATGATCTGTGTAGAGACTTTCCACAAAATCCCCTCTGTCAGAAGCTCATTTTTTCTGACTTTCATCCCCTCATTATTTGGGGCGATCCCAATGCATGCATGCC
Source organism: Trachops cirrhosus (assembly GCA_028533065.1). Classification (NCBI taxonomy): domain Eukaryota; kingdom Metazoa; phylum Chordata; class Mammalia; order Chiroptera; family Phyllostomidae; genus Trachops; species Trachops cirrhosus. The sequence goes on along the minus strand of CM052545.1, from coordinate 59,147,196 downwards.
CATGTGGGGGTCCAATAGGTTCCTGTCACAATCTGGCCATTTTCCTGACTTCTCCCTCCATTTCTGCTTTCTTCTTTTCTAAACTTGCTTGACTACATCTAAGGATTACCCAATTGAGGAACAAATTATTTGAGTCAGACAGGCCACCATCACTATTTATGAACCAAAAATGCTTCCTGGCATTTTGAAAACTGATTTATTAATACACACAGGGGATCTTGTATGTCAACAACTGCAAATTATGGATAACAGATTTGCATCTTCTATCATTTCACAGCCTCATTCAGTAGGAGTACTTTGTAAGCTAAAAAAAAAACCCCACAAATGATAGTTCTTCTCAATCCCCTTTTGAATTAGCTGCTTACCTCTTTCATCAAAAAGGAAGAAACAAAAAGAAGAAAATAAAACTACTTTCCTCTTAATTCACTGAAAAGTTTAGCTTTAAAGCATTAGAAGATTTTAAACACGTAAATTACTATGTAATACTATCACACTATGTGTATGATGTATGAGTCAATCACAGAAAGAAGAGGCAATGGCTAACCGACTCACATCAATCTCTCGCTAAAACATGTTCAGGGAAATGAATTTAGGATCAGGTCAAACAGGGAGCTGACGTCACAGAACACAGCACTCTGAAACACAGCACTTCTGAACACAGCACTCTGCAAGCATATGTGAGGAATGCTAAGAGAAGGAGAATGCATATTAATCTTCAGTGAATTACATTTTATCTGGGAGACAAGACATCAAAAGTTGTGTGTGTGCATGTGTGTGTGTTGATTTATTCTTAAGGGAGGCCAAGGTGCAGAGGATCATTAATTAGTAAATAAGCAATATAGATAACAGCTGCACTAATTGAGGGCAGCAGCATTACTGCAGAATTGGAGAGACCTAAGAGGATTTCAGGTAAAAGATGGAATTTTTTTCATGAATTTCAAGCGTAATTTAAATCCTTAGGTGGGGAAAGCAAGGAGGAAATCTCAGAAGAGAAAGGCTGAGAAGCATTCAGGAAGGATGGCCTAGCCGCCCAGGTGCCAATGAGTACAGCTGCTTTGAACCTTACATCTGTGGACTCGAAGTACATACTCTTCGCCTCTGGCCCTTCCCCGACTCACCATTGTATCTGTGAGGGTCAACCATGTTGTTACTTATCTAAACTTCAAAAACAGACAAAACTAATGAATGATTATAGGTCGAAATAGTGATTATTAGAAAGGCTTGGAATTGGAGAATTCATGCAGAGATTTCATTCAAAAAAGATAAAAAAAATCAGATACTTAGGAAATGCCTAAAGAAAGAAAGATGCCTCAAGACTTCTACACACACACACACACACACACACACACAAGCCACACAAAACTACTGACAATAAACAGAAGGAAATGCCATGCTCACAGATCAAAAGATTCAAAATTGTTACAATATTTTGTTTTATTATCAATTTATGTGTTTAATACAATCCCATCAAAATCCCAGCAGATTTTATTTTTATGGGAATCTATAAGCTTACTCTAGAATTTATATGGAAATGGGAAGGGCTATTCTTAAATAGTCAAGGTTGGAGAAGAATACCGATAATATATACTTATAATAATTAAGATTGTGATTTGCTACTGTAAGGAGAGGCATATTAACCAATGAAATGGAGTCCAGAAACAGATTCACACATATTCCATCACCTAATTTATAACAAAGTTGCTGCTTATGTTCCTGGTTGGAGTGTAAATTGGTTCACGTACTTTGGGAAACATAGTATCTAATAAAATTAAACATTCGACTATTCAATGATCCAGCAGTTCCATAGTTAGGTACCCCAATGTGCATATATGCAGACCAAAAGACATGTACAGGGATGCATGTAATACTATGGTTAATTATCTTCCCAACTGAAAACAATCCAAATACCTATCAACAATTGAATGGATAATAAACTTTAGTATAGATTAAATTCAAACTGTGTAACACTATATAGCAGTTGTCTTGGTGCATTTGGGTTGCTATTCCAAAATATCTCAGACAGGTAGCTTATAAGCAACAGACACTTATTTCTCACATTTGTGGAGGCTGGGATGTCCAGAATCATAGCACCAGAAGATTCCATCTTTGGTGAGGACCCAGTTCCCAGGTGGCCATATTTCTGCCGCAATCCTCTGTGGAAGGAGGGCCTAGGGAGCTCTGTGAGATGTGTTATAAAAGCACTAATCCCATTTATGGAGGGCTCCACCCTCATGACCTAAGCATTTCCCAAAGGGCCCCACCTCCTAATGCCATCACATTGAGCATGAGAATTTCACATACGAAATCTGGGCAACACGGACATTCTGACCAAAGTAGCAAGGTCAACAAACTTTTCCCTAAGGAGTCAGATAGCAGATATCTGAGTCTTCTCTGCCATACAGCCTCTGTCACTGCCACTCATCTCTGCCGCGGTGCTGGGAGAGCGGTCATGGGCAGCCCACACACAAATGAGCATGGCCACATTTCTGGAACTTTATTTATGGACACTAAAATTCGGATCCCATAGAATTTTCACATCACAAAGTATTAGATTTTTTTTCAACTATTAAGACAATCTAAAAAGTATTCTTAGCTTATGGGCTATACAAAAACAGGAGAGAAATGGAGAGAAATTAACAAGTGCCACACATACAACAATATGAATTAACTTCATAGACATAATGGTGAGTGGAAGAAAAACCATACCAGAAAGAGTATATACTTTATAATTTCACTTATATAAGAAACAGACAAAACTAATATGATGATAAACGTCAAAATAATGATGATCACAGAGGTCATAATCAGGTAGGCTTCTGGGCTGCAGCAAATGCTTTATTTTATAATCTGAGTGGTGGCTAGAAAGATGTGTTCATTTTATGAAAGTCATCAAGTTTTACTGTAAATCTTCCATATTCTTATAGTACAATTAAAAAATTAATGCTGTTTAATAGACAGCATCATACGGTGGCTAAGTACATGGATTCTGTATACAGATTGCTATGTCTAAAACTTCATTCTATCATTACTGTGTGGCCTGGGGTAAGATGCTTCCCCTCTCTGTTCCTTAGCTTTCCTCAAGTGTAAACTAGGTGATAACTATAGTACTCACCTTGTAGTATTGCTGTAAGAATTATGAGCTGATCCACATAAAGCCACTTACAACAATGCTGGCAAATCCTGAGCACTCAATAAATGTTAGCTATTATTATTGTGGCCAATAACTTTTTTGCTTTAGGTGTTTTGCTCAGCTTATGAAGATGATTATAAACTCTTGATTCTGCCATACAGTATGTTTACTTTTAGATTCCATCTTGGGCCAGGAGCACAAAGAAGTCATTCTAACTCACGTGATCCAGCCTGGCTCACTACAAGTTTGGTTCTGAGGAAGAGTCTTGGAGTGAAGGTTTGTAGTCATAAATAACATCAACATCCCTCATGTTATTTAGAATGCCCACATAGCTTGTGAAAAGTTGCAGTGTCAGTAGGTGCAAGTTGAAGACTCTGAATCAGGGATTCCAAACAAACATATACTTTCATTCTAAACTAATCATTTTTATAGGGAACAGAAGGGGCTAGTTGGGGAGGTGCATGAACAGTATTCCCTTGTTGCTCATCTGTCCTTTAGGCCTGGGTCTTGCAACTGAAGAGTGCCCAAGGCAGGACTTCTTGACCTCCAGGACCTTTACAAGGTGTATCCTTGCTCATCAACTTCAACTGTTTTCCTGGGGGGCAAAAAAGCCAAAAATAAATAAAGACAGAAATAAACATATACCCTCTATTCTTTATGTTGTATAAATGGCCATACTGGGAGGCATAATGTTCCATGACTTTAAAAATGAAGCAAAAGCTTTTTATGCTCACTATAAACATTTATTTTTTGTTCAATCATTCAACAGATTTTATTAAGTGCTGCATAACAGGTCAATGAAATTCTACATCAAAGACATATTTTTTTAACTTTGTTCTTTGAGGTGATGTTTCTTTAAAATGTTGGACCATGGAATGTCACAGCCCCCTCTTTTTTCCCCCCTAGTTATGCCCATTTATATCCTAGAACACACTTTGGGACATGCTGAGTTTACCAGTCCTTTGGTGCTGAATTCTGAGGTTTCCCAATCTTTGCTGCCATAAATAACACAGTGGTGAACACTCTTGCACCTACAGCTTTGCACACATGGTAGATTATCTCTTTAGGATAAATTCCCAGGAGTGGGGTTATTGAACTAAAGGCTCTGTTTCTTTTTATGTGCAAAAAGACCCAAAGTCAGTTTTACGAAACTTAGGTAATCACAGGCTCGTAAAACCTCCGCATTGGCAGGGATCTCAGCGAGCACCATTTGAAGCCCGCCTGACTCACTGGGCAGACCGGGGCTGGAAGCCAGGTCAGTCTTAATGTGCTTCACGTGGTCCCATGTGGGCTCTCGGGACAGCTGTCCAACAAAGAAAAAAGTCATGGTGGAGGGAAGTCAGCGAGGCATCTCCAGAACCGGCACATGCATCTGCAGCTCAGATGACTCCATGCCTCTCTTCCTCATGGACTTTTCCTTTCAAGCTAGTGAGTCTTATTTATGAGCCACTGGATATTTACCAAGAATAAAACATCAGGGAAACTAGGACCCAATTTAGCACCCACTCCTCCCATTAAGGAATAGCCAAGGACCCAATATATACAAAGGGCACATTCTGTGTGTGAGAGTGTGCATGTGTGTGTACACCCAAGTAGTGATTGCTTTGGGGCATTTGGGGTGAAACGTACATCCAGGGCCATGTGATAATTGATTTTCCCACAGCCCCAATGGCTGTGAGCTTGGAGTACCTTGAGAAGGGACTATGTGGGCAGCTGTGTGAACTATTTCCTAAACTTGCCTGCTGTTTGCTGGAAAATTGGCTGCCACATGGTAAGTGCATGTGTTTGAAAGATTCTTGGTAGGAAGTAGCAACAGCAGCCTTAAGCCTGGATGCAAAGCAGAGACCAAGGAAACCCAAACTGAACTCAGACCTGGAGTGCCTCCGACCCTGGCCTCTGGACAGGGACCAAGTACCTTCCCCAGTGTCTTTGTAAGTGTTCCTCTTGGTCTAGTATTTGATTTGAACAGTATCCAGCATTCCTCAAAATGAAAAGGGGAGGGACTCCCAAGATGCCTTTAACTTTCATTTTGGGGGAAAATAACATCTTTCCCAGTGGGAAGGACCACTTCATCACATTGGAGTAAAGGCCTCTAAAACCCATTCTTATTTCTGGCTGGAATAAGTTCTTGATGTTTTATAGGGACATTCCCACATCCTCCCATACCCATCTGGTTCCTCCACTCTGCTCTGGCATCTCCTACCTCATTATTAATGGGATGGGAAATGGGTCAACAAAGAAATCTCATCAAGAGGTGCCCAGAGCTGCCCTAGATCATGTGGCTCAGGTTGGAGTACACACCAGGAAAGGTGTGCACTTTGGTCCAGGGCACAGAAATGTTCTTTGGTCCACCCTAGGGTCACATTAAACCTGAGGCCAATTCTAAGGGCAAAGATGGAGTCAACATCCCTTCCCTTCTGTGGGGTCTCTCACAGTGCTGGGCTTCAGTGCCTATTTGTGGAGTGAGTGAGGGAGTGACTGGGACTATGGCTTGCTTCAAGTACAGGCTTTCTCAGCCCATGGGTGTGGACACACATGTGCATGTGTTGACCTTAGTGTAATAAACCCTGGAGGACTTCACAGTGAAGTAGGACAGGGAAGCAAGTCTCTAACATTAGCAAAGTCCCCACCCTCTTCCTTGGTTCCCTTCTACCTCCCTACTGCATGCACTGGGGTCGGAGGTGCACTGACAGACCAATGGATGACTTGATTTCAGGCAAAAGTATGTGTCAGGCTGAGGCCCTTTGGAAAGCAGAGACAAACAGAGCACCATTGAAAAGAGCAAGGCTAGATAACTGGGTGAAGTTTGGATCTGGTCCCCAGATGCTCAAGGCTGCAGGTACAGATGTGCAGTTTGGACATTGCAAAGAGAGCCAGCAAAGGGGAGTTGCAGTTAGAATTCAGCCTGCACTCTTGACACCCTGTGCTCTGCTGTGGGCCCTGGCCATATGGAGGAAGAGGCATCCTTCTCCAAGCAGGAGACACTGCTGCTCACCAAGCTGTGCCCATGTGCCTTTTCTGATTTGCACAAAGTGTCACATAAGACAATGTAGCCTGTGAACTCAGCTCCATGTTGCTGGCTTATGTTTCACCATTTCCCTTTTTAAATGTCCTGGATGTGCGAACAGTTCGTGTGTGTGTGTGTGTGTGTGTGTGTGTGTGTGTGTGTGTGCGTTCTCAGTGTGGCTCTGAGGGCTGAAATGAGTGGATGGGACCTAGTATTGAAATGAGCACATATCATGCTAAGTGAAATAGGCCAGTCAGAGAGAGACAAGTACCATATGACTTCACTCATATGTGGAATCTAAGAAACAAAATAGAAATAGACTCATAGATACAGAGCACAGACTGACAGCTATCAGAGGGAAAGGGGTAGGAGGACTGGGTGAAGAAGGTAAAGGGATTAAGCAAAAAAAAGAAAACAGTATAGCAGTCACTGGAGGGGAGGGGGATGGTGGAGGTAGAGGAGGGTAAATGGGGTGATGGAAGGAGACTTGACTTGTGGTGGTGAACACAATATAATATATAGGTGATACATCATAGAATTATACCTCTGAAACATAATTTTATTAAGCAATTTCACTCTAATAAATTCAGTAAAAGTGAAAAAAATAAATTTTAGCAGCATAACAAAATGAATGTATAAACAAATAGATAAAATAAAATGAGTGCAGTGGCATCTATGCCAAAATGTCCTTCCCTCCTCCTAAAAGATGAGGGACAAACCTCAGGCCATGAGTCTCCCCGCTCCTCGTCTGCCCTAGTGCCATAGACATGTCACCACTGTTTGTCCAATAAAGTCCCTTTCCTCCCCGCTTCCCTGACTTTGTGTGGGAAGGAGGGGTCTTGCTAACATGAATGTTGTGTTTTTCCCCTTGTTGAGGTGGGTGGCTGAAAGGGGGTGGATAAGGTTTAAGATGCTCCAGGTGAATTCAGCTCCCCACTTAAAGTGGCGAGGTCACCTCCCATGACTCCCATCTTCTAGGATGTCTTTTTATTGCTCATTTAAAACTGGCTACCAAAGCACTGGTAGTTTTCGGTTCCAAATTTAGCCAAGAACTTAAAGCCAAGGGGACCTCCTGTAGGTAGTTCCCACAGCCATTCCCGATCCTACGATCCTACGTTTCCCCATCTCTAAAATAGGTGCACAGATAACACCCTGGAAGAGAGGGGGGCACCTGGGAGAACTTTTGTCTGGTTTCCAGAGTTTCTGGGCTCCTAAGTGCCTCACATGACAGGCAGTGGGTCAACAGGTCCTTTTGAAACAAATCCTCCTGACTCTATTGTTTTCGTATTTTATAAGCTGTAAATCACCAAAGACTCAGCACTGGATTCTAAAGGGATGTCTAAATGGCATCATGACTCACATTTTATGTTCCCACCCAGATCCCTCTTTTCCTCCTCAACTCCTCTTAATTTATAGACTCTTATGTCAAGAGAGCTATAAATAAATGGACATTTCTGAATGATGTTCCATTCTTTAAATCAATCTTCAAATCAGCAGCAGTATCACATGAGTAAAGGATAATTCCCCCGCAGCTTGGGATAGGGTTCAGAGGAGATTAAGCTTATAATATGGAATCAAGCTTGATCCTTATGTCCCCTCCTCCACCTCCCCACATAATTAAAAGCAGTATCAGTTTCTTCTGTTTTTTAACAGAAATCTCTTCATTGTGATCTCTTAATCATCTCCAGTGAAATGTAAAATTGGAGGGTGAAAGACTTCGTGTTTTACACAAAAACCAGTTGGTGAGACCAAGACTAAGAGTTCATGTTTCTTGACCCAAGATCCACGTAGGTGCCACCCATGGCATTTCAGGGTGTGTGTGTTTTCACCGAGTAATATATTCAGAAGTGTTTCTAGTAATGCCCAGTGACTGGGGGGAAATATATTGAGAGCTTTATATGTTAAAAAGAAAACCCTTCAGAACTAAGGTGTCAAAGTTAACTTATTTGAGAAAAGGACATACATGTGAAATGTCATATCTACTTTGTAAATTAAGGAAAGAGCAAATTGCATTTAACAAGAATAACACACCAAACTATAGTCTGAGTACATTATCATCATATGAAGAAGAAGGATGAGGGGTGGAATGAAGAGGAACGTCACAGGAGAGCGGTCAAGGGGAGGTGAAGAGACAAAGAGGGAGGAGATAGAGAAGACAGAGGGCACACAGAGACTCATTCATTTTTCACCAGACTCTCACTGAGCACTCCTCATGCATCACATTGTGCCAAGCCCTTCCCTGTGGGCTACCTCTCCAGCCTCTCCCCTACAAGGTATGGATGGGGCAAAGCTGGGATTTGAGGACTGCGAAGGTCACACGGAGGCCTCAGCTGGGATGTGGCAGGTCAGAAGGCACTGTGTGAAGGAGGGTTTCAGAGCATCATCACTTGTCTGGTGGAAGGTGCTTTGGGCTGTTGGGAGGCTGTAGCATCCTTCCTGGGGTTAAGTCCTTGACGTTGTGTCTCTGGACACACATCATCTTCCACTGCTCAGGTGAAATGTCAAGTGATTGTGGAGCTGCCAAAGGTTTATGGAGAGCTGGACCAAAGATTGTAAGATAGTTTTTATCAGAATCACTCAGTGTTTGTTATAAGTGCAGACAACATAGCACCCCACCTCCCAGATTCACATTTGACAAGACTGAGTAGGGTCCAGGAATATTGATTTTCAATAGATTCCCTCCAGGTGATTCTGAAGCAGGAGATCCTGGGCTGAAAGTGAAGAAACTGTCATTTACTGGGTATTTTGTTTTATTTTATTTTATTTTTAAAAGATTTTATTTATTTGTTTTCAGAAAGAGAGGAAGGGAGAGGGAAAGAGGGAGAGGAACATCAATATGTGAGGGAAATATTGATTGGTTGCCTCTTGCACACCTGCAACTGGGGACCTGGCCTGCAACACAGGCATGTACTCTATCTGGGAACTGAACCAGAGACACTTGAGTTTTCAGGTGAGTGCTCAATCCACTGAGCAACACCAACCAGAGCTATTGGGTATTTCATTTTTTATTTTAAAGATTCTATTTATGTATTTTTAGACAGAGGGGAAGGAAGGGAGAAAGAGGGAGAGAAACATTAGTGTGTGGTTGCCTCTCACATGCTCTCTACTGGGAATCTGGTCCACAGCCCAGGCACGTGCCCAGACTGAGAATCAAACTGGCGACCCTTTGGTTTGCAGGCCCATGCTCAGTCATTGAGCCAATCAGCCAGGGCAACTATTGGGTAATTTAAATTGCAGCTTTTAGTTTTAGGTTCTATGCTGCACAGAACCCTTAGACTCTAGGGCAAGTCACAGTTGGGATCAGGAGTGGTTATTAGGTTATCAGTCCCATTGATAATTTAAGACTACCCCCTCCCCTATTTTTTTCCTTTGTGTGGGAGACTTTGTTGCTGCCCCTCCCATAGACTGTGGCCCACCCTGGAAATCACTACATCTCCACCTATATCATTCGTGGATGGTTCTTGGATAGTTTTCAAGCTTCCTTCTTAAGACCCTATCTTTTTCTGCCTGAGGGTTTCATCTGGCTTCTGGAGTGTTCTCAGTCTATGCTAGAGGTAACTGGAGCAGCAGGAGTTATTTCTTAGAAGACTGCTTGAAGTAGTAATGAGGGGGAGTGGGTGGATAAATGCCTTGCTTTCTCACTTCATGATGGGACAGACTGGGTGCGCGTTCCACACAGTCTGTTAGAGGCCCTCTGCCCTCTACCACAGCAGCAACACGCTCAGTCGTGGGCTCAGTGACTGGCTTTTCTCCTTCCCCAGCCCCACTTGCCCTGCCCTCTCACACTGCCCCAACTAAACCACTGACACCCACATCCCATCTCAGGCTCAACTTGGGGCAGAGGGGAACCCACACTAGATACTTTCTCTTTCTTTTTTCAATTAAAAAATAATTTATTTTGCTTTATTTTACTGAGGTATATTTAACATAAAATTAAATTAGTTTCAGGTGTACACTGTTTACCTTTGGCCTCTCACACCCATTTTGCCCAGCCTCATTTTAATTCTTTATAATGTTCCTTGTAGCCTTGCATAAATTCTCCAATGCCACCAAGATCCCTGCCAGGAAAAAAAAAGTCAGGGCACAATAAAAATCTACTTTACTATGATTTAGGAAAAAACAAAAGGTAAAAAGCAAGGAAAATTTAATCACAACCTTACAATCTCTCCACTATTTATACAATTTCTTATATTTCAGATGCCCACTCAACACACGTCAGGCCAGTAAGATATCTTGCATTTTTAAATTAAAACTATTCATTTGTACCTACTCAACTTGATCGTGGGTTCACTATTACTTGAGCTTAACTCTGCCCTTGGCAGTGTCCTGAATTCCCTTGGCTGGTGTGGACACCCGGGCCTGCTCCCCCGCCTCTGCCACCAGCCGGCCCAGAACTTCACCCAGGCATTGGATTGTGTTTTTACCCGCATCACATTCCTTTGTGTTGGAATTTGGTGTCATAGTTGACAATGTGCCCCCATACATATTACATTTCTTTTCTTTATCCTCACTGGAAGACATGCTTATTGATTTTTGAGAGAGGAGAAGGGAGAGAGAGACAGAGAGGGAACCATCGATCTGTTGCCTCTTATATGTGCCCAGACCAGTGACTAAACCCATGACCTCGGTATATGCCCTGACTGGGAATCAAACCCATGACCTTTCAGTTTATGGGAGGATGCTCCAACCAACTGACCCACACTGGCCAGGGCTTCATACACTTTATTTCACTTGAGTCGAACAAGAACCTATGAAATAGTCAGGATACGTTGCTTTATTCCACGGTTAAGGAAATGGAGGTTTGGTGCATCACAAAGCAAGGACATGTCTTGGACAATCTGAGAATTCATATATTGCCATTCCCAGCCTGGTAGGCTTTCCATAACACTTCAGTGTCCTCGCAAACAGCAACTTGCACAGATCTGTTAAGTTATTCACTTATCAACCAGACACTCAACAGTTATTTCCACTCAGGTAACTCAAGCTAACACTCCTCCACTACAGTCACCTTTCCCCAGCCTGTGCAAGGCTCCATCCCACTCTGCCTTCAAAACACTTTTTATGCATTTGCCTTCTGTTAAATGGCTGACACCTTTTGTTGTACAAATTTCCTCCATGAAGTCCTACGTCTTTGCATTTTTCTCTACAAATTGGAGAGAAATAAATCACCTTTGCCCTTTGCCCCCATTGTCAGCAGTGGAATTCCAGAGGTAGTGAACTTTGAAGAGCCCCTTCCAACAGGCCAGACCCAGTCTTCAGCCCCGGCCTGCCCCTGCCAGTGGGCTGCTGGTGTCTTCTAAGCTCTGGGCTCTTGGGACAGCCTTGCTCTCTGGCCCGCTGAGAAGAAACAGTCGTTCCTGGAAATCCACTCCTAGTCCCCACTAGCCTCCCGACAACGGGTGTTTATGGCCACAGCTCTGCAGCTGGGAACCATAAGGCATGAATGAATGTGTGTCCATATTTTGGAGCCAACTTTTGTCAGGAATGCACTAAACACTTCATAAATTAAGTCCTTGGCTGTCAAGTTACCTCTGATATTAGATTAGTCATTGCTAACCCTTCCCTACACAAAACCCAGGGGATGGACACATTGGATGGTGCCAGAGTTTTTCGTTTTTCTTTTTTGTTTTAATGGGGAATGTGTTCAGAGGAGTAAGTCCCACACTACCCAATCACAGATGTGTGTGTGATGGGCATTCCTTATGGTTTCTCAGCATTCCTTCTCCAAGCACACTCTGGGTGCAAAGTGCTTTTGGTGGTGTGCTGTCCGGGCTCCTGGCTGCTGTTGGTCTCCCTCAGGCTTCACGAGTGCCAGGCACCATTGTCAACATTTTATACGTTTAGAGGAATTCAGTCCTTTTGATGGTGTTAGGTCAGGGGTGCTCTTATTATCCTTCACTTGATGGCAGAGGAAACTATAATACTTGGGTAACTTGTCCAAGGTCACATAAGTAGTTCATAGCAGAGCTGGATTCAGCAGGCATGCCACTCCCTTAACCCCCCTGCGACCAGCCTCTACGCCATGTGTGTCAGACCCACATCGACAGCTACTCTGCTGGCACAATGGGCAGGAGACGTGGGACTATGGGGCTTAACCTCAGTCCTCAAAGGCCTGCCCATTTATTTACTAATGCAGTGCATATCTTCTTAGGGTCTACTAATTTAAGCCCTCGGAGGTCTTAAGAAATTTTCTTTTAACAGTTATTTCTTTTAATGTATTATAGTATATTCCAATATACTAATATTAAGTACTATGATTATATTTTCCAATATATAAAGTAATTTAAAGAAGAGCTTCCCTGGTTGAATAGAAGGTGTAGGTGCAGAATCCGCAACATACCTCCCTCTCGAGGTGTCCCCCAAGGCCCTGTTCAAACAGGGCTCATTTGAAGCAGGTGGGCCTCTTCAAATCAATAGTTTTCCATGTATGTTTGAAGAAGTGTTGATTCTGACTGAAAAGAAGGGCCAAAAAAGAAAAAGGGTTTTCTTCCATTTTGTGAAACCACTTCACTCTGGCCACAAATTTGCATGAATCCCAACACATGACAGTTAGTTAGATGATAGTAAGGGTTAAAATAAACTGTGTGGCACAGGACCATGGAATGTTTCTGTATTCATTTGAACCACATGTGAAGTGGAAATAGTTGGAAGGGAAAAAAAGTTAGTAACTCAGGTATATTGTATTCCTCTGGAGGGGATTACTAAGAAACGTACAGTTATAGATGTGCTCACTCTATTGACATCTATTCTTAAGAGCAGTAACATCGTGCCCTGGCTGAGAAGCTCAGTTGGTTAGAGCGTCGTCTTGATAAACCAGGATTGCAGGTTTGATCTCTGGTCAGAGCACATACAAGAATCAACCAATGAATGCATAAATAAGTGGAAAAACTATGCCCCTCTAACCCTTCCCCTCCTCTCTCTTTCTGAAGTCAGAAAAATTAAAAGCAATAATGTGTTCCCAGTATTCTTTGGCCTGAAAGTGACAGGAACATAACTTAAGCTAGCTTAAGCAGAACAGGAAATTTATTAATTATTATAAGCAGGAAGCAGTGGTTGATCTGGCCCGGGCCCAGTGAAGACCAGAGGCTGCAATTACAGACAAGTGTGCTAGCCAATTTTCCTCATCCTATAGATGAACAACCTGCATGAACATGGGGTTAGGTGACTACCATCAGCTCTAACTGCCCATCTTCCCCATGTCAAAATCCTGAGGACAAGAATAAGACTTCCTCACTAAGCTCCAACAGATACCTGTTCTGAGCTAATCCCTAGAGCCAATGATTCTCTGATCTACCAGCCCAGGGCACACTGCAATGTATGGGAAAGTAGGTACCATGATTTCCATACTGTTGGGAAGCAACAAGTGGGAAAGGGACTATTCTTCACAGCAAAGGAAGCAGTGCATATATCCAGTCCAAATTATTTACATACATTCTGTGATTTGGGTCATCCAGAGCCTTGGTCCTCTCATTCTTGGTTTCATATATTCAGTAACAAATCTCTATGGGTACCCCAAGTTCCTGGCTCAGAACCCCCGTGGTCATGCTTTGGTAACTGTATTAGGTTGCCAAGGCTACTGCAACAAAGCTCCAAAAATTGGATGGCTTTTAACAGAAATTATTGTCTCACAGTTTTGGAGGCCAGAAGTCCAAGATCAAGATATCAGCAGGGTTGATTCCTTCTGAGAACCATGAGGGAAGGAGATTCTGTTTCATCCTCTCTCCTAGCTTCTGGTGGTTTGCTGGCAATCTTGGTCCTCCCTTGACTTGTAGAAGCATCCATCACTCCATCTCCCCCTCCATGTTCCTGTGTTGTTCTCTCTGTATGTATGTCTGTTCCCAAATTTCCTCTTTTTATAAGGATATCAGTTGTATCGAATTAGGGCCCATCCTAATGACCTCATTGTATATAAAGATTCTATTTCCAAATAAGATCACATTCTGAAGCACTGGGGGTTAGGACTTCAACATACAGATTTTGTGGAGAGATAATACAGCCCCTAAAAGTACCCTAGTGAGAGTTTAGGTCAGAGCAGGTAATGAGGGTGCGGTGGAAAGTATTTTCAATAAGGTTCAGGATCAGATTCCCCAGTCTTTACTTCCCAGAAGATACACCCCTCCCCCACTGTACTGTTCAAAATTCACTGTCTCCTAAAATTTTCCTGAGGAAGAATCTTGGCTCAGTTGTTTAGTCACTGAACTTCCAAGCAACAGGGAAAAATGAATTTTAAACCTGGATTTTAGCAGTATGAGCCTGATGGCTCTAGAAAGGGAGGTTTTTTCCTCAGGTGTCCCTTTATCCCTTGAGAGGGGCATTCTGATGCCAATGGTGAGTAACCTTTTCTAACTCTCTCGATATGGTAAGAAGTGATCATCCCACCTCCCCTCTCCATGTGTCTGCTCAACCTCTGGCGAATGCTTCCCAAAAGCCCACTCTTCCCAAAAGCCTGCAGCTGATAGCATCATTCACCTTTTCAGCTCAGTCTTCTATCTTCCCAGCACATGGTCAAGTATCTGATTTCTGGTTGTCATATCCAGAGCCAATAACTCGGTAACCTGTTCCAAATATGCTGGAGAATATATCACCACCAGCTCACACCACCTTGCACTGGCTCACCAGAACTGACTGCATACTTCTCTTCCCAAATCCATTTTTAAGGAGGTCATGTTGGTAGCTTGACATTGGCCATGGTGGGAGAATTTACATCACAAAATCAGCCAGCACTACAAATCAAGATTCTGCACCGCTTCACCACCACTCCCAGAGCTGGATGCTAAACACAACCTAATTATACTAATGTGGCAAGCTACCAGTTCTCCCAGTCTCTGTTATTTTTTTGTTCAAAAATCTTGAGACAGTGGGGCCAGTCCATGGGCCAGTTCCCCCAGCAGGGGATGGATGAGAGCAGGAGAAAGGCACAAGACCAATAGGATGCTGGGGCTGTGTGAATATGATCCATCTAGGGAGACAGTGAGTGACAGATCACATTAGTGTGGCTCAGAGAATACCAACAGTTTTCATCTCATGGCACACATAAGCTACTAAAATTCTGTGGTACACCAGAAAATACATTTTTTTGCCAATCTGACAAAAACTAAGTATAATTTTGACTCACTCACACTGGATGACTTTGTTGTGTTGGCTGTTGTCATTTTTTTTTTTTTTGACAATCTAACAGAAAAAAGTTCTGTGCTCTGAGCTAAACAGTTAGGTATTGCATGTTTTAAAAATTCTTGCAGTGCACAGTTGAAAATCACTGGTTTGGTTTTTAAGACTCTAATCTGGCCCCTGCTTATCCTTCAGTCTCAACTCCCTCCTTTCCACTTGGAACTCTACTTTCCAACAGCACTCGGTACTCTCTATTACCTGTCTGCTCTGTACACCGTCATCTGATGTCTGTATCTTGGCACATGGTGTTCTTTCCCGATCTGGGCACTCCTCCTGGCATCCCTTCCTTAAGCCTCAGTTGTATCCCTTTTTTCCTGGAGGCCACTTGTATATCTCTTGATGTATAACAACAGCTATAAAACCTCAGTGGCATGTAATAATAAGTAGCTATTTCCTGAGAGTCTGCAGGGTTCAGCTCTGCTGGGTTGGGCACAGTAGACAGTTCTGCTGGCCTTGCCAGGGCTGGCTAGTCATTCAGGGCTCAGCTGAGGTCCCTGGCCTAGGCTGTTAGGTGGGGGCACCATCGTTGGAGCAGCTCCAATCCATGTGCTTCTTCTTCTCCTGGGACTGGTAGGCTAGCCTGGGCATGTCCTTCCTACAGTATGCAGAAGTGAAAAAGTGAACAAACTCGACCATACAAGTCCTTCCCAAGATGCTGCTTATGACTACTAACATTCCAATGACCAAAACAAGCTCAGAGGAGGGGAATGGGTCCTGCACATAGTTGAAGGTAATAGGGCAGTTCCCAAGGGTGTGGATACAGGAAGGGTAAAAAATGGGACCATTAATATAATCAAGCACATCTCCAAATATAGGTCAGAGTGTATTCTTAGATGACACGGATCCCAGCTCCTGGGGTCTGAGGCATTGTGCATGAGACATGAGACAAATTCACACGGACTACCAAGTCCTGTAGAGGAAAAGGGACAGCGCGGCCATTCTCTCAAGGGGAGAGCGCCTGGACCCTTGCCTTGACAAGCTTTTATTGGATTCAATTTGCATAAGAATGCAGGGTGTATATGTAAAGCTCATCAATCATTGTCAGGCAGAAGTGATCAAACAATAGATAATATCCAAAGAACTCCTTTTGCCATGCCCACTAATCCAAAGTTCTGCCTGATCCCCACTTGTTCTCTGCAGGAAAGAGTCCCTTTAAAATCACTTGGCTCAGGCTCTAAAACTCCATAAATATCCTTCCCTCCATTCTCCACTGTCACCAGGGCCTCTGGCTGTTGAAACCTTGTGTACTTATGTTTCCATTTCAGTTATAGGAAAAGCCAAAGGTGGAAGAAAGCTAGAATAAGAATCAGCCAGAGTCATCCTGAACCAAGAAGGTGCTGGATCTGGCCTCCAGGAGGCTCCAGGCCTCATCTCATCCCGATTATAACACATCATCACACTGCCTGACATCCCTGCTGGCGCCAGGACAGATCAGATCAGGACCATATAGGGAAGGAAATGGTGGCACCCCAGTACTGGGAAGAGACCAACCCATTCCTGAAAACTGATGCACATGTCTCCCCCTCATGTTGTCTCCGTAGTCATCCCCCCAGATTCTCTAGAATGGGCAGTTGATCTGGGAGTCTGCCTCTGGCTGCTCAATTCTCTGGCCATTGAATCAAAGCTCATGTTGCTGAACACTCAGCTTCAGTTTCACTGTTTGCACAGTGATGCTGAATGGAGAAAGGAGCCTTGGAAGGACAGAGGGTCCTTTTGAGGAACCAGATTCCCACAGTAGGGGCCTGGGCAAATGAAATTGGTAACAACCCTACCAGGATCTGCCCTAGATATAACAAACTAGGAATTATTCCCTTGTGGTCTTTTAGGGAGCTGACAGTTGACAATCTATATGGTAAATGACTTTAAAATGGTTCCAGTAGCAACAGTGTCTTTCATGATGTGCTCAGTGCTTACCCAGAGCTATCACTTGGTAAATGTTCAGTAAATATTGTTGAATGCATAAAATAAATTTGTACTTTGCTGTTGAAAGATAAGTGATCATTTTTCCTGGCTGAACTGGGAATTCTTAGTTCTCAGTCTTGGGCACAAGACACGCCAGGTTGAAGCAGACAGAAGGAGGGTGATGCATTGGCTTCATAGGAACAGCTTCCTCTCTTGGCTAAGTGGGGAGGAAATCTCCCAAATCAAGTTAAGATAATTAAAGGCATGACTTCCCCAAACTGTTTTATCTAGGGCAGAATTTGAGAACAGGGACCAGAGTTAAAATTTTGTTAAGATTCTCAACTGAACATGGAAGGCTGGCGATAACCTTTAATAGAAAGGAACTAATGCCCTGTCTCAAGTAGGCCTTCCTTGTACAATGTTTAATAGTACTGAAGAGATTTCCTCTCCCCAAGAGGCAAATTATAGGGCTGTTCCTTCTGGTCAGAACTTTTACAACTACTTCCATTACTCTGGATGATGTTGATCTAAAGTTTCATCCCAAAGGTGACCCTGTCATCTTAAATGGCTTTGATGGCTCCCCATTGTCTAAAGATTCAGATTTAATGGATCTGGAAGGAAGCCCAGGAAGCTGCATAACAACTAGAACTTAGATAATTCAGCTGCAGGCAGCCTTCTGAGAAAAATGAAAACCGCTGGCCCACAAGATAAGGCTCCCACTCCTGGGCAGGGTACACAAGGTTCTCTGTGATCTATCTGACTCTTGCCTCACTTTTCTGACTCCCAACCAACCTTAATCTTTGGAAAATCCTTACATTATGTTGAGAAGAAAAAATCTTTCCTTTCCCATCTTAAATTCAGTTTCTCAGATCCTGTGAATTAAACAAAAGACAAATTAACAAGGGAAAAGTACATCATTTTTATTAATATTTACATGCATGGGAGTTCACAGAAAATAAATGATTTTTTTTAAATTTTACATTATTCAGTACAGTTTCAATCTTTTATTCCCATTCCAGCCCACCCACCCATCCCTCCCCACCTCCCTTCCATTTCCAAGCCCCGTAGTTTTGTCCATGTGTCCTCCATATTTGTTCCTGTAAACCCTTCC
>CM052545.1:59106678-59128378 GCA_028533065.1 Trachops cirrhosus | reverse complement strand
TTACCGTCTGGTCTTTCCATGTCTGCTACAATTTTGATTTCTTATTTTCATGTAAGCTGCAATGTCCTCTGTAGTATGGTTAGGTTTTTCTGTCTTTTGAAGAGGGAGGTGGCGTGTGCTCCCTCCTACCACGCCGCCATCTTCCCGAGCCCGAAAATAAATGTTATTCAAAAAAGAGATTAGACTCAGAGGTTTATATGCCTTTTTGACAATGAAAAGAAGATTTGGTCTTGAAGGGATGATAAATAATAGGGAAGTGACTAGGAAATATAAGGAAACCTAATGAAATGTAAGGGATATTTTAATAAAGTTTATTATGTAAATTTATGTTTTTGTCAATATCTTGTCTTCAGTGATAAGAGTCATACTTTTCTCTCTGATATAGGGAACACCATAATCAAAGTGCAGCAAGTTAGTAAGAAGTTAGAAAAATTCCTTCCCTGGTGGAATAGGGAAACTGAGACAGATAACAGACTAGACAGCTAAGCAATTTACAGCCAGCTAATAAATTGCAAGATCTTATCTTCCCTACCCAAGGACACATAGGAGCAAATGATTTACACATTCCAGACAGTGTTGGGGCAGATCTGTTTTGGTCCTGGTCTCAGTCCCTCTCCAGTGGCATTCTCTGAAGTTGAAACTGACCAGGGTATGACCCTGATAAGTCTATACACTCATTTTGATGCATTAGGATATAATACCTGGAAAACTGATGAACAGTCTGATTGAGATCTTCTTTAAATTCTCATTTTATAAAACTGATAAACCCTCAAGACAAAGGACCCAATGTGTGCTCTCCCTTGAGCATACCTGCACCTTCCCCCATTTTTCCTTCCTCAGGTGTGTTTCTATACTTTCTTTCTCCTAAGCTCTAAAGGTCCCCACAAGACTTGCAACCAGGGGAGCAGCAAACAGCAGTAGCTTGTCCCAGGCTAACCCCTTGAACTTGTCTCCAAGGTCCTCCTTTTGCCTCTGAGTTGTTTCCTGAGTCCACGCAGCCCAGCTTGCTAACTTCCCCTGCCTCCATAACTTTCTTTCTAAAGCTCCAAGGCAGCTCACCCAGGCTCACTCCTGTTGCTGTGATCTTGCCTCTTCCATCTTAAGCCCTTCCTTTGTTTCACTGTCCCCAATTTTAATAAATGTAATCTCAAAACCACCTGGACTGGTTTGTGAAATCTTTCCTGCACCAATTAAAAATCCACACTTTCCAGACTGTGCTGCGGCATACCTGCCTCAGTCCCAGTTCCTTTCTGGTGACAAAAGGAAGTTATACCTTGCTTTCAGGAAGAAAATGAAGGCAAATAACCCTTTCTACATCTAATGATTCTCAGTCACCTTCCACTAAAAATAATGCTTATGCCAAAAATGGTGTATTTTTGGATGGCGTATTTTTTGATACCCCTCAGTTCTAAGCAGAATAAAAATGTCAAGAAAATAAACAAATAAATGAAATAATGACAAATTTGGCAAGGTTTACAAAAGGAACAACAACAGTATGTACAAGAGATGGAGAAAAACAAGGGGTATGATTTGGACAGGGTGATCTGGGACAGCTACTGTGAGTAGGTCATTACCTTCATTAAGCCGATACCCAAAAGATGGGGAGGAGCAAATGATAAGCAATGGGAGAAGAGAGCTTCATGCAAAGAAAGTAACATGTGCAAAGGCTTTGGGGCGTGAAAGACTGAATGTACAAATGGATGATGGCCAGACTGTATATAAAAATAGAGTTGATCTACAATCTGTAACAACCAGCCCAGAAAACCAACCCCTACACTGCAGTGACCAGCCCAGGATGCCAGCCTGCTATCTAGAAGTCAGACACGTAGGAAATTAGAGCACTTACTATTTCTAGCAAATTAACTAGGGAGCCAAGTAATAATAATTGGTCCAAAATTGATTAATAATCAACAGCTCCCTTAAATTTTGTCCCCACTTCCAATTTAGGATCCACTGGAGAAAACTGAATGTGAGCCCATAACCAATCACTTTGGTTGTCCCACTTGTAGTTAGCTGTTCTTCTCTATGCCAACAGCCTCCAATCAGAACACATCTGAACCTTTTCACACTGTAAGTCCTTCCCACTCTTCTGTCTGTCTTTGAGTCTGTGCCAAAATGCAAGTGCAGTTGGCTGACCCTCTTGCTAGAGGAAGTTCTGAGTTAATAGTCTTGGCTTGTTCTCATTTGGTTGTTCTTCACTTATTTCCACAGGTGGGAAAGAGAGTTGAGGAGTCCAGGAATCGAACAAGCAGAGGGATGAAGCCTAGAGAGTTGGGGGACAATGGGTGTGATGCAGCTAGGGAGTGTGGACAGATGGGAGCTGGTTAAGGTAGAACCATTGCGAGGAATTGCAATTTTTATTCTAAGTGAATGGAAAGCCACTGAAGAATTCTATGCAGAAGGAGTGTTCCAATCTGATTTACATTTTAAGATCACTATTGCTCTTATGTGGAGAAAGGATGGAAAGGGAAAAGGGTGGAACTGGGAAGATCAGTCTTGAGCCCAGGTGTTCTTTCAAAACCCCAGAGTTCCCTGGATGGAATGTAAAACTGGTCCCCACATGTGCAGGGTCCCTGAAAGGAGAGACTGAAAAAGGCAGCCCACTCCACATTAAGAGGTAGCAGATTTAATGACAAGGGAACTTACTTAGGAGGCTTGTCTTCGGCAACTGCAGGACTGGTAGATCTCTGCACCCACCTGCCAGCATCTTAGAAGTTTATACAGAGGTCTTACCTGGTTTTAGTCATGTGTTTGGTCCAGATGGTCTCAACAACACATTCTTCTGTCAAGCCTACCTCCTTGAAAAGAGTTCCTACTGTGGGCAGGTGGGCAAAATGTGCATTCCAGGAGGAAGGAAGTAAGAAGCCTCTCATTGTCTGGGTTCAACTAGGGGGTCAGCTGATGGTCACGTCCTCTTGATGACCTTCTTCAGCACAGAGGCAGTGGACATAGAGAAGAGGAGGTGGATTTAGAATATATTGTGAAGTTAGACTCTATAGGACTTACTAATGGACTTCATATTAAAAAGTAGAGTCTGAACAGAACCAAGGATATGTTTTTGGCTTTGTGCAGGTGGAATGAGGTATCATTTAAAGAGATGGATATGATTGGTAGTGCATACTTGATTTTGTAATATATCAAAGTGGACAAGTAGCTGGTCATATATTCAAGCCGGGATCTCAGAGGACTGGTCTGAAATGAAAAGATCTATTTTGACACCAATAGCACATGGATAATTTTAACCATGAAAATTGATGAGATCTTCTATGAAGAGAGAACAGAGAAAGAATGAAGAATGGCTTATATATCTGCAGACTGCATAGAGGAGGATGAGCCAAGTAAGCTAAGAGATAGAAGGAAATAAAAAGATAATGTAGGAACACAGAGTCCAAGAGGAGGCAAGCATGATTAACCTCTCTGGTATTTCTAGGGTGTTAGATGAGAACAGAAAACTGTCCACTAGGTTTGGCAAAATAGAAATCATCAGCATATTTGTCAAGAGCAATTCTTGGACTGATGGAGATAAAAGCAAATCAGAGAAGGTTTGAGAATGGAGGTGAGAAAATGATCATGGCTCACCCTCTCGACAGGTCTCGGAGAAGGAGAGGGGGAAACATGGCAGGATCCGAATGGCAGTGGAAGGGGAGTTTTTTATTTTTAAGGTGAGCTTCAATTGATTCAATGCAGATGAAAATGAGCCAAACATTCACAGTGTTTGTTTTTTAAAAATGTCTAATTTATTTATATAATTGCAAAAGCAAGATGCGATAGGCTTTGTTTTGCTTGTAGAGGTAATGAAATAATGGCCTCAAGGAGCAAGAGTGGTGATGCTGGTCATTCAGATCTGCCAAAGAGAAGCCACCAAGTGCATCTTTTAAGTGAAAAGGTGAGTCTCAGCTTAATAAGGAATTTTATCATCTCACATCATCACAAGTAGAAAGATGAGTAGAGGACACTAAGATATTTTGAGAAAGAGATAGACCACATTCAGATAACTTGTATTACAGTACATTGTTGTAATTTTTCTATTTTCTATTAGTTATTGTTATTGCTGTTAATTTCTCACTGTGCCTAATTTATACATTAAACTTTATCATAGGTATGTATGTATTGGGAAAAAAAAACATTATATATGAGGTCTGTCCAGAAGGTATCCAGCCATGTAACATGAAAGAGGCATTTATTGAAGAAGATGCAAGATACAAGAAACATACATAGGACAATGATGCCTCAGTCTCCTTCAAAGTAGGCCCCTTGGGTCCTCACACAGTTCTCCCAATTGCCATCAGCTGCCTCGTCGTATCTTCCTGAATCTCATCAATGATCTGAAATCTCTTCCCTTTCAAAGGTGATTTTAGTTTTGGGAATAGACAGAAGTAGGTGGTTATTTGATGTTTCACCAAAAAACTCTGCACGAAGCATGATGCATGAGTGGGCACACTGTCGTGATGAAGCTGTCAATCACCAGTTGCCCATAGCTTTGGCCTTTTGAATCATCTGAGTGGTTTCCACAGAGGAATGTTCAAGCTTAACACAAAATTTGATGCAGATCATTTGCTCTACTTGCTCAGTCATTTTGAATGGGACAGACACACAATACACATGCCCACTCAATGGGGTCTACTGCCCCCCACTGACTAGACAGTGAAGTCATCATTGTTCATGCATGCACATTCCAATTCACTCTCCTTGGCTGCCAGGTTACATTGATGTTGCACAAACCATTCCGTTATATTAACAATGGTTGGATTTTTTCCAGACAGAATATATATATATGGTTTGATACTATGTGCTTTCAGGCATCCACTGTGGGTCTTGGAACGTATCCCCTACAGATAAAGGAGACTACTTATCTGTTAAAAGATAAACTGAGGTTATTAAAGTTTTTAAGAGTTTTTTTTGAGCTTTTAAAAAGCCATTGAAATTGAGCACTACCAAACTGGAAGTGATTAGGAGAGCCCTGATAACAGGAACTAAGAGAAAGACATATACAGAAAATTCGGAAGCAAAGGAAAGAAATTATTTGCTTGGCTGTGGATTAAATCCTAGTTGGCTATTTGTGATTGGTGGTATTTGGGTTTCGATTTCTCAGCCTTGATGTGTTCACTGGTTTGGGTTTCAGTTTGCTTACACAAGCCACTGCAGCATCAGAGCCACCTCAGTCGAATAGTGTCCTGGTTTAATTATTTACTATATTGAACACCTACTTTGTCAAGCACTTTGCAAACATTAATTAGGACCCTCGTCACAATCCTAGAGGCAAGTTTCTAACATTGTCAAGAATGAAAATGATTTTATTATCTCAGGGGAGCCAAAGCTTTCCCTAAAAAGTATAGAATTTAGATCTAGACCCTTCTGATCTGTTTTATTTACTTTAAAAATTTTGTTTTAAATCTTCACCTGAGTGCATTAAATCTGAGTACATTTTTTTTATTTTCATTTTTTTTTTAGAGTGAAAAAAAGGGGAAGAGAGAAACATCAATTGGCTGCCTCCTGCATATGCCCGGATCAGGGACCAGGATCCGACCCACAACCTTTCTGTTACAGGAAGACGCCCCAACCAACCGAGTCATGGCAGCTAGGACCTGAGATGTTTTATGGATTTTCATGAGAGCAAAGCAAGATGATCTATCCAGGGAAAATGAAGCCAAACTAAACTTATAAAATCCTAGGTGTTGACTATGAATTATACATCTTTCCTACTGCCACATGTATGGAAGGTGATTGTCAAATGTGAGACACGCTCTCGTGTTCAGGAGCTGTTCTCCCTTCCATTTGTCAATTGAACCTCAGTAAAGCTGAGAAAAATCAATACAAAAAATAGAACGTGTTCTGTCAGCTGTAACACTTCTCCTTTCTCCAGCAGGGAAAGAAATCACGTCAGAATGCCAGTGAGTAAAAGCAATACGTATTTATAGTGGGATAACTTGGGATTGGCTCTAATTTTTGAAAAGAGTAAATTAACAACGTAGGTACTTACACAGATTGTTTCATAATAAGTTACAAGGGTTCAATTAGCTTGGGCTGAGGCATGTGGTATTGGGTAACTATTTCGGTGTTTTCATGAAGGCCTGCAGAAGAAAAGCATTATTTGCCAGAAAAGATCTTTCTGGGGCTCTGTGAAACCAGCAGGCATTACTTCAGGTGGGCGGGCCTATTGGATTGGCCCATCCTTCAGCTTGGCCTCTGCTTCTACAGAAACCTGGCCCATGGGGCTTTGTAACCCGTGGGGACTGTGCAGATCCCCAACACCCTAGGTTCTGGGATAGCTCCCCACAGTACCCCAGGTCTGGTGAAGAGGTTTGTTTGTCTCCTGTTTCCTAGGACAATAACATTTATTTTTTAGTTTTTTTTATTGTTGACTTTATTACAAATGTCCCCTATTTTCTCCTCCTTTGTCCCCCTCCACACAGCCCCAACCCCCCAGTCTTCACCACATTGTTGTCTGTGTCCATGTGCCATGCATACATACAAACATGTTCTTTGACTAATCTCTTCCAGTCCCCCCAACCCCCCTCCCCTCTGAGATCTGTCAGTCTGTTCCACGTGTCCATGCCTCTGGTTTTATTTTGTTTGTCAGTTCATTTTGTTCATTGGGTTATGCATATGAGTGAGATTATATGGTATTTGTCTTTCTCTCACTGGCTATTTCACTTGGCATAATATTCTTCAAGTCTATCCATGATGCTGCAAAGAATAAAAGTTCCCTATTTTTTACAGCTGTGTAGTATTCCACGGTGTAAATATACCACAGGTTTTTATCGACTCACCTACCGAGGGGCGCTTCGGCTGTTTCCAGATTTTGGCTGTTGTAAATATCATAGCTATGAACATGGGCATGCACATATTCTTTCTGATTGGTGTTTTGGGTTCTTAGTATATATTCCCAGAAGTGGGATTGTTGGGTCAAATGGTAGTATAATATTTTAAACCATGTTGTCAAGAAATTTTCTCAAGACAGTATTTAAACTAGCCAAAGCAAAAACAACTCTTGCTTTCTGTTTTACATGTATATTTTGTGTCAAAGAGCTTCTCAGTTAAGTATGAAAAAAATTTGATTTGAATTCCAGGTTCTTGCTCAGAACAGTTTCTGAAATGTAGATTTCCTTAACTGGTAATATAAAAAGCAGGGTGGTGGGGGTTTAGGCAGTGCTGCATTGCCCCTCATGTACTTGTCAGTTCTGACTTTCTATGCTGATGATTTTCACATTTATTGGCTGGTTACAGTGTACCAAACATTGTATGTATGTATGCATTTTTAGAGAAGGGAAGGGAGGGAGAAAGAGAGGGAGAGAAACATCAATGTGTGACAGAAACATTGATCAGCTGCCTTTTGCATTCCCACAACTGGGACCCTTGCCGGCAACCCAGGCCTGTGCCCTGACTGGGAATCAGAACGGTGACCTTTTGGTTCGAAGGGTGGCACTCAATCCATTGAGCCAGAGCAGCCAGGGCCAGATGTTGTAAGTGCTGTACTTGTGTTAATTGTTGAAGGTAGTATTTTTGCTTCCATTTTACAAGTGGGACATTGACGACAAACAGAAGCAGAAGCCTCCCAGGTCAGTTTGCAGAAGTGGGACTCCCACGCTTGCAGACGGCTCCAGAGTCATGACACTGGGAGGCCAGTGCGAGGAGCACATAAGACAGGTGAGAAGGAAGGCAATGATGAACGAAGGATCTCTTATCATTAACAAACAAACAGCAAGCATTTATTTTGTAATAGTACATGTACTTTTAATTTTAACACATTCACCTAGTTCATGGATTTAAATTCTGAAAAGTCATTTCTTAACAGAGAGATTACTTTCTTCAAAAAGTACAAAACTCTATGAGGCTTTTAAAACCCTCTTTTTTGCATAAAAATTTGATTATAGATAATTTTGTTTGAAATAAGCGAATTATCAGGTTTGGCTTAGGCAGGTTCCCCACCCCCCTTAGTCCTTTGCATATAATGTTTACTGATTGTGTTATTTACTAGTTTAATTCATAACCTCTGTGTGCTGGGTTTTGCCCCAACTGCAGCACTCAGTTCCTCAGGGTCTCGAGGGAATGAGAATCAACAAGGCTGGTCTGGGCACAGGGCAGTTGTCCGCAGGTGCAGGGGTGGGGGGTGTGCCTGCAGCCACAGGTGGGGTGTCCACAGATAGGGGGTGACTGCAGGCACAGGGAGATGTCCACAGACACGGGGCAGGACAGTGTCCTGGGCACAGATTGGCTATCCACAGGCACAGAGGTGGGGCATCTGCAGACACAGGGAGGCACTCGCCTGACTCCTCTGCCTGCTCACCTGGCACCTTCTGAGTGCCGCTTCCCAGGTTAGACCCTGTCACTTGTTCCTCTGCATCCTGTAGTGGCTTCTGCCTCACCAGGGCTCCGGAGGCCCAGGCAGCTGATGGGGGGATGGGAGGAGATGCTCCTCTGGCTCTATGACACCCCCAGCCTCCTTTATTAGGTGGCAAAACAGGGCTTCCTCTACCAGACTGCTGGGAATCTTTCGGTGAAAACAGAACTTGCAGATTTTAGTTTCTGAAAACCGGTCATGAATTTGGAGTCCTGACCAACAAATGGCCGCTGGCCCTGAGTTCTCCTCTGGTCGGGAAGTCCTTGCCACGGGGCCCCACTGCAGCCCTGATGCTTTTCCTGGCACTGAATGCTCCCCAGGACCTTCCTCAGGCTTCACGGACAGCCCACTGCTGGCCCTCAGCCCCAAACTGTGCTACATGTGCTTGGAATTGCCTGAACTTAAAGTAGAAACAGCTTAGGCCCAGTCTAGGGATAACAGACCAACCGCACAAAGTTAATTTCCTGAAATGTAGCAGTTTATCTAAAATTCAGTCCTCCTGAGGAAATTTGCAGTGCTTGCACCCACAACCCCCATCCCTCTGCCTGCCAGGGGAGGGAGGCAAACCTGGGGTACTGGAAGAAATTTCACAAGTCAATTTTTCACAAGGCACTTTTGACTGCATTTAATATTTCTAATAAGCCTTTCTGGTTTCTTTAGAAAAGTGGTGCCCAGGATTTTTTTTGCCTGGGGATAAATATCAACTGCCTGAGCTCTGCACATGGGGTGGGGATCTTGTGCTAACAGGTCTGCCAGGCACAGCCCTCTGGTGAACTCTTCCATTTCTAGCAGCATGTTTCACAGCGCCTTGCCCCCCAGGGGGTCCCCTGTCTCCTCTCCACCTTCACATGCTGCCGCTGTCAGGCACTGGCTGCTCGGCCTACTTCACCTGTCAACACTCTCCCAGCCCTTCTATTTACATCTTCAGGAAATCTGCTGAAACTGGTAATTTCCCCTCCTGTTCTTTCACTTGCTCCAATCTTAAGGCTTTCCGAACTTCCCTATTGTGAGTCAGAGGACCCTCAGAAAGGGCTGCAGGTTTTGAGCTGGACATCTGCCTTTTCAGGTTTGAAGAGAGGAGAGGTGTAGGGAGAATCTAACCTGGTGTAGTGGCAAGAGGTCTCCAACGGGGATGCCTGTGACTTCCAGATATGTCAGACCCCTGTCATGTCTCTGTGACACTAATGACTGTGACGAAGGCTGCCCAAACCACAGCAAGCAGGGGGCTGTTGTTCAGAGATGGCTCTTGCAAAGGAGCCAGCCACCTGTGCCTGCATTTTGGCTGAGATGCAAAGGTGGGCAGAGGAGCGGGAAAGCTTTACAGTGGGACAAAGGGAAGCCCCCTGATGCCCAGATGGAGGCCGCTGGCCTGAGGAAGCTCTAGTGTGCTGACTGGAAGTGGGGTGTCCTGGGTGACTGGTCAGGGGTCTGTGTCCAGCTCCCTCTGGTTGGTCCTGGACTGAAATGGGGACACAGCTGAGAGGAGCTGTCAGCCATGCACCAGGTGCTGGCTGACTATCAGAGAGGTTGTTGCCTGTCTTCCCTCACTGTCACTTGAGACAGCGGGCCTCCTTGCCAGGCTGGTCAATGCAGAGGTGGAGTGGACTTCCTGGGAAGGATGCTGTGGGCTGCTGGGCAGAGTTCAGCTTTTATACGTGGTTTGGCGCCATCCACTGTGTGTATTCAGTTCCTCACATCTGTGACACCAACTGGCCTGGAAATCATATTCATCTTGTGTCCTCAAGAGTAAAGGTACCTTGACTTTTTTTGTAATACCAGACATTTTCTACACATCGTCTTATCTAATCATCGCCTCGAGCCCTCAGTGGGTTGTATTTATCTCATTTTTACAGATGAGGAAACTGAGGCAAAGAGAGCATGTATTTCTTGTCATAGATCAAGTACCCAGTGGCAGATCAGTGGGAGTGGCAGAGAGAAAATTTGAACCTCAGGGTCTGATTATTTTGGAGCTCATCCCTTCTTCCACCTGAAGCTCTGGTGGACATAGCTCTGAAACCACGAGCACTTGTTGCTCCCTGGCTGTGTGTCTCGTTTGGTTGGAGCGTTGTCCCATGGAGTGAAAGGTTGCGGATTTGATCCCCAGTGGGATGCATGTGGGAGGCAACTGATGGGTGTTTCTCTCTGACATCAGTGTTTCTGTCTCTCAACCCTGTCCTCTCTCTCTCAAATCAATATAAATCAATAAGCATGTCCTCAGGTGAGTATTTAAAAACAAAAGATTACTTGTTGTAGCAAATGTGTGGGTTCAGCTGCCCAGCAGAACAAGGCAGCAGTGAGTCCCCTTTACTGTGATCAACTGTCTGCTTGCCCCAGAGGGCTTTTTGACTCATCCAGTTCTAGTTCTCCCTTTAGCCAGTTTCTTTTTTATTTGTATTTTTTAAATTGTGGTAAAATACATATAACACACAAATTCACCATTTGAACCATTTTAAATCAAGTGCATGCACAATGTTGGGCAACCACCCTGCTCCGTGGTTTCAGAACATGATTGTCATGCAAGTTCTCACCAATGGAAACCTGCTCTCACCAGTCGGTGCTGCCCTTCCCCCACCCGACCCCTGGCAGACACCCCTTTGCTTTCTGCTTCTACAGACTTGCCTATTTGAATATTTCATGTAAATGGAATCATATAATAAGTGGTCTTTCATGTCTGGCTTCTTTCATTTAACATAATGTCTTTGAGCTTCATCCATGTTGTAGCATATAACATAATTTCCTTCCTCGTTAAGGTTGAATAATATTCTACTGTATGGATAGACCACATTTGGTTTATCCATTCATCGGTCAATGGACACAGTTGGGTTGTTTCTACCTTTTGCTATTGTGAATAATGCTGCTGGGAACATTTGTGTACCAGGTTTTGTTTAGACTTGCAGGCAGCTTTGCTACGGGCCCTCAGAGAGCTTACTGAACAATCAGCTCTTTGTTTCCAGACTAAATCTAGGATTCTTCCCCAGTGCAATCCATCTTCTGGAACCAGCAGGGCAGGCTGTGGTGAGAAGAAGGAGAGCTGTGGAAAGTACCATGCGTGATTGCCACTAGGGTGCCCTCCCAGGATCAGAAGTCATGCTTCGTAAACTGCTTGAGGGCAGAAACTTCTTTAGACCTTCAATGTCAGCATACAGAATGTTTTCTTAGGCTGAATGTCCTGCTTTTTTCCTTGGCTGTCAAACTGCTACTCAGCCTTTATATTCGGTTTAAATGTCACTTCCCTGAAACAGTGTTCCTTTAGGTATGAACTACTGAAAGAAAAGGTGAAGTATATCCTGAATAAATTCATGTAGCCTAAGGTTGTGATAGCCAGGATTTATAAGCCAGGAGCCAATGCCTACGAGGACTGAGATGGCTGCTTTCCCCAACTTTCTTTTCTCTCTGTCCTCTTGCCCTCTCTGCTCCCTCACCTGGTACTGACGACCTTTGCTTTCCCTTGACTCTGCCTCTGCCCTCCTCGTCCCTGCATTGGTTTTCTCGGCTCTGTTTGCACCTGAGCCATCACCACCATCACTAGCCTCTCTATGGCCTTCTGTAAATCTCGGTCCTTCAGTTACTGATTTCTGTTCCTTTGTTAATTCAACTCATCACATTTGGCTTCATCACAGGTGGGTTCTCTCATCAAAAGGGTTCCCCATCCTGGTTTGTGACCCCTGAGGCCAGGGTCCTGTGATCCTCAGACTCTGTGGGGAGGGACAGATTAGAAGTGGAGTAGATCCTGAAGCCCATGTAATTTCTTCTGCTTTTGTGTTACTATACTATAGCCTTTTGTAATTTAGACATGTAAACAAGTGAACAATATAAAAATGCCATGCTTGCCCTGGCTGGCATGGCTCAGTGGATTGAGCACTGGCCTATGAACCAAAGGGTCACTGGTTCGATTCCCAGGCAGGGTGCATGTCTGGGTTGCAGGCCAGGTCCCCAGCAGGGGTTGTGTGTGAGTCAACCACACATTGATGTCTCTCTTCCTCTCTTTCTCCCTCCCTTCCCCTTTCTCTAAAAATAAAAATAAACAAAATCTTTTTAAAAATGCCGTGCTTCCTCTTGGTTGATGAACTACTGCACAGCAAGGACTGTTTGGCTATGGTTTATATTTGCAGCACCCTGCACAGGAACAGGCATATATTTGTTGAATACTTAATTTGGCTTAAAAACACAATACTGGGTGAGATTAAACTACCTAAGTTTCTTTCAAATGTGTGAGAACATGTTGAAAGGCAATGTCAGATAATTCCAGACTAGCAATGGGTTTCCGATGAATGCCTGAGAGGTGGTAGATGTATAGAACTTGCCTTCCATGCTTCATAGGCTGCTCCAAAGCAGGGGGAGGGGGTGGCACATGGAAGTGTCAGTCCCAAGGTGTGAGAGATGTATGGACACAGGCAGCAGTAGGCAGCGGTGAGTTGGGCTGAGGCCCACTCTAGCAAGTTCAAACACAGCAGCAAACAGGACGGGGCACCGCAGGATGAGCGGGCATTATCTCCCTTGCCCCGCCCCCTATTTCCTGCTGGAGCCCTTCTCCTGCCCCTGCCACTGCGGCCTTCATTAAGCCCATGGTCTTTCCAATCCTGAAGACCAAGAGCACTGAAACACGGGCCTCAGATAGCTGTCCAAATTCTGTTTAACACTGTGGAGATTTCCAATGTCAAATGTGGTTGAATAGGGAAGGACATTACTGGTAGGTTTGGTCAGGGATGAAATCAGCCAAATAGACATTTTATCTTGATGATGGTCAAACACCCCTGTACCTACTCTTTTTACTTTCTTTTAAAACAATTTATTTAAGGTTTTATTTTCAGAGTCGGGAAGGGAAGGAGAAAAAGAGGGAGAGAAACATCGATATGAGAGAGAAACATCGATCCATTGCCTCTTGCATACCCCCAACCAGGACCCAGCACACAACCCAGGCATGTGTCCTGACTGGGACTCGAACTAGAGACTCCTTGGTTCACAGGCTAGGGCTCAATTCACTGAGCCACACCAGCCAGGGCTACTCTTTTTACTTTCAAATCTGTTGTTTTCTGTTCTTCAGACTCTGAGGCTGCCTGCTGGGAGGAGCAGTGCTAACATTTCAGGCACCAATCAATATGAGAGCAATATGGACTCGGCAAAGATGGACTGTTGGATTCCAAGACATGCAGTATTAGATGAGTTTACCTGGGACCAAGTCGGGGGTGGTGCTGCTCCTTGGAGAGAGCCTTGGGTGTCCCAAGAAGAAGCAGTTGGACCAGGCAGTAAGAAGTGTAGGTGGGGGTCTTTGGGCTCAGAAAAACTGGAAGAGTCTCCTCTTGGACTTTCTTTTCAGTATTTCCCCCAAATGTGGTACACGAATCAATAATGACCTAAAAATATTTTAGTGTGAATTGCTCTGCATTAATTTTCATGTTTAAACAAAAGCAATGTAAATTGCACTTGAAGGGAATGATTCTATGATGCGTTTTCCTTTTTTATTTTTAGATAATTGTATGCTTATACCATAGTCACATTTGTCAATAAATTGGCAAAACTGTTCCCATGACAGACAGGACAGAGACCTGTCGTATGAAGAAAAATAAGGGAAGGTTTTCATAAAGCTGGAGGCGAGGAGTACCACAGTAACACAAAGGTGGCTGTGGCAATCTCAGAAGACAGAGTCAAGCTGTGCAGGTGAGTGGGAACGAAGAGGGACAGTGGTCTGAGACCGCTGCTATTCCCTAAGGAGAATTCCTAATACGCTCAGTAACTGCTCACCTGTAAGGCAGGTGCGCATGGAATAGGGTGATGCTTCTGCAGAATAAACTCTACAAGTTCTCGGGCAGTTTCTTTAAATCTCATCTGTGATGAACAGTTGCTGAATTAGGATTCTGAAAAGCTCATTCCAGAAATGGACATCCAGGGAAATTTTACAAACAGTGAAATTCTTTAAAAAAAAAGTTTTAAAGATTTTATTTATTTATTTTAAACAGAGGGGAAGGGAAAGGTGAAAGAGAGGGAGAGAAACATCAGTGTGCAAGAAACATCTCACAGGTCCCCCACTGGGGACCTGACCTGGCCTTCAACCCAGGCATGTGCCCTGACTGGGAATCGAACCAGTGACCCTTTGGTTTTAAAGCCCAGTGCTCAATCCACTGAGCCATACCAGCCAGGGCCAACAAGTGGAATTCTTAGGCCGAAAAACAAACAGCCACACATACCAAACCTATTCACTGTGAACCAAAGTGGTGCCATGTTAGGGCTTCTGAAAGGACCCAAGCAGGAAGGATGATTCAGACAGAAGACCCTCACCATTTTCTTCAGCCAAAAGATTGTCAGGCTCCTCTCTCTAGGCACCCTCCAGGTCTCCAAGGCCTTCTCAGAATTTTTCTTGAGAATCTTTTTCTTCTCCTATATATTTCTCCTGTAAAACTGTTCTCACTCCCTTTCATCCAGCTCTGTGATGATATGAGCTAGAGCACGTTCAGTCTGGGCATTGGCGACACTTTCAGTGGCATCTGCACACCTGTTGGCTACATTCATAGCTTCATCCAAAGAACAGAGGGAACACTGCAGAAAGGCCTGTCCCATGGGAGGCTCCGCTGCTTTGGCATAATCCCCCTGTAGCCAATTGTTCCCCACCTCTGGCTAAACTGGTCAGCTCCTAACAGTCATTCCTTCATGGTAGTGTGTGATAGGACAGGAAGAAGCTAGGGCATTTTCTGGGCAAAGGCAATAGGGAAACTGAGGCAAAAAAAGAAAATTACACAAGGCCAAATAGTTTGAGAAACTTACAGCCAGCTGGTGAATCACAAGACCCTGCCTGTCCTGACTAAGGACACTTGAGAGCAAATGGTTTACACCTTTCCTCCCTGACCAGAGAATACACAGCTTAAATCTCCCTGGTCTGAAAAATACGGAACAGAGACCCAATTAATGTCATTTGTGTCAACTAAACCCAAGGACAGATGAAGTCAGG
The DNA here is from genome assembly GCA_028533065.1 of Trachops cirrhosus. NCBI lineage: Eukaryota > Metazoa > Chordata > Mammalia > Chiroptera > Phyllostomidae > Trachops > Trachops cirrhosus. The sequence continues at coordinate 59,113,094 of CM052545.1, read as the reverse complement.
GGGACATATAGCAAAAACCTGATTAAAAGCCAGACAGACCTAAGATAAAAGTAACATAATATAGTGGACCAAAGAATAACCCCCACCCTCATTTGACCCATCAGCATATTAAAATGAACCTGGAAAGCTGATGAATGTTCTGCTGAAACCCTCCTGTAGGAATCTCACCCACAGGAAAAAAAGATAAAAAGCCCTCAGGACAAAGACTCAGTGGAGGGTCTCTCTAGGGCATGCCCATGCTGCTTCTGGGGTATGAAACTTTTACTTCTTCCTGGACACTAAGGGTCCCCATGAGACTTGAAGCAGCAGGCAGCAGCAGGCAGCAGCAGGCAGCAGCAGGCAACTCATCCCCCACTAACCCCTGATCCTGTTTGTCTCCAAGGCCTCCTTTCTCTCTGACTTCCCCGTGAGCTGACAGCAGCCCCGCCTTGGCTCGCTCCTTTCTTAGAACATTTCTAAGGAGCCAAAGCAGAGCACTGCCTGGGCTCTCCTGTTGCTTCTTCTACCCTAAGCCCTTCCTTTGTTTCACTGTTTCCAGCTTCAATGAATGTCCTCTCAGAATCACCTGGACTCGAGTTGTGAAATCTTTCAAATCTTTCGGAACCCACACATTATGGGCGGGCCTGAGGCAGACCTGCTTTAGGTTGGTCCCTGTCTGGTAACAGTGGTGTCCAAATACTGACAAAGTAATACCTGCTACATTATTTCTCTTGATGGAATCTTTACCTGGGCTCTATTTACATTCTGGATAACTGTGGGACTGAAGTCCTGGCTATGAACTTGGCCTCAACAAGTGAAAAGGCAGCTTCTCTCATCACTTCACCTATCAGCATTTTAGCCTCTATGATCTTCTTTAGAGTCTGTCAAAATTGAAGAGGAGTTAATCTAACCAAACAAAAAACAAAGGTTCAGCTGCTTGTTACAGCAGAAGCCAAACTCGCCAGGCAGACAGATGCTGGTGCAAAAGGAAACAGGTTTTATTTCTGGTGCCATGAGACCTGGGAGAATGGGACTCCCGTCTCAAAGACCATCTCCTCTTTCTGCCAAGGAAAAAGTCCAACCACTTCCTCAGCAAGGCCAAGACAAAAGCCAGTGTCCAGAGATCCTGCTCCATTTTAAAGCATAGTCCCTCAGAGCCCGCAGGCAGCTGCTATGTGGTCCTGGTCCCCATCTGGGCAGCTGAGCTTGTTCCTGGCTCCTGTCCATTTCAGGCTCCCTCCTAGAACCTGTATGTGGAGCCCACAGAGCTTCCTGGGCCTCATTCATGATCATGTGCTCCTGGGCAAGAGAGTATGAGAATGCATGGTCCAGTGAATTGCCAGGTAGGCAAGAGAGCAAGAGAACACCCCTCTCCTCGAGGTCATGGGGCACATGGCTGCCAGACCACTGAGCCCAGGAGGAGAACAGGCAGATGTTCTGTGTGAGTGCAGGTCACAAGCAAGAGACAGAGGGCCTCTCTGTTCCCCTGGGGTTATATTAGCTTGGGTGTGGGACTGACCAGGTGCTTTCTCCAAGTGACCAATGAACATCTCAAACTTTTGCACACTTTGGGTGGTGGGTCCACCTCACAAACAGTCCCTTCTTTCCCTAGGCTGGGCTGACAAGTCTCTTTGGTCTGGCACCTCCCCCATGAACCATTTTGACTCCTATGGCATGTGCGCCTGCCTTCTCCTGTTCCCACCCCCAATCTGGTACTGGAAGGGCTAGAGAGCTTTTTTCCTATCCAGTCACCCTACTAGCTTTTTGCATGCTCAGTCTGAAAACTCCCTGGTATTCTGATGAACTGTTTTACAGTAACATTAAGGCATCAGATTTTTTCAGGAGGTTTTGACCTGTCAATGCCATTCGTCAGGGAAAGATTTCAATTTCATCTTTGCCCGACATTCTGACAATGACTTTTTGGCTTGGTCCCTGGCTGGGCAATTGTGGCTGCCACAGATCCAGCCACGCTCTCTTCCTCTACCTGGTTGTCCATCCATATTCTTTTTTTTTTAAGTTTTTTAATGTTTTTGTAAAGATTTTATTTGTTTATTTTTTTTAGAAAGGGGAAGGGTGGGAAAAAGAGAGGTAGTGAAACATCAATGTGTGATTGCCCCTGACCCACCCCAAACCAGAGACCAGGCCTGCAACCCAGGCACGGGCCCTGACCAGCGACCCTCTAGTTCACAGGCCGGCACTCAATCCACTGAGTCACATCAGCCAGGGCTGTCCATCAATATTCTTTAGATAAGGTTTAAGTAGACAAAGACTTGGCAATCTGCTTTATGCAGAATATATGGTATAATAACATGCTCATCAATCTTTTAACATTGTGTAACTTAATTTTTGGTAACAATATTTTTGGAAATACTAATAGAAGGAGTTACTATTATCATAATTTTTCCATACCAACCAGCTTCCCTCAGCCTCTCTCTTTGGGAATGGGAGGTGTGCTGGGGAAAGTGGCTTAGGGAAGGTTGTTGACCCATCCCCCAAGAGTGATGGCTGATGGCCTGTGAACATGCACAGGAGAGAGGGTGGGTAATTCTCAGTGTGCCTCCCTTCTGCAGCAATGCCACAGTGAATAGAGGGCAGCCTGCATCTGAACCGATGTTAGCCAGCCAACCACATCTTCTGGAAACACACAACAGGAATTTAACATGGGCTTGACTTAGGGATTGCTTCTTTTCAGGTTTTTTTTTTTCTTTTCCTTTTGTAAGCTATCAAGATTTCTCAGTTCTAGTATTATTTTAATATTATTTTAAATTTAACTTTTAAACTTGAGAACATTATTTTGTTTTTATCTGATGTACTACTTTGGGTGATTACTTTTGATTAGATAATTCTACTTTTCAAATTAGAGTATGATATGTAGTTCTCCTTAAAAATACATTTAAGGTGTTTTTTAAAAAGGTAGTATGTTTTAAGAAAAATATTGAGGAGTGATAGTAGATTTTTCATGCAGGAATTTGGCCCCCTGAGGTGTCCAGGTGGCATGTGGATATAGTAAACATCCTGAAGGTGATGGTCCCAAACTCAAGGGTTTTACTGCTTGGGTATTCTATACAAGAATGAGATGTGGTTATCACAGAGTAGTGTTACTTACTTGCAGCAAGTAAGGGAAATAGGGGATTCATATCCAAAGCATTGTCTCTCTGAAAGTAGGCTTAGCCATTGCTTATGAACACCATTTGGTCAATTACAAAGTAGGCTTAGCCATTGCTTATGAACACCATTTGGTCAATTACACATTGACATTTTTCTTTGCAGTTAGCTACGCTACACTTACCTGGTTGCATTCCTGTGAAGCCCATTCTGTTTACAGCTGCATCTGCAGAATACTGTGCTACATTTTAATACTTAGCAAGAATGCATTTAGTAAGAACTGCTCAGATCTTGAATCCCTTGTTCTAACAATGACACAAAGAGCCAAGTTAGGTAAATGTTGACTTATAGAAACCACTTATCCCTTCCACCTCCCCTCTGTTTTTATAAACTTTGAATGTCTTTAAAGATCAACATTGAATCCCCCTCTGTTTTCAAACCCAGAGCAGGCGTTCTTTTATATGAAATTCTTCAGCAATACTGTCTGTTCCACTAGTTCTCATTGGGCTCTTACAACTGCAGTCCATCACTTTTTCTGAACCTGACATGTAGGAAGCAGCCAATAAATGCTGGCTGATACTGTTAATACTACCTTGCAGGAATACACAGCTCCATTCGTTCTCCTGGATCAGCTATTTTTAACCCGTGTGCAGCAAGAATTTAAAGCATGCAATATCTGACTATATAGTCAGGGGCACTGACCTTTTTTCCTTTAGATTGTCAAATAAAAAAATGACAACAGCCATGCAACAACAGCTGTCCAGTGTGAATTAATCAAAATTGCACCTAATTTTTTTCTCAGATTGACAAAAAAATATATTTTTTGGTGTGCCACAGAATTTTAGTGATTAGTTTATGTGCACCATGAGATGAAAAAGGTTGAAAATTGCTGTCCTAGACCATGAAATTTAGTCTTAAACTAAAGAGCTAGAGGAGGAAAAACATTTAAGGTGACAGTTTGAGAAAGAGACAGTAACAGCTTGTTTGTCCAAGGGCACAGCCTCCCCAGAACATAGGCAGGAATTCACCAGGTCACTCACACACACACACACACACACACACACACACACACACACACACACACGACACATTTAGAATGACCTCCTTGCATATTAAAGCTTAGAGGGTGTTTGAGTTACCCGGAGTACTGAGTGAGCTATTGTGGGCATGGAAACTGTAACAAATGTCCCTGTAATGGAACAAAATGTATCTTTTCTCTGGGGTAAATTCCCAAACTCAAGTTTTAAAGGGATCTTACTTTATTGTTATTTTCTTTAACAGAGGACTTTGAGGTGTGAGTCAAAAGCTGTTATTCTCCCAGGAGTCTGATTGCTGGATTACCTACCCAGCATTGGTGGGTGCCTGGACATGAATGGACATATTATGCTTTCTATTAAAAGTTGTGGCTCTTAATTAAAAACGTGATCATGGGTCTTTATGGAGACACTGTTTAGATTTTCTTTACCTGTTAACACATAATAAATCATTTTAAAAGGACTTTTCCTCCTATGGCTTAATGGTTAGTGTATTTTTAAAAAGTGATTTGAAAATAAAACCAGGATTAAATTTAGTGTTTGACAAGGTGCTAAGGGGCTCACCACCTCGGCTGGGCGAAGACAAGAGGGCTTTACTCAATCTGCTACTGACCTGGTCCTACCAACCCCAATCTGGGTTCAGTGGTTCAAATGGCAAGTGACTCTGGTGTCAAAAGTTTAACTTCTGGGCACAGGAAAAATTGCAGACAGCCCACTCTACCCAAGCTTCCCTTTATTAAGTTGTAATTGCAAAACATGCAACTCTACTGAGAAGAAAAACCTGCTTCTTTTGTGAACTCAGCAGTAATGCTATAAGGCAAAGGGATGGCACATGGGCACATGTGGGTGCATGTGAATAATCCTTAAATACCAAAGACCTTGGTCTCATTGTTCTTCCTGATACATGTTCCTTGAGAGTGGAGTGATAATGGCTTGAGACCTTAGCAAGCCAGTCCTTGTGAGTGTTCTGTGCTTCTAGAGGCAGGAGCCACCCTAAGTCTGAGTGATGGGCATGAACATGTTCTGATTTATTGAGCTGTTCATGGGGCCTTTGGGTTGGTTGGTACAGTGGAGACGAGACTGAAGGACAAGCCAGGGGTGGACATGGGACCTCGGTCATGCAATGTGTTCTTTCAGAATGACTGGGGTTTGAATTCCTCCACCAAGGAGGAAAGCTCTTCTTCATAGGGGTAGGATGAGATGAGAAACGTCCAAGTGTTTTGCAAACTGTCAGTCATGAGGCAAAAAAAAAAAAAAAGGTTAGTTACTATGATAATAATTCTAACTCAGTTTTGCTTTTATTTTTAAAAATCATTTCTCAGCAAAATTTCTTCTTGGCTACAAAGATGGTTTTGGCTTTTTGTGTTCCTCTTCCTAATGGAATTTCCAAGCAGAGAAAGGCTTTATTTTGTTTGCAACTAGCCAAAAAATTTGCTGTCCAAAACATTTTCCTGGCTTTGAGGGGGCCATCTCCAAGTTGGGGGTCAGTCACACAGCCTCTGAGATGCAGTTCCCCCAGGAATCCAGCAGAGAGAGGGCTGCCCCTCTGCTCTCAGCACTGAAGACCCCATTGGCCTCTGGGTTTTCCTCTCCCTGTCCTGGCTTTGACCTTCACTCTGGTCTGCCATGGAGACCACACACATAGTGGACAGAGGGTTTTTGTGTTTCTGAAGGGACAGGGAATTTATTTACTTATTTATTTTCAATATATTTTATTTATTATATTATTACAGTTATCCCATTTCCCCTATATATTCCCCTCTTCCCTGCACCACCGCTCCAAAGAGCATTTCCCCTGTCCCTTAGTTCATGTCCATGGGTTGTATATGTAAGTTCTTTGGCTTCTCCATTTCCTACATTATTCTTAACCTCCCCCTGTACCGACCATTTATGCTTCTTATTCCCTGTACCTTTTTCCGCATTTTCCCCCTTGTACTTCCCCATTGATAACCCTCCATGGGATCTCCATTTCTGTGATTCTGTTCCTCTTCTAGTTGTTTGCTTAGTTTGTTTTTTTTTAAGGTCCAGTTGTTGATAGCTGTAAGTTTGTTGTCATTTTACTATTTATATTTTTTATCTTTTTTTTCATATAATAAGAACTTGGTGATGATGATCTCTTTTAAGTTGACCTCACCTGGGAAGCAGTTTATTTTTTTCTTTTTTTTTTAAATTTTTTATTTTAGATTGTTCAGTACAGTTTCAATCTTTTATTCCCATTCCAGCCCACCCACCCATCACCCCCCACCTCCCTTCCATTTCCAAGCCCCGTAGTTTTGTCCATGTATCCTCTATATTTGT
>CM052545.1:59036818-59106178 GCA_028533065.1 Trachops cirrhosus | reverse complement strand
AAGAAACCTTTGTTGGTTTCAAACTGGCCAAACCAGTTTTCCTGGTTTTGCTGGCTGCAGCAGACTTAGGGGCAAATGCCGTGGCTTTGTTCCACTTCCTGTTCAGAGCTCCGTCAGCCTCTGGCACACTGTCCCCAGGTCCAACCTCGCGGGCCCAATGCCCCAGGCACCAATCTGTGTACTCCCAAGCACTCCCTTTGGCGCCCACCGCGGAGTTCCTGCATGCGTGCATCCCTTCACGGGTGTGTATGCTGGCGCCTCTCACCAGGGTTTAGGCCTCAGGCGTGCACTTCAGCACTCCTTCAGTAGCTCACTGCGGAGTGTGTGCACCCGCCACCGCTTCCAGGTTCACGAGTGTGTACAGTGTGGATTCTGAGGGGCTGGAACCTCCCCTGAATTTACGTCCTTGTCACCCGGGATCTCGCAGAATGCCTGCGCTTTTTCCGAGCTCACAGCTGTAGGCACCCAGCCTTTTACTCAAAAAAGTAACTCTCTCCGGGTTGTGGCGCCCGCACAAGCCACGATGGTCCCCGGACCCTTTGTATTGGCGCCTCTACCTGGGAAATCTCACCGCAGAGTGCACGCGCCCGCCACCGCTTCCAGGTTCACCGGTTTTTTATGCTGTGGATTTTGGGGGAACTCGAGCCTCCCCCAAATTCCCAGCCTGGGCACCGGGGATCCCACAAAATGCCCGCGCTTTTTCCGTGCTCACGGCTGTAGGCACCAAGCCATTTACCCAAAAAATAACTCTCTCTGGTTTGGGGCGCCCACACAAGGACCTGCTGTCTTTGGCTCCACTGGCTGGGCTGTGATCTTCCCCAAAGCCCGCTCTGAGGTCCCCTGGATCAGCACTGCTCAGTTCTTGTTTGGCCAGGGAGGGAGCGGATGACCCAGCTCCCCTACCCCAAGAGCCCTGCAGCAGCTCCCGGAGCTCTGGGGCTAGTGCTGGAACCTCCCTACTCCCCACGCTGATCACTGGGCTGTTATTATCCTGCAGTAGTCTCCTTACCGACTGGTCTTTCCATGTCCACTACAATTTTGATTTCTTATTTTCATGTAAGCTGCAATGTCCTCTGTAGTATGATTAGGTTTTTCTGTCTTTTGAAGCGGGAGGTGGCGTGTGCTCCCTCCTACCACGCCGCCATCTTCCCCCCTATAGTAATAATCGGAAGCAGTTTATCTGTCCTTCCATTCTAAATAATAGCTTTGCTGGGTAGAGTAATCTTGGATGTCAGTCCTTTCCTTTCATGACTTGGAATACTTCTTTCCAGCCCCTTCTTGCCTGTAAGTTTTCTTTTGAGAAATCAGCTGATAGTCATATGGGAACTCCTTTGTAGTTAACTGTCTCGTTTTCTCTTGCTGCTTTTAAGATTGTCTCCTTATCTTTAATCTTGGGTAATGCAATTATGATGTGCATTGGTGTGTGCTTCCTTGGGTCTGGTTTCTTTGGGACTCTCTGAGCTTCCTGGACTTCCTGGAAGTTTATTTCCTTTTCCAGACTGGGGAAGTTCTCCTTCATTATGTTTTCAAATAAGTTTTCAATTTCTTGCTCTTCCTCTTCTCCTTCTGCTATCCCTATGATTCAGATATTGGAATGCTTAAAGTTGTCCTGGAGGTTCTCCTTATTTTTTTTGAATTCTTGTTTCTTCATTCTGTTATGGTTGAATGTTTATTTCTTCCTTCTGCTCAAAATTGTTGATTTGAGTCCTGGTTTCCTTCCCTTCATTGTGGGTTCCCTGTATATTTTTCCTTATTTCACTTTGCATAGCCTTTACTTTTTCCTCTATTTTGTGACCATACTCAACCATTTCTATCAGAATCCTGATTACCAGTGTTTGGAACTCTACATCTAATAGGTTGGATATCTCTTTGTTGCTCAGTTTTTTTCTAGAGTTTTTATCTCTTTTTTCATTTGGGCCATATTTCTTTGTCTTAGCATACCTGTTATGTGTTAAGGGACAGACCCTTAGGTGTTCACCAGGGTGGGACAACCCAAGTCACTGTGTTGTGGCACTGTATGTGGGGAAGGGGTCCAAGAGGGAACAATGCCTCTTGCTTGGCTCTCGCTGGCTTTCGGGCACTGCCCCTGCTACCTTCAAGCAAATTGGACCCTTTGGGTGCTGATTCCCAGGTGGGTAAGTTTGTCTGCATTCTAGAACCCTGTGGGTCTCTCTGATGAACTCTCCTGTGAGAATGGGAGTTTCTCCTGCTGCTGTAACCCCCACAGGTTTTTACAGCCAGAGTTTTTGAGGCTTTCTTTTCCCAAGCTGGAACCCTGGGATGCACAGTCTGTCTTGCTCTCCAGTTGTTCCTCCTGGTTTATCCACATGCAAATGTGGGACTGCCCTCCCCGATCATCCAACTGCCACCTCACCATGAGTCCTCTTCATCCGTGTTGCCTGTCTCTGCCCCTCTTACCGGTCTGAATGAATATTTCTTCTTTATCAGACTTGATAATCCTTGATTATCAGACTTCCATACAGTTTAATTTTCTGGCAGTTCTGATTACTTTTTGTTTTTAAATTTGTTATTGTCCTTTTCATCATGTGAGGAGACAAAGTGTATCTACCTATGCCTCCATCTTGGCCAGAAGTCTTGGGACAGGGAATTTAAAAGGAATTCTTCAGGTATTACAAAGTGCCAGACTTCTCATTCCTGGGTACAGTCCATTCCAAAGTTTATCCCTAATTGAAACGATGGTCCTTCTAGCTTGAAGCCTGATCACCTGCAGCTTCTTTGGCCTGACTCTGCCCAACTTGGTATCTGAATGCTGGCTTCCCTCGCTCTCACTTTCAGTCCTGGCTCTGCATCTTCACCCCCCACCACCCTCCCCTTATTAGAATTCTCTCTTTGAGACTCAGGAAGAAGTCTCCCATTCTCCCCACTTGAGAGGGAAGAGTGTGTTGGTGTTACTTCCTTGTAAATTCTGATGAAGACAGTAGCTTTCACTCTGTGCATGAAGGAGCCAGCAAAACCAATGATTTCAGCATGATCTAGGGACACATCACTTTTCACTTCGACAAGTCTGCATGTGCTTTTCCTTTATACCTCCCCCCTGCACCCCTTGAGCCATCTCTATCCTCTCTTCATCAGCTCTGATGCTTCTGATTTTGAAGAACAGATTCTCACATTTAGCAGGCCTTAACGGTGGTCCCTGATTAACAGTTCTCCAGGTCAAGCTGGAAATCACAGTGTGGAAAGCAGCAGTGGGGCACTGAGCTCACTGCAGCCTGAGGGGCCGCATTTGGTTTGGCAGGACTGTGCATCTGTTCCACAGCTTCAGTCCAGTGGTCTAGTCCTCCTTAAAAACAAGCAATGTGAACCCCACCCTTTCTCTGAATGTTAGCCTTTAAATTACTTGGAGATGGTGATCATGTTTCAGAGTCTTTTGTTTTCCAGGTTAAAAATCCTCATTTTCTTCAGCTGTTCCTTTCCTGGCATGCATTCACTGTACTGGCTGCTCAGCTTGACTGATAAGAACACCAGTTTACTTTATTCCATTTTATTTAATATATTGGGATGACATTTGCTAATAAAATTACATAGGTTTCAAGTGTACAATTCTATAATATATTGTCTATACATTGTATTGTGTATTCACCATCCAATGTCAAGTTTTTTTCATCACTATTGGTCCCCCCCACCCCTTACACTCTTTATCCTCCCCACACCTCCCTTTTCCTCTGGTAACCATCATACTATTTTCTGTGTCTATGAGGGGTTTTTTTTTTTTTTTTTGCTTAATTCCTTCACCTTTATTATCCAGCTCTCTAACATCCCTCCCCTCTGACAGCTGTCAGTCTTTTCTTTGTAACTGTGAGTCTGTTTCTATTTTGTTTGTTCTTTTATTTTATTTATTAGGTTCCACATATAAATGAGACCATATGGTGTTATGTTTGTCTTTCTCTAACTGGCATATTTCACTTAGCATCATAATCTCCAGTTCCATCCATGCTGTCACAAAAGGTAAGATTTCCTTCTTTTTATGGCCAAGTAGTATTACATTGTGTAAATATACTGCATCTTTTCTTTCCACTCATCTACTGATGGACACTGGGCTACTTCTAAATCTTGACTATTGCAAATAATGCTGCAACGAACATAGGGGTGCATATATTTTTTCAAACTACTGTTTTGGGTTTCTTCTGATATATTCCCAGAAGTGGAATCACTGGGTATAAGACAGTCCCATTTTTAATTTCTTGAGGTCTCTCCATACTGCTTTCCACAGTGGCTGCACCAGTCTGCATTCCCACCAACAGTAGAAAAATATTGCCCTTTCTCCACATCCTTGCCAGCACTTGTTTGCTGGTTTATTGATGACAGACATTCTGACAGATGTGAGGTGATATCTCATTGTGGTTTTAATATGCATCTCTCTGATGATTAGTGATATTAAGCATCTTTTCATATGTGTATTGACCATCTGTATGTCTTTTTTGAAGAAGTGTTTATTCAGGTCCTTTGCCCATCTTTTAATTGGATTGTTTGTTTTTTGGTGTTGAGTTTTGTAAGTTCTTTATAAATTTTGGATATTAACCCCTTATCAGATGTGTCATTGGTGAATATGTTCCCCACTTAGTGGGTTGTCTTTTCATTTGGTTCATGGTTTCCTTTGCTGTGACAAACTTTTTAGTTTGATGTAGTTTCACTTGTTTATTTTTTCTTTTGTTTCCCTTGCCTGAGGAAATATATTGGAAAAGATATCACTATGAGAAATGTCCAAGAATTTACTGCCTGTGTTTTTTTCTAGGATTTTTATGGTTGCATCTAACATTTAAGGCTTTAATCCATTCTGAGTTTATTCTTGTGCATGGTATAAGAAGGTGGTCTAGTTTAAGTTTTTGCAAGTTTCTCTCCAAGTTTCCCAACACTATTTATTGAATAGACAATCTTAACCCCACTGTATATTTTTGCCTCTTTTATCAAGTATTAATTGACCAAAAAGGCATGAGTTGAATATCTGCTGCAATTTTGAGAAAGAAGAGTAAAGTAGGAGGGATCACAATACCTGATATTAAACTGTATTACAAGGCCACTGTAATCAAAACAGCCTGGTACAAAACAGCATAAAAATAGGCACATACACCAATGGAACAGAACAGAGAACCCAGAAATAAACTCAAGTCTCTATGGTCAATTAATATTTGACAAAGGGGGCAGCAACATAAAGTGGAGTAAAAACAGCCTCTTCAATAAATGGTTTTGGGAGAACTGGACAGCTACATGCAAAAAAAAATGAAACTCGAACACCAACATACACAAAAATAAACTCAATGTGGATAAAAGATTTAAATATAAACCATGACACCATTGAAGTCCTCGAGGAGAACATAGGCAGGAAAATCTCAGATATTGCACACAGAAACATTTTTACTGACACATCCCCTGGAGCAAGGGACATAAAGGAAAGAATAAACAAATGGGATCTCATCAAAATAAAAAGCTTCTGCATGGCTAAAGAAAACAGTATTAAAATAAAAAGGGAACCAACTGTATGGGAAAACATATTTGCCAATGATACCTCAGACAAGGGTTTGATTTCCAAAATATATAAAGAACTTACACGACTCCACTCTAAGAAGAGAACCAACCCAATTAAAAAATGGGCAAAGTACTTGAACAGACACTTCTCCAAGGAGGACGTACAGAGGATCCAGAAACACATGAAAAGATGCTCAGTATCACTAGCTATCAGAGAGATGCAAATTAAAACCACAGTGAGATACCACTTCACACCATTGAGAATGGACATCATAAACAAAACAATAAACAACAAGTTTTAGAGGGGTTGTGGAGAAAAAGGGACCCTAGTGCACTGTTGGTGAGATGGCAGACTGGTACAACCACTATAGAAAACAGTATGGAACTTCCTCAGAAAACTAAAAATGGATCTGCCTTTTGACCCAGCAATTCCACTGCTGGGATTATATCCTAAGAACCCTGAAACACCAATCCAAAAGAACCTATGCACCCCAAAGTTCATAGCAGCACAATTTACAGTAGCCAAGTGCTGGAAGCAACCTAGGTGCCCATCAGTAAATGAATAGATTAAAAACTATGGTACATTTACACAATGGAATTCTATGCAGCTGAAAGAAAGAAGGAGCTCATACCCTTTGCAATAGCATGGATGGAGCTGGAAAGCATTATGCTAAGCTAAATAAGCCAGGTGGTGAAAGACAAATACCATATGATCTCACCTTTAACAGGAACCTAAACAACAAAACAATCAAACAAGCAAAATATAACCAACCAAAGACACTGAAATAGAGGACAGGGTGACAGTGACCAGAGGGGAAAAGGAAGGGAATTTCAGGGGAATTTCAGGGGAGAATGAAAAGGGTTTACAGGAACAAATATAAAGGACACATGGGCAAAAACTAGGGGGTTTGTAAATGGGAGGGAGGTGGGGAGGGATGGGTGGGTGGGCTGGGATGGGAGTAAAGGACAGAAAACTGTACTTGAACAATGATTAAAATAAAATTAGGGAAAAAAAGAACAAAAAGCATGAGTTTATTTCTGGGCTTTCTATTCTATTTAATTGATCTATATATGTTTTATGCCAACATTAGCTAACTTCTATTGGATGCTTGCCATGTGCCAATGCTAAGCACTCAATAAATGTTAATTATGATTATAACATTATTATATTCCTAGTATTATGCAATTCAATATCTTTTGATATAATCTTAGTCTAGAGAACTATGAAACACATGCAATGTAGAATAGAAAATAAAATATCTTTTTTCCAGTTTTCGAACCCCATTCCCAAGGGTTACTTGCACTGGTTTTGTGTATGTGTTTTAAAATATTTTCTATGCATGTACAAACATACATGATCAGAACAAGAGCAGTCGTATTGAAGCTTCATATGTATTTCTTCCCATTATCTTTCCACTTTCCCTCCAGAGGGCCCCACTTTTTCTCATTCTCTTGCTTTTCTTAATAGTTTTCACATGTATGTATTTGTCCCCAAGTACATTGTTTTGTTTTGCTCGTTTTTATTAACTTTAAAATAGTATCATGTTGATGTGTTCTACAATTTGCTTTTTTATCCACTGTTGTGTTTTTGATATCCATGTCAAGGTGTTCACCTCATCACATTTCTTCCACTGAGTAGACCTACGCTGTGTCATGATGCAACGATCTGTCTAGCAAGTCGTTGTTTTCAGTTTTCTGCTGTGGCAAGCAGTGCCATAAACATTGTATATGCCTTCTACTGCAACCATAAAAAATGGTTGCATTGTATGTGTAACCACAATTTATTCCTATATTATCAGGTGTGTGTGTCTATTCTTCTGGGTGTTATCTCTATGCAGGTAAAGAGTACATTTATGCTACCAGTTCTGGATAAACCTGCTCTAATCGTTGACTGTTGTCTTTCTGCTCGACAGATTAAAATTTTTTGTCACTTTTATTGCTACCAATCCTACCCCCTAAGTGTAGTATATTTATAGCTCTTCCTTTAGTCACATCTGCATAATCAAACATTACTCTCCAATTCCTATTTCTTTTTCTAGGAACTGTAAGACATCTTCATTCTGTATCAGTAATTTGCCTCCTATACTTTACTAGTGTTCCTCTCCATTTCTCCTAAACTTTATTCACAAGAGCTTTATGTTTCAATTATCAAGGTTTCTAATATTTACATTTTGTTATATAAGCAGAGTTACCTCCCACGATTTGACTAGAGTTGATTCTAAAAGTTGAAAACTAACCCACAGCATTTATCCAATTACAGATACGTAATTGTTGTCTTTTGCAGAATTAGGCAATGTGCTATAACTAGATTTCCATTAATATGTGTAAATAGGATCATCTTTATGCCACTCAAAGGAGAATTCTTTTTCTGGTTAAAGTTCAAATGGGAGCTCTCAGTTTTTTTATTTCATTAATTGCCTCTTATATTTTTAAAATGTCTCCAGTTCTCAATCATAACAATTATTCTGTAAATTTCTCCCACTTTGCCCCTGCTGTCAAAGTTGCTGTCCATCTGAATTGGTTGTCATTTAAGCTTGGTGTTGTCATCTTGGGGATTCTTTTTACTCCTTTTCTGGGTTGGATTCATTATAGATTCCATACAGTTCTCTATTTAGGTTTATTCTCTGCTTTGCAGGTAATTTTCTAAGAATAAGTTCATTGAAGGTAAATTTTATGAGACCTTTAGGATTCTGAAAAATCTTTATTTTATACTTATGTTTGGTTGATGCATGAACCATTAATATGAAGCAACATTAGTCAACTTTTTCACAGTTACTTATTCAGCAAACATTTAGTGAGTCATTATTTATCATGCATTAGAAATGAAAAGATGAATAAAGCATATTTTTGCCCTGGAGTTATTCATCACGTAGTGGGAAAGAACAAAAACACATATGTAATTATAATACAGTGAGGTAACTTCTCTCATAGAAATATGCAATAAAATATTAAAATATATGTTACAGAAAATAAGTGCAGTAATGGCCAATAATAAAATTATTTTTGGGGAAATAGCTATATTCTAAATATTTGACATATCTCATTTAATTCTCACAACAACTCTATGAAGCAGGTTTTATTATTCTCTTCATTTTTAAAAAGAAGGCTCAGAGAGGTTGAGTAAATTGTCCCTATCCCAGAGGCTATTGGTAAAAACCAGACAATAGGCCCAAAATGGCGTCACTTATGCTAAGCCCCATGTTACCAGATGAAGACTTAATTTCAGTTTTGGCTCTCCCAGAAATGGAATCCTAAGCCAGTACATCAGGAATCATGTGATCAGCACTAGTGAGGTCACCAGCCTGACAGACCCTCACCACCCCCCAAAAAAGTGAGCTTGCATTAACCAGCCTGCTTTTTTTTGTCAGTAGAATTGCCTATTTCTGCTCCCTTCTGCCTACAATGTCCTCAAGTTCCTTTTCCTTTGCAAGATTGGATGCTGTCTGCTTCATGACTCACTGAGTAAAGCCAATAAGATCTTTAAAATTTATTCAGTTGAATTTTGTTTTTTAACCATGCATGGAAGAAAAATTATAAGGCAGACATAGGTAACTCTAGAGTTCACCTTCTTAATCATCTTATTTAATATTCCAATAAATTTTCAGTGAAAGAAGCTAGAACTACAGCTTAAAGAAGGCTTTTGGGCGAAGGTGCAGGAGGAATATAGCCTTGAGAATTTTCAACATTTGTATAAAGGACACAGGGGAGAGGGCTCCTAGTTAAATGTCCTCACAGTGGGTGAACCTCAGGTGTGCAAATACCAGAGTTCTTTCTTTAAATTTAAAATAATTTTCTAAGGCCAAAGAAATTTTTTATTGGGGAATTCTCCTCCTCTCCATCTGCAGGTCATATAATAATCCTAGACATCAACTGCTCAGATCACCAGGGAGTTCCTTCTCTTCTTTTCTCTTACCAGGTTATGGCTGGGGTATTTCATCCTTTATGTCCATGTGGTTTCTGAAATCTGTTTAACTCTGCTGGGACTGTGCTTCCTGGAACCTGGGACTCTACTGGGAAGCCTCCCGAAGTTCATCAGGGAACCATCCTCTGTGGTCTGGCCACATCCTGTCTCTGAGGACTGAGGGGTTCCCACTGCTCAAGTGACCAACCTACCACAGTCTAGGGAAAGTCTCCCCACTTCTCTCATGGCCTTGGCAGTCTCTCTCTCCCTCTCTCTCTCAGTCTCTCTCTCTCTCTCTCTCTCTCTCTCTCTCACACACACACACACACACAAAGATCTGTCTACCTGAAGCAACTTATATTTTCAGCTCTGCAAAAGTCTCTAAGGCAAGAAATTATGAAGGGAGAACATACGGAAACAGGACTGCAGGGAGGACTACATGGGCACTGCCACTCTGGGGAGCTACCTGGTCTTTCCAGGTGAGAATGAACAGGCTTGTGCTCTTGGAGACCACTTGGCCATTTTATTGGAACATCATGCTCACTTGTTTTTGTGTTGTCTGCAGCTGCTCTCGTACTATAGAAATGGGTGGAGTAGTCTTGACAGAGACTGTCTGGCCAGCAAAGCCCAAAATATTTGCTGCCCAGTTTGCTGACCTCTGCTCTGGGTGAGCCATTCCTCTTCCAGATACATACACTCAGCTCTCACAACTGTGTCCTGCAAGACATCCCCTCAACCGCAGTGTTTGTAATGACGAAAAACCGGAAACAGCACACATGTTTACCACCGTGGGAATGGATAACTACAATATAGTGTATTCATGCTCTGGAATACTATAAAGAAAGAAAAATGAGTGTACTAGAGTTGAATGTATCAAGGTATCTACAAATCCCTTACACATGTGTTTTTTTTAAAGCCAGAATTTATTTTTACTTAAAAGTGCTCAAGAGACTTTAAAGAGGCTCAAAGGCCCAAAGATGTCCAAATTTAATATAAGAACATACTGAGGTGGTGCCTTCTGGTTTGTCCTTTACTAAGGTATTAATTTGATCTTCGTTAATGAAACACCTTGATAATTCTTCTAGTTGGGTCACAGTGATTTTCTGTGACTACCATTATCTTTCATAAATGGCCATCAGCTTAAAAATGCTGAAAAATGTAATACCAGAAATACTCACACAATGTCTAAGAATTCTACTTGAATATCCTTTCTGCATTATTCTTCAAAAGCAGCCCCAATGATTATCAATTTGAATAGTGGAGATCATGAAACATGACATCTGCAAAGACTGGTATTAAATGTGACTCTTTCAGAACAGAAACCAGCAAATACCCTTCAAGACAAGACACCCCCTACACATAATGTTGAGAGAGGAAAAGAAGACCTATGTTCCATATGACATAATTTGTATTTCCATAAAAACAGAAATATATTTTTTAGTCATTTATATTTAAAATGCATATAGTTTGTTCATGGATGCCTGTATGTCTGTGCATGTATTTATATATGTAGAGAGAGATTTATGTAGATTAAAAACACATTATATATTGTTCACACATACATATATGTGCAAGTGTGTAAAAACATGTGTGTGCATGCATGTAATTTCTTCTGAAAAGGGTCAGGAATATAACTGGTGGTGGGAACAAAGAATATTCTATTTGCAATGTTTTATTTTAGTTGTTTACAATGTTCTGAAGCAAAAGTGGTAAAAGTTACACATTTATTAATTCTGGATAGTAGGTACACAGATAAGTCACTTTATCTTTTTTCCCTTTACTTTAAAAAAGCTTTAAAAAGAAAAGCCAGTGGGTGGAGGGGGGCAAAGGGGGAAAATTGGGACAACTGTAATAGTATAATCAATAAGATATTTAAAAAGAAGAAGAAAAACCAGTAAGGGTTTAGCAACTTCTTGTTTAGAACACAGGCAGTGAAAAAAAAAGAGAAAAAAATACAAATGAATGATCCTGGCAAATTCTCTTCACTTTCTTCCCGGTTTGGTTGAGCTTGGTGGCTGAACACAGAGGGAGAGATGGCCCCTCAGAGTCTTCCCTGCTAAATGCTCAGGGGTCTTCACTTCCTCCAGTCTCCTGAGCAGCAGCCCTGCCGCTCCCTGGGGCTTCTCTCCAGCAAGCATGAACTTCCTGGCTCCCTGTGCTTGGATCTCCGAGCCAGGAGTTAGAGCTTGATCAATCGCCTCCGTGTTTAAGAAGCAGCGCTGGAAACCCTGATCTCTGATCTAAGGTGTTACCCTGCTGCTCTCTGGAGCCCACGGAAGACTGTGTGCCGTTTGGCTCTTTACATCCGAAGGGTCTGTGGGGCACTCCCACACGGGAAGAATGAGAGCAGAGTCATTTGAGCTTAATTACCTTTGTGAGAGATCTTCCGGAGGGCGAGTTAGGCTCTGTACACGTCCACGGTTGTTCAATGCTCTCAGCACTCGCGCGGGAATGGGTGCCCACTTAAGCTTGCTTTATAGGTAAGAAATAGGACACATGGGAACATTTTTTGAAATCCTGATTTGGGAAATCCCACCTTCTCAAAAATTAAAAAAAGTAAGTATAGTGAAACTGCTATTTTTGAGCAACTTCTATGGATCTTTGGTTAAGTAGAACTGAAAAAAGCTCCCAGAGAAAGAATGTCAGCTCACCAATGCCTAAGGGACAGGGAAGCCCCGCCTCACTTAGGTGTTCCTGTCCAGGGTCCTCACATTTCTAAGGCTTGCCAGAGGAAAGAGCCATTATTCCAGACCTGACATCATTACAAGGGACTTATACTTTTCAAAAACTAAATTCTGACAGTATAATTACAAATGATTTTTGATGAAGAAGAAGAGGAGGCATCTGTAAAAATCAATGTGGCTAGACTTTCTGATTAATTCACATTAAAAAAAACCACACATACAAGAGATGTGAGGAGAGGGATAATCCAAAGGACAGATGGAAAACAGCAGCTGGTATGAATGTATAAGAGTGGAAATTACTGAGGCCTGGGGAAAACACCGAGAAGCAAGGGCTTCCTAAGTTGCATCTTCCTGGGGCAAATGGTGAAATAAATAGAGATAATGTGGAAAACACAGAATGACTCAAATATTTTAAAAATTCATTTCCATTCTTTTTTCTGTATTTTTCAATCTTTAAATTTGAAAGGGATTGAATAAAATTGTGAAAGTGAGAATTGAACTCTATGAGACAGTAATACAAACACAAATTTTTTATATTATATTAAGTTTCTGTCAACAGAATCTTTCTCATTTTAGAAAATGAGCTGATAGATTTTCTTTTCCCACACTCTTAAATAGTTTAGTTGACATAATGTTACCTATTTCTTGAATATGTGAAAAAAGTAATTTATAATACTAGTTAAGACTGGGACTCTTTCTGTGTGTAGGTCTTTAACAATTTCTTTTTTACTATTTTTTCCATTGTTATTAGGCTTTTTAAGGTATGTATTTGCCAGTTTTCATAACTTGCTTTCTGAGAATACTTTCCATCTATTAAAATAAAAAATTAATACAAAACATTTGTTTAGGGTCTAAAAATTACTTCTCTAGCCCTGGCCGGTGTGGCTTGGTCATTAGGAGCATCATCCCATAGACCTAAAATTCATGCGTTCCACCCTGAGTCAGGGTGCATGGGAGAGGCAACTGACTGATGTTTGTCTCTCCAATATCAATGTTTCTCTCCTTCTCTCTCTTCCATCCCTCCCTTCTTTCTAAAGTCAATAACCATGTCTTTAACTGAGGATAAAAAATATAAATAAGTAAAAATAAGTACAAGTAAGTATACTTATATATATATATTTTATATATAAATTAGTATAATACTTATACTTATATTTAAATAAGTATAAGTATTATACTAATTTATATATAAAATATTTTATAAAATACAAATAAGTATAAATTATCTCTCTATTCATGGCTTATAAATAGATATAAATAGCAATATCCTGAAGAGTTAGAATCTTTGAACTTCAGTTGTATATTTGTGTTTTCTCCTTTTGATTCATTTAGCATTACTCTGTTTTTTTTAAGTTACCAATAATTGCTTTTATTCTTATTATTCCTTCCTCCTTATATTGGATGCATGTGTATATTTTTAAACTTCCTAAATTAAAAGATTTTAGTTTCTTCATTTCCATTCTTTTTAATAACAGACATTTAGTAGTAGGAATTTAGAACACAGGTGTTGAGAAAATCACCACTAAATCAAAGCCAAAATGGGAAATGAAAAGACTCACATCAACATTGTGGTTATTGGACATGTAGATTCCGTCCAGCAAGTCTACCACTACTGGCCATCTGACCTGCAAATGTGGTGGGACTGACAAAAAAACATGGAAAAATCTGAGAAGGAGACTGAGATGGGGAAGGGTTCCTTCAAGTATGCCTGGGTCTTTGATAAACTGAAAGCTGAATGTGAGTGTGGTACCACCATTGATATCTCCCTGTGGAAATTAGAAACCAGCAAGTGTTATGTGACCATAATTGATGCCCCAGGACACAGAGACTTTATCAAAAACATGATTACAGGGACATCTCAGCCTGACTCTGCTGTCTTGATTGCTGCTGTAGCTGTTGGTGAGTTTGAAGCCGGTATCTCCAAGAACGGACAGATCTGTATGCAAAATGCTAAAGCGTCTGCTTTAAGAAAAGGGGGGAAAAAAAAGAGTGAGAGAGAGAGGAACACAGGTATGAAAAAATGGCAATGAATAAGTACGTATCAATAATCACCTTGAACATAAATGGATTAAATGCTCCAATCAAAAGACATAGAATAGCTGAATGGATAAGAAAGCATGACCCACACATATGCTGCCTACAGGAGACCCACCTCAGGACAAAAGACCTACACAGACTGAAAGTGAAGGACTGGAAACAAATACTCCAAGCAAATGGACAGGAAAAAAAAAGTCGAGGTAGCAATACTCATATCAGACAAAATAGGCTTCAAAAAAAGGGCCATAAAAGGGCCAGAAGGTCACTTCATAATACTCAAGGGAAGAATCCACCAAGAAGACATAAACATTGTAACTATATATGCACCCAACATAGGAGCACCCAAATACATAAGGAAAATTTTGGAGGACTTCAAGAAAGATACTGACAGTGACACAATTATAGTAGGGGATTTTAACACCCCACTGTCAAAAATGGACAGATCTTCCAAACAAAATATCAACAAAGATGTTGTGGCACTGAACAATGCCCTAGATCAAATGGACTTAACTGATATATAGAGAGCCTTTCATCCCAGAGAAGGTAAATACACATTCTTTTCAAATGTACATGGAACATTTTCAAAGATAGGCCACATGGTAGGACACAAAACAAGCCTCAAAAAAATTCAAGAAAATTGAAATCATATCGAGCATTTTCTCTGACCACAAAGGTCTGAAACTAGAAACCAACCTCAAGGATAAAAACCCAAAACACTTAGACTCAAGCAGATTGAATAGCATGCTATTAAACAAGGAATAGGTCAAGAGTGAGATTAGGGAAGAAATCAAAAAGTTCCTGGAAACAAAAGAAAATGAACTCACAACAATCCAAAACTTATGGGACACAGCAAAGGCAGTCCTGAGAGGGAAGTTCATAGCAAAACAGGCCTACCTAAAAAAGATAGAAACATTTCAAACAAACAACCCAACCTTCTGCCTACAAGAACTCACGGAACAACAACAAAGACAACCCAGAGCAAGTAGAAGGAAGGAAATCACCAAGATCAGAGCAGAATTAAATAACATAGAGACTAAAAGCATAAGTCTAAGGATCATTAAATCCAGGAGCTGGTTCTTTGAAAGGATAAACAAAATGGACAAGCCTTTAAGCAGACTCATCAAGATAAAAAGAGAGAGGACCCAAATAAAAACAATCAGAAATGAAAGAGGAGAGATTACAACTGATACCACAGAAATACAAAGGATTGTAAGAAATTACTATGAAAAACTGTATGCCAAGAAACTAGAAAACCTAGGTGCAGTGGACAAATTTCTAGAAAAATATAATCTTCCAAAACTCAATGAAGAAGAAGCAGAAAGCCTGAACAGATAAATAACAGCTGATGAAATTGAAGCAGTAATCAAAAAACTCCAAAGACACAAAATCCTTGGACCAGAAGGTTTCACAGGAGAATTCTACAAAACATTTAAGGAAGGGGTAACTTACCCATGTCCTTCACAGACTATTCCAAAAACTCCAAGAATATGGAAGGCTCCCAAACCCTTTTTCTGAAGCCAGCATCATCCTAATCCTAAAACCAGATAAAGATCTAACAAAGAAAACTTCAAGCCAGTATCGCTGGTGAACATAGATGCTAAAATCCCCAACAAAATATTGACAAACCGCATCCAGCAATATGTTAAAAAGATCATACAACATGATCAAGTGGGATTCATCCCAGCGATGCAAGGATGTTACAATATTTACAAATCAATAAATGTAATACATCACATGAATAAAAGCAAATACAAAAATCACATGATCATATCAATAAATTCAGAAAAAGCATGTGATAAGGTACAGCTCCCATTTATGATAAAAACACTCAGCAAAGTGGGAATAGAGGGAGCATTCCTCAACATAATAAAGGCCATATATGAGAGACCTACAGCCAACATCATACTCAACGGGCAAAAACTAAAATCTTTACCACTAAGATCAGGAGCAAGACAAGGCTGCCCACTTTCACCACTGCTATTCAACATAGTATTGGAACTCCTAGCCACAGCGATCAGACAAGAAAAAGAAAAAAGGCATCCAAACTGGAAAGGAGGAAGTAAAACTGTCACTGTTTGCAGATGACATGATAGTGTACATAGGAAATCCTATAGACTCCACCAAAAAACTACTTGACCTAATAAATGAATTTGACAAAACAGCAGGATACAAAGTCAATATTCAGAAATCAAAGGCATTTTTGTATACCAACAATGAAATATCAGAAAGAGAAATCAGGGGGAAAACCCCATTTGATATAGTAACAAGAAAAATAAAGTACCTAGAAATAAACCTAACCAAAGAGGTAAAAGACCTGTGCTCAGAAAACTATATAACACTAAAGAAAGAAATTAAGGGAGATGCACAAAAATGGAAGCATGTACCATGCTCATGGATTGGAAGAATTAACATCATCAAAATGTCCATACTACCCAAAGTGATTTACACATTCAATGCAATATCTATTAAAGTACCAATGACATATTTCACAGATATAGAACAAACATTTAAGAAATTTATATGGAACAATAAATGAGCCCAAATAGCTGTAGCAATTTTGAGAAAAAAGAGTAAAGTAGGAGGGATCACAATACCTGATATCAAACTATATTACAAGGCCACTGTAATCAAAGCAGCTTGGTACTGGCATAAGAACAGGCACATGGACCAATAGAACAGAACAGAGCCCAGAAATAAACACAAGTCTCTATGGTCAATTAATATTCAACTAAGGGTGCAGCAACATAAAATGGAGTAAAAACAGCCTCTTCAACAAATGGTGTTGGGAGATCTGGACAGCTACATGCAAAAAAATGAAACTCAATCACCAACTTACAATATACACAAAAATAAATTCAAGGTGGATAAAAGATTTACATATAAGTTGCAACACCATAAAAGTCCTAGAGGAAAACATAGGCAGGAAAATCTCAGACATTAAACACAGCAATATTTTCACTGATATGTCCCCTAGAGCAAGGGGCATAAAGAAAAGAATAAGCAAATGGGATCTCATCAAATTAAAAAGCATCTGCATGACTAAAGAAAACAGCATTAAAATTAAAAGAGAACCAACAATATGGGAAAACATATTTGCCAATGATACCTTGGGCAAGGGTTTGGTCTCTAAAATATATAAAGAACTCACATGACTCCACTCCAGGAAGACAACCCAATTAAAAAATTGGCAAAGGGCTTGAACAGACACTTCTCCAAGGAAGTGTCTTGGAGACTTCCAAGTCTCCAAGTCTTCCAAGTCTTGGAGACACAGAGGGCTCAGAGACATGAAAAAATGCTTAGCATCACTAGCCATCAGAGAGATGCAAATTAAAACCACAATGAGATACCACCTCATACCAGTCAGAATGGCCATCATAAACAAATCAACAAAGAACAGGTGTTGGAGAGGATGTGGAGAAAAGGGAACTCTACTGCACTGTTGGTGGGATTGCAGACTGGTGCAGCCACTATGGAAAACAGTATGGAATTCTTTGGAAAACTAAAAATGGAACTGCCTTTTGATCTGGCAATTCTACTGCTGGGATTATATCCTAAGAACCCTGAAACACCAATCCAAAAGAACCTATGCACCCCAATGTTCATAGCGGCACAATTTACAATAGCCAAGTGCTGGAAGCAACCTAGGTGCCCATCAGTAAATGAATGGATCAAAAAACTTAGTACATTTACATGATGGAATTCTGTGCAGCAGAAAGAAAGAAGGAGTTCCTACCCTTTGCAACAGCATGGATGGAGCTGGAAAGCATTATGCTAAGCTAAATAAGCCAGGTGGTGAAAGACAAATACCATATGATCTCACCTTTAACAAGAACCTAAACAACAGAACAATCAAACAAGCAAAATATAACCAACCAAAGACAATGAAATTGAGAACAGGCTGACAGTGACGAGAGGGGAGAGTGGAGGGAATTTCAGGAGAAAAGGGGAAGGATTTACAGGAACAATATAAAAGACACATGGACAAAAACTAGGAGGGAGTGGAAATGGGAAGGAGGTGAAGGGGGCTGGTGGGGTACACTGGGATGGGAGTAAAAGACAGAAAACTGTTCTTGAACAACAATTAAAATTAAAAAAAAACCTATGGTACATTTATACAATGGAATACTATGCAGCAGAAAGAAAAAAGGATCTCCTATCCTTTGCAACAGCATGGATGGAACTGGAGAGCATTATGCTAAGTGAAATAAGCCAGGTGGTGAGGGACAAATACCATATGATCTCACCTTTAACTGGAACCTAATCAACAAAACAAACAAGCAAGCAAAATACAACCAGAGACATTGAAATTGAGAACAATCTGACAGTGACCAGAGGGGAGCTGGGAGGAGATAATGGGGGGGAGGGGGAAGGGTTTTCAGGAACAACTATAAAGGACATATGGACAAAACCAAGGGGAGGTGGAAACAGGGGAGGGAGGTTGGGATGGCTTGGTTGGGGGTGAGTGGTGGGGGTAAATGCAGACAACTGTACTTGAACAACAATAAAATAAAAAAATGAAAGTAGGAATTTCTCTTGAGTTTAACATGAACTGCATGTCAGTCATAACTTTAAATACTATTGCTATTTTCTAAAAGGGCTGTAATTGCAGTTTTTTAAACTTTGTATTTTAAAATATTTTTGGATTTACAGGGAAGTTGCAAAATTACTGCAACTTTTATGAATATAATGTAATATCTTATGTGACCATGGAATAGTTTCAAAGCTAAGCAATTCACATTGGTACAATACCATTAAGTAAACTACACATTTTATTCAGATTTCACCAGTTTTTCCACTAATGTTTTCTAATCCAGGGCCCCAGAGTGCATTTGACTGTTAAACCTCCATGGCTTCCTCCAATCTGGGCTGTTCCTCAGTTTTTCTTGGTATTTCACGACCTTGACACTCGAATAGTATGGATTAGTTATTTTGTAGAATGCACCTCCATTTGTTTTTTTTTGATATTTCCTCATTATTAAATTGAGGTTATATATTTTTGGCAAGAACACCAAAGAAGTGGTGTCCTTTTGTAATGCAGGGACATGTGATGTTGATGTCTTATTACTGGATGCTATCTTGGATCACTTGGCTGAGATCTGCTAGCTTTCTCTAAAATAAGGTTACCATTATTCTATTCTATTCTATTCTATTCTATTCTATTCTATTCTATTCTATTCTATTCTATTCTATTCTATTCTATTCTATTCCATTCTCCCATCCCATCCCATCCCATCCCATCCCATCCCACCCTATCCCATCCCATCCCATTGCTTTCTATTCCATTCCATTCCATTCTTACTGTTACATGTCTTGAGGGATACACTTTTATTTTTTTAACTTTTTTTATTTTCATTCAAGAGAGAGGTAAAGAGAGAAAGAAAGTGAAGTGCGACAGAAACATGGATTGGTTGCCTCCAATGCATGTGCTCTGACTGGGGAGAGATCCTGCAACCTAGGCACGTGCCCTAACGGGAATCTAACGGGAATCTAACGGGCGACCTTTCAGTGTATGTGATGATGCTCCAACCAGCTGAGCCACACCAGCCAGGGCTTGAGGAAGATAGTTTTATACTATTCAAATATCCTGTTTCTCCTCAAAATTTTGCCATATATTTTAGCAGCCATTCTTATATCTTACCTAAAATTATTATTGTTGGTTATTTTTCATTTCATTTACATTTGTTATTTGGAATTTTCCTTCAGGAAATACCTTTTCTTCTTCACCCTTTATTTACTTACTCAGTTATTTATTTTTTTGAACATTTTATTTATTTATTTTTAGAGAGGAGAAGGGAGGAGAAAGAAAGGGAGAAAAACATCAATGTGTGGTTGCCTCTCATGCACCTCCTACTGGGGACCTGGCCTGCAACTCAGGCATGTACCCTGACTGGGAATCAAACCAGTGGCTCTTTAGTTCACAGGTCAGAGCTCAATCCACTGAGCCACACCAGCCAGGGCACTTACTCAGTTATTTATTTATGTCTAAATGGGCTCATGAATATTTATTTTATTCTATTGATTATAATCCAATGCTATTGCTATTTGCTTTCTTGTTCAAATTATTCATGTTTGGGCTGTTGGGCGCTATCTTGGGCTGTGTCATTGCCATGTTGCCTCCATTTCTTCCTCAGCACTTTCTTACTTTCTGGCACCACAAGACACTGCAGATTCCTCTTGTATTTTTCTGGCTCCATCCCTAGAAATACTTCTCTAAAAAGCTCTGGCTCTTTTTTTTTTTTTACTAAAGAATGCTAATTAGAAACCAAGATCTAGACAATGGATATGCTTATTGGTACTGAAATCTTATTGCTTTGAGGACCTTTCTGTGGAGAGTAGAAATACATGAATATATATTAACTTGTGTGCACATAGTCTCTTTCTCTCTCTTTCTCTGTGTCTCTCTTTCTGTCTCAGTCTATCTCTCATGTTATCTGCTTTTAAAAACCCCATGAGTTCATAGTGATACCTTTAATTCCAGTCCCACACCACAGGGCTCATTCCTTTCCCTTTCCTTATTTGTAACTCGTTTCTGCAACAGGAAAAACCTGACTTTATTATATACAGTATATCTATTTATTTGTTCAACCTGAGTATTTTTAGGATTGCTCACCCATACATTGGTGAGAAAAAAATGACTAAGTAGGGTACGATATTAGTGTACAGTTCTTTTGGTCTTTAGCCTTACAATATCCAGTCAAAATGCCGCTTTCCAAGGTTACTTAGGCGAGTTTTCTTCCTTGCCTCCCTCAGAGTAGTTACTTTATTAATTTGTAGTACAGTTAGGTTCAATTTTTTTTGAGTTTGTATTCTATTTCTGTGCCATTTTCATGTAGATTGATTTTTTTAAAGAAAACTTTGTGTACAGAAAAACTTACTCTTTCTGTTGTAATGCATTTTGATGAAAACATAGAGTCATGTATCTACCAGAGTTGTGATGCAGACCAGTTTCCTTATCCCCCAAGTACCTTCATGCTTTGTAGTCATGCCCTCTCCCCTACCCAACCCCTGGCAACCACTGACCTGTTTTTTCATTTGTTGGTTTGCCTTTTCCAGATTAACCTATGAGTGTAACTCTACAATATGTAACATTTCGGTTCTGGCTTCTTTTCTTTAGGAAAATGCATTCTGGCTTCTTTTCTTTAGGAAAATACATATCCATTATTACGTGAGCCAGCAGCTTGTCCTTTTTCATTGTGGAGTAGTATTTCATTGTTTGGAAGTACCACAATTTGTTTACTCTTTCACCAGTTGGAGGACATTTGGGTTGTTTCCAGCTTTGTGTTATTATGAAGAAACAGTCACACATAGGTCTTTATGTGGACGTATGTTTTCATTTCCCTTGAATCAATTCCAAACGTGAGATTGCTAGATACTATGGCAGGTACCCCATCACTTTATAAGATATTGCCAACATTCTTTTCAAAAGGCCTCTACAATTTTTCAGTCCAAAAACAAAAGATGACAGTTTCAGTTGCTTTGTATTCTTGTCAGCACTTGGCATTGTCAATGTTTTTAATTTTAACCACTCTAGTAGATGTGTAGTGGTATCTCATTTTGGTTTTAATTTGCATTTCCCAAATGATTAATGATCTAGTGCATATTTGCTATTCATATATTGAAACTTTGAATTAAATATATTGCCAGTCATTCTTTGGTGAATTTATATTCAAACGTTTTGGGCTTTCATTTCTACTTATATTAATCTTTTTCAGTGGGACAATTTTTATAAGTCTTTTGTTGAGGACTTTTCTTTGACCTATTAAATAATTTTATCTACCTAAGTACTTTTCTTTTTTCTTCACCCTTGGAGGATTAGCGGCAGCGGCAGCAGTGTGGTGCTCATGACTGTAGTGATCGTGACATTGTTAGTCTGTTTCTTTCAAAACAGTTGCAGTAATTGATCATGTTTTCCCTGGAGAAGTGAGAACTTGGAGCAGGGATAGCAGCCTTCAACTTTGTCGTGTATTTTATATGTGGTGGAACACGTCACTTCTGTGTAGCTCTAGACTTCTGAACAATGGGGAGTAGTATTTAAAATGCAGGCTGATGGGAGAATTTTCTAACAATTATAAATGGCCAGCAGTGGAATGAGCCGTTTGTGCATAAATGGGTTCAACTTTGTCATAAGCAGGTATGGAAGGCCACCTGGTAATTGTGCCATTGAAGGTAACCTATGTGGGCCAGGGAATTGGGAGCAAAAGTGACCACTGTGGTCCTGTTGGACATGAAGATCCTATGATTCTTATGGTTTTATATAGACAGTTGTGACAAAACTCATATTTCCGGGAGTTTAGCCTGAATCACATGCTGTTTCGAAGCTGTGTTATAATTAGTATGTTCCACAATCAGCTGTGGTGCGCCATGTCCTGGCTCCGCCTTCCTCCAGCTCTGATGAACAAGAACTGGTTAGGTACTAACAGCCTTTTTGTAGCAGTGAAATGAGATGGTGCACATAGAGTGGAGAGCCTGCCTGGCACACAGTGAGTGCCGTATACATTGTAGCTTTCATTACAACCACTTCCCTCTCCCAATTTCCTCCACCTCCCCACCATCATTTTAACACTTCCCACTGTTTATTTCTTATTACTTGATAGTCTGTGCCATACTGAGAAAGATGCGATGTCTTGGTTCTTTTGTTGTTTTGTTGTATTTTGGGGCTCTCATTTTATGATCCTCACCCCTTGAACACATTCTGACTTACTCTGGTCTCACTTGTTCAGCTCTGCCAGATGAAATATTACGGTCTCCAAAATTGTGCAGGGAGGAGAGTCTACGTACGATCTTCACATCACCTTTCTAGGTACACAAGCAGCCAAAGTTTACCCACCCTGAGGAATATCTACCAAGAGCTTTGCTACCAGAGTTTACTTCACGTTGCTTTCTGATCGGAGCACAGATAATCAAAGTTATTGCACTTCAACCTGCATTTTCTAACATGTGCTATTCTTCATCCTGCTCTGGGCCTAACTTTAGTATTAGCATTTGCTTACTATGTAGAGAAGGTATTCTGTTTAAATTCCCACTCTTACAGGGTTTTAGAGCCATGGGGGGTTTCCATGTTCAATGCAAAGTTTTATGATCCCTCATCTCCTACTCCTTATAGTTCCATCCAGCCTGCAACCGTTTCCCTGTGTTTACTGTCACTAAAAGCCCAGTCTCAGGGCAGGTCAACGTCTGTTTCCACTTTCAGTACTCAGGCTATCACCTGGAGGGGAAAGGTCCCTACAACTACAAATTGGTGAGATAGCCTAACAGCCTTTTCCAAGGGAGTGTTTCATAATATTGCCCAAGCACCTGGGGTCTAGTCTAAATCAGGCAATATTGCAAATCTCAGTGTCTCTGTGCCTTTCCTCAGAACCAATAACCCCATGAAATGGGAAAAGAAAGACCAATTTCTGCAAGTCCTTACTTTGAAGTTTGACTGAAAGTCATTTACACAGAAAGTCAAAACCTCATATTGAAATGGTTTGATCATCTTCTGAAAAGTTCTGTCTTTTCATTAATCAAGTTATTATATTCTCCTCCACTTGGCAGGACTACCACAATTTGGAAAACTGGAACTGTAGGATCTTAGAGTTAGATGGAATCTTAGGAATCATTCAGTCCCCTTCGTCCTCAGTGTGGGAATGTCTTTAAAGAGCATTCTAAATGGCTATACATTTTTGGGGGGCGTGTGGGAGTGTGGAGGGCTCAATGCTCAGTCACATGGACCATCTAATTAAAGGTGGATTTCTATTGTTAGAAACCTCTTTTCTCTTTTTTGTGGCAAAATGTCACCAGTGATCTCCTGACTGTCTATATTAGAATTTCAGTCCCCATGACCTTCACTCCTTGGTTTTATTTCTGTGAATATGTTACATTACATGGCAAATGGACCTTTGCCACAGTAAATAAGGTTACTAATCACTGATATTAAGATTGGGAGATTACCCTGGCCGTCTGGCTCAGTCAGTTGGAGCATTGTCCCAGGCACCACAAGGTTGCATGTTCAGTCCCCAGTTGGGGAACATACCTAGCTAAGGTTGCAGGTTTGATTCCCAGTTGGGGGGCATTTGGGAAGCAACTGATCAATGCTTCTCTCTCTCTCTACCACCTCCCTTCCTCCCTCTCTAAAATCAATAAACATATCCGCAGGTGAGGATTAGAAAAATGAGATTGATGATTATCCTGGATTATTGCATGAGTCTAATCTAATTACATATGCCCTTAAAAGCATAAACATTACTAGAGCTGGTAAAATAAGGGAAAATCAGAGATTCAAGGCAGGAAAAGGATAGGGTGTAGTGTTCTTGGCATAAAAGTGAAGGGGGACCCATGCCAAGGAAAGTGGTGCCTCAGTCCTACAACTACAAGGAACAGAAATTTTCCAGTAACTTCAGAGAGCTTAGATCCTTTGATTTTAGCCTTGTGAGACCCCAAGCAGAAGATGCATGCTGTGCCCAAACTGCTGACCCCAGTTCTGTGGGTAATAAATAGGCCGCACCGCTAGGATCATCAGTGTTCTTGGCTCTCTTTCATGCTTCCCATCCAAATGTGAGTCATGACCCATCTGTTTTACTCAGGGCAGCTCATACAAGTGCTTCTTCTGCTCTCGAGTGCCATGGACAATACGTCAGTCCCTTCATGGGGTGATAGATGTGGTCTTACCACCTGTTACACTTCTCCACCATCCCACACGTATTCACAGTGACAGAGGGGGGACACTGTCCAGTTTCCCCAGGACTGAGCAGTTTCCTAGGATATGAAACTTTCAGTTCTAAAGCTGGGAAAGTCTTGGCAAACCGGGATGAGTTGGGGTCCTGACTTAATTGACTGCTCATGACTGAGGTGCTCCCCTGTCATAAAGCCTCGTCATGTCAGATATTTGCTCTACTGCCTTCTTGCAGCATGGGCTTGGGTGTATGTGTGTGTGTGTGTGTATATATATATATATATATGTATATATATGTATATATGTGTATATATGTATATATATGTATATATATATAACATGTAGGTTAGTGAAATCAAAGGGAAATATACTGGAGTACTTTGGAGAAGGCAATCAGCAGAGATGCACAAATAAAAATGGCCTTTCCTTTAAATGGCTTTGTATGAAGATATGATATCTGGAGCTGCAGCAGCCACCCTGTGCTCATGAGCATGTTGGCCTAAGGACCAGAACAATATGCCGATGGGGAGGGAAAAAAAAAAGTGAAGGAGTCTGGGTCTTTGAAGACATGGCTGGACCACTGTACTAACCCTGTAGCCACCTTCTTCTGGACATCTTATGGAGTGTTATGGGAGATAATATTATTGGAGTCACTTTTATCACATTGCATTGCCATTATGAGTCTCAACTTCTGCTACTTTGAAATTCTTGCATATAAAGATTAGTTTTCCTCCCAACACAAGTGCAGGAGGTAAAGTTGATAGCACAGCAACATAAAGACTTTAGCAAGGATGTTCAGGAGAGAGAGAGGCAGTTGAAGAAGAGCAAGTTGGGAACAGAAAACTGTTTTCTCACTGCCTTGAGGCACAAAAGGCACAGAATATGACAACATGATGTCATCTGGGGCAGTGCTCAGGGATGGAACCCTGCAACTTGGAGAGTGCTGGAAAAGACTACCTGGCATTGGGTAGCATATGTTTACGTAGTCAGTGTATCTAACTTCTCTACTCTGAGTCTCAGACACAGATTGAGTCAAAGGAGGAGAGATCCTCCCACTCTGAGCCATGTAGAACTAGTATTGAGTGGAAGGTGCATTCAGTGTGCAGTCTATCAGTAGCAAAGCAAAGTAGACTTACACACACCTCAACAGATGTGTCTGTTGAAATATGACTGAAAAAGAATTTTTACCAGTGTCAGAGAAATGTTGTTGGTACTCTTCAAACTTAGTGGAAAGCCATTATAATTGTGGACATGAGCGCATTTATAAGAGCTTCATGAGCTCCTTTGTGTTTGTGACCCCCCTGCTCTATCTGCAACTCTTTAAGTCTGGATATCTCAAATTTTCCCACCTGAGGTTTCCGGGGAGATGACCCTCAAGCTGGGGGTTGGATTGCAGAGTAGAAAATGTGTCTGCTCTCCCTCTGAAGGCACAGTATCTTCTTTACATTAATGTTTTCAGTGCATATCGGGGTGGGTGATAGATAGTAGATATTTTCTAAAACAAAATCTAACCTTGTTGCTCCTTTGCCTACAAACTTTCCCTACTTCCACTGCCTATAGAATAACCCCTCCGCATGGTGCCACAAGCATTGCACAGTCTTATATCAGCTTATCTGGTGAGTCTCACCTGCAGATCCTCCTGCCATGACTTTACACGCCCTCTGATGCCCCAGCAGGAATAGTCTCTGCTCTCCAAAAAAGGCTCCCACCCTCTCACTTATGTCCCTTTCCTGATCCTGTTCCCTCTGCATGTACTTTTTACCCTGTGTGTTCCTGGGGAAGTCTTACCCAGCATTTATATGCAATCAAAGTCAGCCCTGCTCCATGAGTTCCTCATCTACAAGGCTCCCAGCGAGCAGGTGAGCACCTGGCAGAATGCCTGAAACACCAGAGGTGCACAGGAAGTGCCTATGGACTTGAGTTGAGATAAACTGAGTCTAAATCCACCTCTTTGCAATTTGAATATTGCTACTAGTAATATTCAAACATGTACAAGATGATCTGTTGTCTGTTCTACATAACTGAGTACATTTTGAAAGTGGTCACCAGGTATCAATGTAACCATCACCTTTCTAGACTCTTCCAATGATTACTGGTGACTGATCTTTATTAGTGTGCAGAGATTTTTATGCATTATCTCATTTGACCCACAGACAACTCCATAAGGAAGGCAGAGCCGATTTAGATCTGTCATTATCCTCATGTCAGAGATGGAGGAACTCAGTTTCAGAAAGGTCAAGTGGCTTGTGCCAGGCCATGTAGGGACATTGGTGTTCACCTGACTCACATCCCCAGGTTCTTTCATGTGCTTCATGGAGTAATGACCATTTAGATGGTCCCTCTATGCTGAATCATCTCCACTTTGAATAAAAAGTTTTACTTGTAGTTCTCAAGTTAGGAGAGAGTTTTTATGTTACATGCTATTGCTGTCTGATTTTGTCAGTGGATGGAGGTTAAGTAGAACTAGAGATCTTGGTTTGGGTTGAGCACTATATATTCTAATCCAAAACAGTGACCAAAGATCCCATGGATATCAGGGGACATGCTGAGTGTTACTGATTAGGCCACAGTAATAAAAAGTTTTGCAATTTTCCCTACGTTAATCACTTGAGGTCTCCATCTGAAAGCACCAGGCTGTGATTAAAGCTGACCTCTGACATAGGATATAGCACCTGAACTGTTCACAGGTCCTGCAACAAAAGTTGGCTCACCATTTTGGCCCACAGATTTCAGTGGTGTCCTGATCTTTGGGAATTGCTCTATTGGATCTGTGAAAATGCCATTTTTTGATAAAAACAATGAGCAAGTTTGAATTCCTCTTCCTTCTCTTAAGAAGTTGTGTGGGTGCACTGTGTGTATTTTTGTGGATATTATGTAGTATATGTTAGGTGTGAATGTGCTCTATCTCTGTTGTGTTGCTTGTGTTGGGTATGTGTTTTCTTGTGTGTGTGTGTGTCAGTTGTCTGCATTGCTTTGGGGTGGGTGTGTTGTGTTGTCTGTGTTGGGTATGTGTGTTATTGTGTGTGCATGTCAGTGGCTTGCATTACTTTGGTGTGTTTGTGTGTGTGTCCATGCATGTGTGTGTGTTGAAGGCAGAGGAAGAAAGTGAGCAGCAGGAGGAATCTGCCTTCTCACTAGGAATGGCAGGGGTGTTGAAAAATCTCCTCTAAATCCCTAATCTCTTCACCCAAGATTAAGCAAATAAAATTGTTGGGTTGAAGAAGTCAGATTCTTGATGACTGCAAAGAGACAGCGGCAAAGTGAGTCAAAAAGCTTAGCTTCATATCAGCAAAGAGATAAAGGGGCTTCAACTCTGAATGACAGTTTGGGCAATATACCCTAATCCGATTACCAAGGAATTCAGTGTCGCTCTATATTAATGGTGGATTTTAAAAATGGGTGCTAAAATGTTAGTGTTCATCATCCAAAGACTTCAGTTATTCATTAGGATGAAATAGCCCTAGCCTGAGACTCAGAGCTAAGGGGCAGGAGACTGGGGTGAGGCTGGGGAGGGGCAGTGAGCCTTACCTCTTATAAGGG
Organism: Trachops cirrhosus; assembly: GCA_028533065.1. Classification (NCBI taxonomy): domain Eukaryota; kingdom Metazoa; phylum Chordata; class Mammalia; order Chiroptera; family Phyllostomidae; genus Trachops; species Trachops cirrhosus. The sequence continues at coordinate 59,077,881 of CM052545.1, read as the reverse complement.
CCCTTTGTTCACCCAGGGCTTTGTTTGAGCTGTCAGAAGAGAGAAGGGGGAATGGAGCCGAGGGGGCTGTGGCAAAGTCATGGGCCTGACTCCAACCTCAAGACAATTCTGCTTTGAATTTTCTGGGTAGGGAATTTTCACACTGAGAACATTTGCTGCTTCCTTTAATCTCCAGGCTAAAACAATCCCTCATTTAAAAAATTATCCTATGGGATTTGCCATCTTTTAATGCTTTATTTATTTGAAAGAGAAGGAAGTCAATGTGGTGTGGAAGAATAGAAAAGATGTATTTCCATTACAGATTAATTAATCTCAAAGGATTTTGGTGGAAATCCTAGTATGAGACTGGGCATAAGAATATAATTTACAAGTACCAAACACACTCTTGGGTCTTGAATTCCAACCTTCTCTTGCTCCTGAGTTTCAAATCCAAACCAGGTTCTTTAAGACCAAGGTTCATTACTTATCTGGAATGCTGATGTTTTGTGTGTTCCCTCAGTGAAAGTCTTATTTCCATAACCTGTATGGGCTGGATTATATTTTGAATTGAATTTCATCTGGAAAGTGGCTGGCAAGTGATTTAACTGTATCTACATCTAGCCTGAGTGGGAAAGGGGTATCTCGTGATTCCCTGGGCAGCAAGCGTGGGTGTGGTCTTTGAGGTAAGGGGACACCCAATGTTCCTGTAAGGGTTGAGGCCTGAACTGAGGATTCAGTGAGCCTACCTGAGTGACAGTGATTCACGTTTAGCTCTGGATAGAAATCAACTTTAAGGGACAAGGAATTTCATGACCCTCCCTGATCCCAGAGAACCCATGAGTGTTTTTTCCTGACACGCACACACAAAATGTGACACAGTTGTACATGGAGTGTTTTCTTTAATTAGCAGCTTGGTGGGGATCAGTGGTGGGAGAGGGAAAGGTCTTTGATAAATGCATTAATCACTCCCTGATCTCAAAGGAACACCCAGGTTGTTCTCTAACGAGATTGGTAAGTCCCAAACCTAGTTGATTATGAATATCACCTGGGTGTACTATTGTAAATATAGATTCCTGGACCATTTCTAGACCTAGTTAGAGTGTCAAGGGGGTAAAGCTTAGGGACATGTAATCATTATAGTTCTCTATTTAATGCTGGTCATAAGCCATGTTTGGGAAACACTGAGGTAGGATATCATGGGACCCGAGAACTCATCAGGGAATGTAGCAGAGGGCTTCAAGGTGGTTTGATTCTTTCTTACTATTAACTGATTATTGGCTTACTTTTCTTTCAGTAAAACCTCCTTTTAAGAGATATGATGGCTAGTTTGAGCTAAAAGGTATAACTTATGTCAGAAATGTAAATATTTGTACCGTTCAAATCCCTATGCTTTATGTGTTACGACTGATGGATGTGCGGCTTAGATAAACAGATGACTTGCTCAGGCTCACCCGAATCATAGGGAGTTGCCTCAGGTTCCACCCCCAGCTTTGTCAGCTCCCTGAGCCCATGACCTCACCACTATATCATGTCTCCCCCTGAACAGGAAATTCATGGGGCCTGTGTTTCACAGTTCCTCTCACTTAGGTGGATTTTTAATGAGAAGGAGTGTGTCTTCTGCACTTCCAATCTGGTTGCAGTTGTCATTTGTGGTTACAGAGTGCCCCAGAAAGGGAAAGGGTGGCCATATCCTGTGCTGTCACTGAGCACAGAGGCCATGGGCCACTGCAGTTCCTGGCTGAAACCTGGCACAGGGAAGCTCGCTGCCATTTGTGTTTCTGTTTGGGATCTGCTGATTTTCTCATCATCTTGAATGCAAGATTTGAGCTTATGCCCAGCACAGTTTAAAGAAGCTAGGCCATTTGATTCAGCAAGAAAATCCTTTTGCTCTTTGTGCAGTGAAAAGTTGACATGTGGCAAAGTGCTTTAAAAAAGGACTGCAGTATTCTGCATTCAGAAATAAGTGTGGGGTCTTGGGTCAAAGAAGGGAGTGCCTGGGCAGTGCACATGTGCTCTCTAAAATGAGACAGGTGTGATTTTAACAGCGGGAGCAGAAGTGGATGTTGGGATAGAGGGCTATTGTATGGTCGGAGCTGATAGCTGGAATTGGTGGAATAGTCTGTGGACTTTGTTAGAAATGGAGGAGGAATTATAGAAGAAGGGAACAAAGATGGTGAAAATGGGATGGAAATAGAGGAGAGAATAGAATGGTCATGTGTTTCCAAATGGAAAATCCAGAGGATTAGCCCTCACTGCAGTTTAGAAAGGCTCTCCAGATTGATTTCAGAGTTGTGTCAGGTGCCAAAAATTACTTGTCAGTCCCTAAAATTAGTCAGCCTTGGGATATAGGTCGGTGAAACATAGTATATGATGATAGTATATCGCAAAACTACATACTCTGTGTGCCAAGATACTTTGCACATATAAACTAACTCTCTAAGTGGCTGCAGCAAAGCAGGCAGAGAGCAGGATGTTCACGGGGAAGCAGAGTACAGGAGGAGAGGACCCAGGCTGCTGCTTCAATGGGAGAGATCCTTCCTTCTCACCTGTCCCTGGGGACAGAAGGCCCTGCAGGTCTTGGAGCACCACGTTTGAACAGACAGTAGATGACCCCCCTTGTCTTTTAAAAATAACATTACAAAACTTAAAAAATAGGAGAATTGGGACAATGGATGTGTAAAGAAAAGGGAAAAGCACAGCTAAGTCACAGCCCATAGATGTCAGTAGAATCAAAAGGATCTGAAACCAGGAAGCCAGATTCCAGGCTTCTTCCAGGGACAAGAATAGGACTGGGCCAATTCTGCCGCTCTCCTTTGTCTGCAGCCCAGGCGGGCGAGCCCCTTCACCGGGACGCTCGCCCTTCGGATTTCCATATCAAAGGCAGACCGGGCTGCTCCGCAGCCTCGGTGGCAGTTTGACAGCCAGGATCCCACCTCAAATCAATGTGCTCTGCCAGTCATCACCAAAACCGAGGCTTCCTAACTCAGTTGCCCTGAGAAATTTATTCTTTTCAAAAATTTTGTGTGTGTGTTAGGGAAACCCCAGGAAACAGAACAGAACAAAACACAGCCTTGGACTCTAGGGGTGAGGTGGGATCCCCTGACCAACCCAGCTCACGTCCCTCCAGGTTTTCTTCCTGGTATGAGAATTAAGTCAGACCCAGGGTCAGAAACCCTGAAAACAAGATGTGTAGGTATCTTCAGTTTTAATCATTGTTTACAGCTTTTTAAAGTGATTTTATGAATCCAGTAGAGGCTTGAATGGGGATAAATTATTCTCTGGATGCAGGCTACAGGCAGGAAAAAAAATCTAATCTTTCATTTCGTTCTCCCTCCCTCACAGCCTTCTTTTCCTTCCCTTCTTTTCCTCCTCTGTCCCTCCCCACCTTCTTTCCCTTATTTTCTTTTGTTTTATTTTTCTTTTCTTCTTCACTGTGTGAGAAAAGGGGTTGGGAACAAAAAATCATCATCTAAAAGTTCCTAGGTTATTCTAGCAGTATTAGTCAGTCACAATGGGCTTTAGCTAGGCAGCAAACTGGGGAATCTGTTATTACATTATGATCACCATTACTCGAATACACCCTCAAATAACATTTTAATGCTCAATTTTTCATTATAGACATAACTTAGATGCTGGAGTAAGAGCAGATGTTGGAGTAAGTGAGATCCTGGTCATTCAAAGACCTCTGGCTGATTTGGGTGGTAAGGAGACTTCTAACTCATTGAGTAATTAAGCCACTCATTTCTGTGTGGGATTATATTGTAGCCATTCACACCTTCTTTTTATTTATTTATGTTTTATTTATTTTTTAATTTTAATTGTAGTTTCAGTACAGTTTTCTGTCTTTTACTCCCATCCCAGCCTACCCACCCACCCAGCCCTCCCCACCTCCCTCCCACTTCCACCCCTGCCCCCTAGTTTTTGTCCATGTGTCCTCCATATTTGCTCCTGTAAACCCTTCCCCTTTACCCCTGAAATTCCCTCCCCTCTCTCCTCTGGTCACTGTCAGACTGTTCTCTATTTCAGTGTTTTTGGTTGGTTATATTTTGCTTGTTTGTTTGCTTTGTTGTTTAGGTTCCTGTTAAAGGTGAGATAATATGGCATTTGTCTTTCACCACCTGGCTTATTTCACTTAGCATAATGCTTTCCAGTTCCATCCATGCTGTTGCAAAGGGTAGGAACTTCTTCTTTCTTTCTGCTGCATAGAATTCCATTGTGTAAATGTACCATAGTTTTTTGATCCACTCATTTACTGATGGGCACTTAGGTTGATTCCAGCACTTGGCTATTGTAAATTGTGCTGCTATGAACATTGGGGTGCATAGGTTCTTTTGGATTGGTGTTTCAGGGTTCTTAGGGTATAATCTTAGCAGTGGAATTGCTGGGCCAAAAGGCAGATCCAGTTTTCGTTTTCTGAGAAAATTCCATACTGTTTTCCATAGTGGTTGTACCAGTCTGCAATCCCACCAACAGTGCACTAGGGTTCCCTTCTCCACAACCTCTCCAACACTTGTGTTGTTGTTTGTTGCTTTGTTTATGATGGCCATTCTGACCGGTGTCCATTCACACTTTCTTAAAATCATTTTCTCCTTTGGTTGACATAACTTTATACTAGTGCTTCTTCCCAGACTGTATCTTGGAACACTCATTCCATGAGAAATCAATAGGTTTCACTCTAAGGAAGTGTTGTCTGGTCCTTGGACTTTGGGAAATGTTGCACCATACATTTGTTAATGATTGTGGATGTAGAACACTGCTCTAGTCTACCCTGTGTTGTTTGTTTGTTCGTTTTTCTGACCTGGCCTTCTTTGACTTCTGAATCTCCTTTCATCTTTTGCTACTCAGTAACGGGCTTTCCTCAGTGCTCAAGTTTTGCTTCGGGGTCTTTTTTCCAATGCATTGTTCTGAGATTTCTATCCGCTTTTATAGATTTATACCAAAAGTAAACTGAACTCAATGGAAGGACTGGGTCTTTCTCCTTTGGTTTGTTTTTATTTTTATTTGTCTTTCTTTAAAAATCTACTTGGAATTCCTCCTCTTCATTCTGCTCAGCTGCACTGATTTCATCTTTTTCTGCAGTCCAGTCTCACAACCACTGTTACTGATGTGTTAACGACACTGACATTCTTCCTGGACAGAGGGAAATATTGAATTCATGCTCAACTTCTTCTTCCCCCCTTCTTTGGAAAAATGATTACTGACATTTTTCATAAACATCTTGAGTACTCTTGCTTCTATAAAGAAATGTTTAACATTAAAAGGAAGCCAAGAATCTTTATACAAATCTGAAGAACCCAATCTGTGGATTTAAATGGTTAGAACAAATGGTTGGTGTCTTCTCGGAGAACTCTACTGGGATTCTCTCCTCTCCCCCAGCTGGTAGCCCAGATAAACAAATGAAAATAGCAAACAGTAGAGTGTATTAAAGAGCGAGAAAGAGTTTCCCAAACTAGAGGGAGAGCGAAGGTTGGTGAAAGGTACATGCTGTGTGGTCCTGGGAATACCTGAAGACAGGAACGTATCCAGGAAGTGAGACTGCTGCCTACTAGTTAGAGGCACTGCCACCCTGCAGGAGTCTTGGCATCTGTGGCTAGATGTTTCTTTGTTTTATTTATGTAAATTTGTTAATTGAGATGCATAATACTGGAACTGTCTTGTGGTCTTGGTGAATGGAGGTCCCAGCATTCCCTCCAACTTGCTCTTTAAAATATACCTTGACCACATGAGTTATATGGGTCATATAAATTATTTCTTTGAATTGTTTCTTAGCTCTTCACTTTTCTTTCCTAAAAGAAAAAGCGGTACATATTCATCAAAGGAAAACACACATAAGGCCAAGAGAATGAACAAGTGGTGCCTGTAATTTCATGCCGCCAGGTAGCCTGGGACAGAGCCTGCTGATACTGGTTAGGTTTTTGCCGTTGCGTGTGTATGTGCATTTCTTTACAAAGGTCATGCCATCACAATTTCCTAACCTGCATTTTAAAATTGATAATACAGTTTGAAAAATTTTTTTCATGCAACAAATACTTCCGCAGCCTTATTTGTGCAGGCAGCAGAGTACAGCTGACCCTTGAACAATGTGGAAGTCAGGGGGACTGGCCCTCTGTGGTTGAAAATCCACATATACTGTACTTTTGACTCCCCACAACTTAACTAATAATAGCCTGTCATTGACCTTACCAAAAACATAAAGTCAGCTAGCGCATATTTTGTATGTTATGTGTGTTATATATTTTATTCATACAACAAAGTAAGCTAGAGAAAGGAAAACATTATTAAGGAAATCATAGGGAAGAGGAAACACATTTGCAGTATTCATTAAAAAAATCTTTGCGTGAGTGGACCTGCACAGTTCGAACCCATGTTCTTCTCAGGTTACCTGTCGGTCATTTGCAGGTGCCCCCATTGTCTTCCGAAGCATAAGATTAAGAACCTTTCTGTCATAAAGAGTGCTGTCATGAACTCTTAGAGATAAACTTTGTGCAAAATCATTACTAATAAAGCTGAATAAACCATTATGTCCTCATTGATTATTAACATTACTTAACTAGCTACTAGTTCACATATGGTACTAGTTCATGTCTTTTTCTACTGGGGTATTTATTGCTTTTCATTTCCCAGTTGTAAGGCCCCTTTATATATTGAAGGCTAACATTTAATCTTAGGCCAGACATGATTCTAAGCTTTTACATGGCATCTTTGTTAAGCCTTACAAATCCTCTGTAAGGTAGGTACAATTTTTATGTACTTTTTTGATGGAGAAACTGAGGGAGCTTAAGAAGTATTTTCAAAGATATATGATTTGTAAATTTTAGAGCTAAGATGTTACCAAAGCAATTTGATTCTTAACCTTCTTGACATCTAGCCTTAAAGGAAAATTCATATTAAAGACATTAACCATTTGAATGTGTTATAAGTTACATTTTGAATGTTTTTGGTGGCCCACAAAATACTTTTGTGTAATGCAACCAGATCTATTAGCATTTACTTTATGTTTCTGCCTTTGGTGCGATGGGCTGTTTCCTCCCTCCTCTGATGGTTGTTCCCAAGCCACTGTAGCCTGCAGTTTTTAATTTCATCTTTTTCATGCATAAACACCATATATCTTATTGTTTTATGGAACTTTTTATTCTTTTCTCTTAATCTATTTCTTCTTCTATTAACATCTGATAAAAGAATAAAAAAAGTTTTAAAGAAAACCTCTTTGCTGATTGTTTATTTCTTTCAGTAAAGTTTTGCTAGTATCTCCAGACATTTCTAAATATTTCTTGCATTTATTTTTAAAAATATTTTGTTTATTTACTTTTAGACAAAGGAGAAGGGAGGGAGAAAAAGGAGAGAAACATTAATGTGTGGTTGGTTGCCTCTCCTGCACCCCCAACTAGGGATGTGGCCTGCAACCCAGGCATGTGCCCTGACTGGGAATTGAACCAGCGACCCTTTGATTCGCAGGCCCATGCTCAATCCACTGAGCTACCCCAGACAGGGCTCTTGCATTTATTTTTAAGTCCTTCAGTTTGTTCGTTATTATTTCAATATTGGTTTCTCCCATTACATTTTCCATCCGTTCCCCTTCTCCTTTTGGGGGCGGCACTGCTCCACTCTAGCAGTGTGGGGCACAGGGAACTGTCACATGTTGATAAACCTCTCCAGTGATGATCGGAGGTGGAAATTCCTCCCAGATGAGCAGAGCTTGTGTCTTTCCCCAGTATCTTTAAACCTGCAGTCTGGAGAGTAAGTTCTTTTCTGGTGGTGGACGAAACTGGGGAATGACATCTTCCTACCAGGCAGAGAAACCCAAGTCCCAGTGCGAGTACGGAAGACAGAAGCGAACGCAACGTGGAGGCCGGGCCCCAGCCTCACCGCCCCGCCACCCCTGCTCCGGCCTGTGTGTGAGCCCTGGCTGTAGAAGATTCCAGGCCTGGGGCTCCGGCTGTGCCTGGTGTTCCCTGACAGCTCATAAAACCAAAAGACCCAAGGCCTAACTTAGTTCAGAATGATTTCAGTTAGTTGCAACCAACAGAAACCTGAATACTATATTGCTCATTATACGTATGTGAAATAGCTATTGACTTCTGTATTTGCAGGCACAAATGGACAAAAAAAATCATTTATTATTTTCAATAGTTTCTCATTTGGGATTTGCAGATTTCCAGAAATTAGTGCATTTTATTTTGTGTGTGATGATAACGTTGCTCCATAATTCCAACATTTATACACATATGCACACATATTTATACATGTATTTGCATGCACATGCACACACAGACACACATGTATTTCTTTCTGATTGTATTTGCAAGGACTTCTCAGATGATTTTGGCTAACAGCAGTGGCATGGGTGCCACTCCTAACTGTAACAAGGCCACCTCTAGACTACCAGGGTGGAGTGGCATGTGCTGTTGTTTTCAGATGGATGTAACACATCATGTTAATTGAATAGTCTTCTCTATTTATTTTCAAAAGCCTTGCTTTTAAAGAAAAACAAACTTTATATTTTTAAAATCTTTTTAGCCTTTAAGAGGACAATTATGTGTTTTAGAAAATCTCCTTTGATACACTAATATGATTGTGTTCATAGACTTCTTTCTAAGGACTGATTCATTTTTGAAACTCTAGGGAAAGATTATTGTTTTTTCATTGTTATATGACTTATCTATTGTGGCTACATTTGCTTTGCTAATATTTTTCTTACCAGTTTCCCTCTATACTCAAAATTTGAAATCTAAGGTTTTTAAATGCAACATTTTTCAGATTTTGGTGTCAGGATTATACTAGCTTTCTATCAATTCACTTGCTCTGAAACAAAGTAGCACATGATGTACCTGTCTCTTTATGTTAGCTAGAATTCACTGGTAAACTTCCTGAACCCAGAGTCCTTTGGGGAGTCTTTAAAATCATTAAACTTTTTTTTTGATGTGTGAATATTTCTGTTTTCAACCTTGTGTCAATTTTCTAAATTGGTATTTTTGCTCCAAAATATTTATCTCATTGAATATATCACATTGATTATATATTTGTACATAGCAATTTATATTTACACATTCCCTGTCTATCTGTGATTCCATGCCTTTCCTCATTTATGATTTTAGATTGAAGTGTTAACTTCACTAGAGCTCTGTCCATTTTATGGTCAGGTAAGTAAATCAGCTCTTAGATTTATTAATTGATGCAGTTTTTATTTTTAATTCAAGGATTTTTCTCTTACTTATATCTGTATCTCTCTAATATTTATCTCTATTTTGTTTTCCTTTTTAAATCTTACTCTGTGGTATGCTAAGATAATTTATTTTCAATACATGTAGCTTATAATAGAATAATTTAAAGCTTTAAGTTTTCCTAGGAATCAGCTTTGTTTATATCCAATAAATACTGATGTTCAATATTTATGTTGTTATTTTCTAGTTAACCATGACTTCAGTTTTGAATTCCTCTTTCTACTAGGAGTGATATATCATAGCCATGTAAATTTCAATGTGGTTGAGTTTTTCATTTACATTGTTTCTAATATCTAGTTTTATTGTATTAATGGCCAAAGAATATGGCATAGACCATTTGTTTTAGGGAAAATTTTTTATATTTCCTTTGGTTTAAAATATGGTTAACAGCACTTAATAAAATGATAAAAAACCAAGCTCTGTCCATTTCTTAAGTTAGACTTACTAATTATGTTATTCAGCACTTTTGTATGCTTTTTTGGGGTAACTGCTCAATCTAACAAAGACTTAGAGCCCTGGCTGCTGTGGCTCAGTGGATTGAGTGCTGACTCACAAAGTAAAGGGTTGCTGGTTCAATTCCCAGTCTGGGCACATGCCTGGGTTGTTGGCCAGGTCCCCAGTAGGGGGCGCTTGAGAGGAAGTCACACATTAATATTTCCCTTTCTTTTTCCCTTCCTTCCCCCCTCTCTAAAAATAAATAAAAATAAATAAATAAAATCTTTCAAAAATGACTTAGAGAATTAAATTGTAGTTTTTATTTTTTTTGTTAGTTTTTGCAAACATTACGAGCAATTTTCCCATCCCACCCCATCTATAAAGGTCAGCTCAATTTTAATTTCTCTGTTATTTTTAAACTTTCTGAATACAAAATAAGTCTCTTATTTTTATGTAACAGTTTTTGCTCTAAATTCTACTTCACTTGATACTAATATTGGCACACACAGTTGTTTTTGAGCTTGACCATCAGTTAGTTGCCTGATTCAATTTTCTAGTCAACTTAATTTTAATCTTTCCATGGCCCTTTGCCAAGTACGATGCCCACGTGCTCACCAGAATCTGCAACTGGCAGGATCCTGCTCTCAGGAGAGAGGGAGTTCCAGTGGAATTGTTTGAGTACTGCAGCCACTGGTGTGTGGTAGACTGTGGATGCAGGCGACTCCTTACAAAATTCATCTGTGAAGAGCACAGGAAGTGAGAACGAGGTTGGATGAGGGTTATGGGAGTTTTTAAATTTAAAAATCCATTATGGGAGATATTAAATGCTGATAGAAAAAAAAACAGTATAGCGTACCGTGTTGAAACTTCAGATGAGAGAGGAGATGACTGATACAGTTAAATCCCTGAAGAAACTGTTGGAAATGGGATCCAGACCCTAAGAGGAGGGTTAACTTTATGCAGGAGGAGAGACACACCTCCTGTTATCCTATTGGAAGGTGAACATGACCTTGTAGAATACAGGTAAGTGTGCAGATGAGATGGCAGAAAAGTAGAAGGAGCTTCCATGTTATTACTTCTGTTTGACCGTGAAGTAGGAGGACAGTGGTCTGTTGAAAAAAGGAGGGACGTAGTAGCGTTCAGATCTTCGAAGGTGCAGGTGTGAGACAGCAACCATGAGAAACAGGAGGTAAACTTGATGAGAGAAACAGACACGTTAACACAGAGTGCTGAAGACTCAGGAGAAGTTTCTTGTGGATTTGAGGTCCTGCTATTTCATGTAATTGTGTGATTTTCTTCACTGTCACTCATAAGTCTAAAAGTAGGAACAGAGAAAGAGCAGTTGAGCTGGGCCATGGTGTGACTTTGGCTGGGCTGATGTGATGAAATAGCAGCACCAGCGGGTTGAGGACCCTACTGAGAGCAGCTGATTCTGTAGAGGGATGCAAGAGGAAATGAGTTAAGAGTAAACAAAGGTGGAGAAAAATCCATTAATTTAATTCCTTTTTAAAAACATTTTATTTATTTACTTTACAGAGAGGGAAGGGAGGGTGAAAGAAAGGGAAAGAAACATGGATGTGAGAGAGAAACATGGATCAGTTGTCTCTTGTACAGCAGCCCAGCCAGGGCCCCAGCCACAATGCGGGCTGCTCCCTGACCGGGAAATGCAATCCCACTTTGCAGTGGGATGCCCAGCCAACTGACCCATGCCAGTCGGGGCTGATCATTTCATTCTTAATGAGGTCAAATAGCAGATGTCTTGGAGTGATGAAGAAAAAACCCCAAAAGATTCTATGGAGAGAAAATTGAGAGGCTGGGTTGAGAGAGTTTTGGGGGAAGACAACAGTATGGAGCTTGTATGCCGGAAAGGATAGATAAAGCCACAGTGTGGCTTCACTTTTCCATGGTGACTATGGATAATTAGGGCTGGTGGCACTGTAGTATTAAGTTGTCTGCAAAGCGATTATTCCTGGCTGTCTTATGTTTTGTTGTTCTATGTGATAAGAGGTCTGACTTTTCAAATTCCCTGAAATATACAAATATTAAAATTTATCCAAGAAGAGATAGAACATTTAGAAAAATCCATGTAAATTAAAGAAATTTAATATGGAATAAAAAGATCCACAAAGTAAATTTTAATTCCACTTTGATTAATTATATAAACATTTAAAGATGAAATAATACCAATTTTACACAAAATTCTTCAGAAAATAAAGGACAATTTCCCAAGTGATTCTATGAGGGCTGTAATACCATGACACAAAAACAGAAGAGGACTACCAGGAAATAAAGCTGTAGATAATCCCCTATAAAACAGATGAAAGTATTCTTACCAAGGTTTTAGAAAGTCAAATCCAATTATGTATAAAAAAGATGATGAAATATGACCAAGAGGTATTTATTCTTAGAATGCAAGGTTGGTTTAACATTTCAAAATCAATCAATATAATTCAACATATTAAATAGGAAAAGAGATAAGCCATGTAATTATTTCAAAAATGCAGAAAAAACATTTGATAAGATTTAACAGCTGTTTATAATGAAAGCTACCAATAAATAATTATGAGAGGGAATTTTTTCAAACTGAGAAGCCAGTATCATGCTTAGTGGTGAAAACTCAGTGCTTTCTGTTTAACATTAAGAACAAGGTAGGAATATCCATTCTCACCACATGCATTCAGAATTGTGCTGGAAGTCTTATTTAGTGCAATGAGGGCAGAAAAATAAAAATAAAAAAATAAAAAATAGCATATAAAGTGGAAAGGAAGTAAAATTTTCTGTATTTGCAGATGGCATATTAGTGTACATAGAAAATCTGAGAAATCAATACACAGAATTAATAAACCACAATTAATAAAGGAGTTCAACAAAGTTACACATACAAAGTCAAAATATAAGAATCAATCATATTTCTCTATAATAGCAATGAACTAGTAGAAAAATGAGATAAATTCTACAGGGAAATCCAAAGATAAAATATTTAGGAACAACTCAATGAAAGACATTCACAACCTTAAGCCTACAAAATACTGTAGTGCAAAATTAAAGATCTAAATAAATGATAAGTTTCAACTCATTTGGGGTGTGATTTCTGGATAGTTTGGTAACAGTATGTTAATATTGTAAGGAATTTCCAACCATGCATAGTTGCTGTACCATTTCTTATTTCTGTTAGAAATAAATGATAGCTTTTGTCACTCTACATCATTCCTGGCATTTGTTATTGTTAGTGTTTTGAGATTTCATCATTCTACTATATGTGTAATAGCATCTCATTATTGTTTTAATTTGTAATTCTTTAATGAAAAATCATACTGAGCAGCTCATATGCTTACTTGCCATCTGCACATCTTCTTTGGTAAGGTGTCTATTTAAATCTTTTGCCCATTTTTGGGATGTCATCAAAATAAAAAGCTTCTGCATGGCTAAAGAAAACAGCATTAAAATGAAAAGAGGACCAACCCTATGGGAAAACATATTTGCCAATGATACCTCAGACAAGAGTTTGATTTCCAAAATATATAAAGAACTCATAAGACTCCACTCTAAGAAGAAAAGCAACCAATTAAAAAATGGGCAAAGTACTTGAGCAGACACCTCTCCAATGAGGACATACAGAAGGCCCAGAGATATATGAAAAGATGCTCAGTATCACTAGCCATCAGAGAGATGCAAATTAAACCACAATGAGATACTACTTCACATGGTTGGAAATGGCCATCATAAACAAATCGACAAACCGTAAATATTGGAGAGAATGTGGAGAAAAGGGAACCCTAGTGCACTGTTGGTAGGAATGCAGATGCTACAGCCACTGTGGAAAACAGTATGGAACTTCCTCAGAAAACTAAAAATGGAACTGCCTTTTGACCTGGCAATTCCACTGCTGGGATTATATCTTAAGAATCCTGAAACACCAATTCAAAAGAACCTATGCACCCCAATGTTCATAGCAGCACAATTTACAATAGCCAAGTGCTGGAATCAACCTAAGTGCCCATCAGTAAATGAGTGGATCAAAAAACTATGGTACATTTACACAATGGAATGCTATGCAGCAGAAAGAAGGAGCTCCTACCCTTTGCAACAGCATGGATGGAACTGGAGAGCATTATGCTAAGCTAAATAAGCCAGGTGGTGAAAGACAAATACCATATGATCTCACCTTTAACTGGAAGATAATCAACAAAATGAACAAGCAAGCAAAATATAACCAAAGACATTGAAATAGAGAACAGGCTGACAGTGACCAGAGGGGAGAAGGGAGGGGATAATGAGGAAAAAGGATGAAAGGTTTGCAGGAACAATGATAAAAGACACATGGACTAAACCAAGGGAGGGTGGAAACAGGGGAAGGAGGTGGGAAAGCCTGGGGTGAGTGGGAGGGGTGGGGGTAAAAGGCAGAAAACTGTACTTGAACAGCAATAAAAAATGTTTAAAAATACATCTTTTGCCCATTTTTAAGTTGGGTTGTTCATGTTCTTATTGTTGCATTTTAAGAGTTCTTTGTACATTTTGATAATCCTTTATCAGATATGTATTTTGCTCATATTTTCCCCTAGTCTGGGACTTCTCTTCCCATGCTTGTGACAAATCTTTTGTGAAACAGAAGTTTTTAATTTGAATAAAACCCAGCTTATCAATTATTTCCTTCATGAACTATGACTTTAATGTCCTATCTAAAAAGTCATCACTGCACTCAGGGTCATCTTGATTTTCTCCTGTACTAGCTTCTTGAAGTTTTACAGTTTCATGATTTACATTTATGTCTCTGACTTTTTAAAAATTATTTTTGTGAAGGATGTAAGATTTGAGTCTGGATTCATTTTTTTTTACATGTAGATGTCTAATTGTTCTAACATTATTTGTTGGAAAGACTTTCATTTTTCAATTTTATTAGCTTTTCTCCTTTGTCAAATATCAATTGACCACATTTATATGGGTCCTTTTCTGGGCTCTCTATTCCATTCATTGATCTATTATTTTTCTATTCTTTCACCAATATCACACTTTCTTGGTTACTGTAGTTTAATGGTAAGTCTTGCAGATGGGCAGTGTCAGTCCTAACTTTGATCTTCTGTTTCAATATTGTGTTGACTTTTGAGTTTTTGCCTTTCTGTATAAACTTTAGAATCTGTTTCTCAATATCCACAAGATACCTTGCTGGGATTTTAATTGAGTTTGCATCAAACCTATAGGTCAATTTTGGAGGAACTACCGTCTTGACAATGTTGAGTCTTTCCTATCCATAAGCATAGAATATCTATCCATTTACTTAGTTCTTTGATTTTTTCATCAACATTTTGTAATTTTCTTCACATATATCTTGTACATATTTTGTTAGATTTATACCTAAGTAGTTCATTTTATGAGGTGTTAATATAAATAATAATGTACTTTTAATTTCATATTCTACTTGTCATCTAGTTGGAATCCTACAGTATATAGCCTTTTATGGTATATGGAAAAATGGTTGATTTTTGTATATTAATCTTGTATTCTGCAACCTTGCTATGATTAGTTCAGCAAGCAATCATAATTGCTTATTGGTTAAGGAGGGATTTTTTTGTCAATTCTTTTGAATTTTCTGCATAGATGATCATATCATTTGTGAACAAAGAGAGTTTTCTTTCTTCCTTCCAAATCAGTATATGTTTAATTTCTTTTTCTTATCTTATTGTATTAATTAGGGCTTCTGTTCTGATGTTGACAAGGAGTAGTGAGAAGGGGTGTCCTTGACTTGCTCTCGTCCTTTGTGAGAAAGCTTTGTTTCTCACCATTGAGTCTGACAGTAGCTGTAGGTTTTTTTAGATGTTCTTTATCCCATTGAGGAAGTTCCCCTCTATTTCCAGCATGCTGAGACAGTTTTTATTTTTATTTTTATCATTAATGGGTGTGGAATTTTGTCAAATGATTCTTCTGCATTTACTGATGTGATCATATAATTTTTCATTTAGGATGTTAATGTGATAGATTAAATCATTAGTTTTTAAATGATGAACCATTTTTGTATACCTGGGATAAATCCCACTTGGTTGTGGTGCATAGTTCCTTTTATACATTTTTGGATTTGATTTTTTAATATGTTGTGGAATTTTTTGTATTTATTTTTTATGGGAGATATTGGTTTGTCGTTTTCTTGTGATGTCTTTGTCAGATTTTGGTGTTAAGGTAACACTGGATTAATAAAATAAGTTAGGAAGCATTTCCTTTGCTTTCATCTATTAGAAGAGATTGTAGAAAATTGGTGTTATTTATTTCTTAAATATTTGGTAGATCTTACCAGGAACCTATCTGGGCCTTGTGTTTAATGTTTTGGAAGAGCATTAACTGATGATTCCATTTCTTCAATAGAGATCAGCCTGCTCAAAGGTCTATTTTTACTTCTGTGAGTTCTAACAGATTGTATCTTTCAAAGAATTGATTTGTTTCATTTAGGTTATTACATTTGTAGGAATAGAGTTGCTCATAGTATTCTTCATTATTGTTTTAATGTGCATGTGGTCTGTTGTACTATCTCTTCTTTTACTTCTGATATTAATACTTCATGACTTCTATCTTATTTTTTTAGCTTGGCTAGAGGTATACCAATTTTATTGATCTTATTGAAGAAACGACTTTTAGTTTTGTAGATTTTCTCTATTGATTATTTGTTTTCATTTTTTTAAGATTTTATTTATTTAATTTTAGAGAGGGGGAGGTAGAAAGATAGGGAGAAAATCATCAATGTATAGTTGCCTCTTATGTGTCCTCTCCTGGGGACCTGGCCCATAACTCAGGCATGTGCTCTGCCTGGGAATTGAACCTGCTCTGTGGGACTATAATATAGCTCCTCTAGCTTTCTTATGATTAGTGTTTGCATGGTATATCTTTCATTACTCCTCTGTGTTTAATTTATATGTATTTTATATTTAAAGTATTTTTTGATAGACAGCATATAATTAGATTTTATTTTTTTCATCCATTCTGATTTTTGATTTGTCTTTTATTTGGTACATTTAGACTATTGACTTTTTTACTATTTTAATTAATTAATTAATTAATTGACTTATTATCCTTACTTGAGGACATTTTTGCATTGCTTTTAGAGAGAGAGGAGAGGAGAGGCAGAGAGAGAGAGAGATGTGAGAGAGAAAAATTGATTGGCTGTCTTCTCTTACATGCCCTGACCAGGGATTAAACCTACAACCTGGGTATGTGCCCTGATTAGAAATTGAACCCACAACCTTTTGGCCTGCAGGATGATGTTCCAACGAACTGAGTCACACTGACCAGGGCTATTTTTCTTTCTTTCTTTTTCTTTTTATTGAATACATTAGGGTGAAATAGGTTAATAAAATTATACAGGTTTCTGCTGTACAGTTCTATAATATCAGCTGTATATTATATATTCACTGCCTCAAGTCAGATCTCCTTCCATCACCATTTATTTCCTCTTCATCCTCTCTTATCTCTCCCCACTCCTACTTTCCTTCTGGTAATCACTATACTATTATCTTTCTATGAGGTATTTCTTTCTTTCTCTCTTTTGGTTTTTTTGGCTTAATCCCTTCACCTTCTTCATCCAGTTACCCATCACCTCCCCTCTAACAGCTGTCAGTCTGTTCTCTATCTATGAGTCTGTTTCTATTTTGTTTATTTATTATTTATCTTTTATTTATTTTTTTCACTAGATTCCACATATAACTGAGATCATATGACATTTGTCTCTCTCTGACTGGCTTATTTCATTTAGCATAATACTCTCCATGTCCATCCATGCTGTTGTAAAAGGTAAGATTTCCCTCTTTTTCATGGCCAAGTAGTATTCCAATGTATAAATGTACACAGTTTTTTATGTTCTCATCTACTGATGGGCACCTGGGCTGCTTCCAAATCTTGGTTGATGTAAATAACACTGCAATGAACATAGGGGTGCATATATTCTTTCAAATTAGTGGTTTGGGTTTCTTCAGGCATATTCCCAGGAGTGAAATCTCTGGGTCATAAGGCAGTTCCATTTTTGATTCTTTGAGGTATCTCCATACTGTTTTCCACAGTCTACATTCCTACCAACAGTTCACAAGGGTTCCCCTTTCTCCACATCCTCATCAGCTCATGTTGTTTATTGATTCATTGATGACAATCATTCTGACAGATGTGAGATGTGAGGTGATACCTCATTGTGGTTTTAATTTGCATTTCTCTGATGATTAGTAACGTTGAGCGGCTTTTCATATTTCTATTGGTCATCTGTATGTCCTCTTTAGGGACATTTCTTCAGGTCTTTTGCTCATTTTTTAATTGGATTGTTTGTTTTGCTGGTGTTAAATTATGTAAGTTCTTTATTAATTTTGGATATTGACCCCTTATCAGATGTATCATTGGTGAATATGTTCTCCCACTTAGTAAGTTGTCTTTTGCTGATGGTTTCTTTTTCTGTTCAAAAACTTCTTAGTTTTATGTAGTCCTGTTTGTTTACTTTTTCTTTTGTTTCTGTTGCCCAAGGAGATATATCAGAAAAGATATTGCTATGAGAAATGTCCAAGAATTTACTGCCTATGTTTTCTTCTAGGATTTTTATGGTTTTATCTAACATTTAAGTCTTTAATCCATTCTGAGTTTATTCTCATGTGTGGTGTAAGAAGGTGGTCTGCTTTTATTTTTTTGCACACATCTCTCCAATTTTCCCAACACTATTTATTGAAAAAACTATACTCTGTTGTATATTCTTGCCTCCTTTGTCAAGTATTAATTGACCACAAAGGTGTAGGTTTATTTCTGGGCTCTGTATTTTGTTCCATTGAGCAATATATCTGTTTTTTATGCCAGTACCATGCTGTTTTACTATGGCCTTATAGTATAGTTTGATATTAGGTAGTGTGATTCCTTCAACATTGCTCTTCATTCTCAAGATTGCTGTGGCTATTTGGGGTCTTTTGTGGTTCCATATACTTTTTGGAATA
This sequence comes from Trachops cirrhosus, assembly GCA_028533065.1. NCBI lineage: Eukaryota > Metazoa > Chordata > Mammalia > Chiroptera > Phyllostomidae > Trachops > Trachops cirrhosus. Next base: position 59,059,301 of record CM052545.1, on the reverse strand, counting down.
TTTGTTTTAGTTTTGTGAAATATACCATTACTGGAAGTCCTAGTCACAACAATCAGACTAGAAGAAGAAATAAAAGGGATCCACGTTGTAAAGGAAGAAGTAAAACTAGCATTATGTGCAGATAACAGTATCATGTCATCTGCACATAATGATAGAAACTTAAAGATTCCACCAAAAAACTACTGAAACTTACAAATGAATTTAGTAAAGTAGCAGGATAAAAAATAAATATCCAGAAGTCAGTTGCATTTATATATGCTAGTAGTGAACTATCCGGAAGGGAAACTAAGAAAACAATCTTATTTATAATTGTATCAAAAAAATTAAATACCTAGGAATAAGTTTAACTAAGTATGTAAAAGACCTGTACCTGGAAAATATAAGACACTGGAGAAGGAAACTGAAGAAGATAGAAATAAGTGGAAGTATATACTGTGTTTATGGATAGAAAGAATGGACACCATTAAAATGTCCATACTACCCAAAGCAATCTACAGATTTAACGTAATTCCTATCAAGATAGACCATTGATTTTAAAGTGATTATTGATATTGGAATAATATCCTCATTATTTGTTACTGTGTTCTTTTCATTGCTCCTGTTTTTTTCCTCTTTTTGTCTTCCCCTCATTTTTTTGCCTTTTATGGTTTTAAATGAATGCAATTCAATTTTCTCTCCTTTATTACGATTATACATTATACAATTATACATTAAAAAGAAACTTTTTTAGAGTTGCCCTAAAATTTGCAATATATATTAATACATAATTTAGCCTAATTTCAAATACCAATATATAACCTCACAAATACTTCAAGTACAAAACATTTCTAATTCTTTTCTGCCAACCCTTGTATTATTTCTGTCATTATTTTCACATTTATATGTTATAATCATTACTGTGTTATTGCTGTTATTACTTTGAAAAAATAGCAAATTGTTATGTTAGATCAATTAAGAATATGAGAAATAAAAGTTTGTATTTCATCTTCACTTATTCCTTCTGTAATGCTTTTTCTTTATGCAGATCTGAATTTCTGAGCTATAGAATTTTCTTTCTTTCTGAAGAACTTCTTTTAACATTTATTGCAAGTCAGTTCTGGTGGCAACCTAGTCCCTCAGTTTTTGTTTGTCTAAGAATTTTATTTTTCCTTTACTTTAACAAGAGATACAAAATCCTAAGTTTTTTTCTTTTAATATGATAAATATTTTACTCCATTCTCTTCTTGCTTGCATGGTTTCTGAGAAAAAGTCACATATAATTCTTATCTCTGCTCCTTTAAAGGTAAGCCTCTTTCAGGATTTTTTCTTTATATTTGATTTTTCATAATTTGAATTCATTAAGTGCAGGTGTAGAATTTATTTTTAGCACTTGTCTTACTTAGTGTCCTCTAAACTTCCCAGATATATGGTTTAGTGTCTGACATTAATTCTGGTATTTTCCTTTGCATATGTTACAGTTTTTGTAGTTGTCCCACAGTTCTTGGATCTTCTGTTTTCTTTTCTTTTTTGTCTTTTTTCTCTTTGCGTTTCCTTTTGGGAAGTTTCTATTGACATATCCTCCAGCTCAGAGATCTTTCTTCAACCATGCCCAGTCTACTGATGAGCCCATCAAAAGCATTCCTTATTTTTGTTCTAGTGTTTTGATTTGTAGCATTTTTGGTTCTTCTTTAGAATTTCCACCTCACTGCTTACATTGCCCACCTCTCTCCTTTGTTCTTGCATGCTGTCTACTTTATCCATTATATCTCTTAACATATTAATCAAGGTTATTTTGAATTCCTGGTCTGATAATTCCACCATGCATGCAATACAAGCATCTGGTTCTGAGGCTTGTTCTGTCTCTTCAAACTGTGTGTGTGTGTTTTTGTTTTTTTTTTACCTTTCGAGGTGCCTATTCTTTTTCTTGACAGTGGACATGGTGCACTAGCTAAAAGGATCTATGGTAAATAGGCCTTTAGTAATGCGATGGTAAAATGTGTGAGAAGGGGCAGAGTTGTATAGTTGATTCTATGATTAAGCTTTGGGTTTTTAGTGACCCTATGCTTGATTGAACTGAACGGTATATTACTTTTTTCACTTTTACTCCCTTAGGTGGGACAGGATGATGACAGTGGGTGGTGTTAGGTTTTTCTATTTCCCACATGAAACAGTAAGGGAGTGAGATTGAGCATATTCCTTCCCCCAGGCCAGTGATGCTGTGCAATGAAACAGTTGAAAGTTTGGTAAAATAGTTTCTCTTGAAGGCAGGCCTTGATTAGAGCAAAATGATTTGCAGCATTTTAGGATTCTTATTTTCCTCCACTTTTACTAATGTTCACTGTGAGATGATGTGTTTTTATCTCTCAGGTTTGTTCACCATAAATTCGCATTGCATTTTATCCATTACAGCTTAGGGTTTTCTACTCTAGCACAGGTTCCCAAGGTGCATGTTCTGGTAACTTGTGATTCTCTGCATTGCTTGTCTGTCTCTCCAGCTTTGGGGTCAGTGCTTTGCCTTCTGACCTCACTTTTTTGACATATCTAAGAGGAGTTCACGGATTTTTTAGTTTGTTCAGCTTTTAAGTTGCTGTTTAGAACAACCGGAGACTTCTAAGCTCCTTACATGCTGGACCTGAAACCAGAAGTCCAGGGCCATATAATATAATTTTATGCATGAGAGTTTTAATGAATTACTTCATATCTCTTTGAAAAGATGTGTATGAATGGATACATAAATATATACACATATGTATATATACATTTATATATCTGAATTTAGAATATCTCAACATAGCACAGAACACCAACCATGTTTTGACTTAATAGCAATATTATAAATACAAAGAATAGTGCAAAACTCCAAGTGAGTTTATGGTGGCTTGATTAAAAGTTCCTCAGAGACCAACAGTTTGCATGGTCTGTGCCCCAGGACATTTCACACCCTAAAGAACTGCATGTAGTGAACATGATTTGGGATGGGTGACAGTAAGTCTTCCTTTTATAAAAAGGGAGAAGGTGACACTGAAAGGGAAAGTGATGAAAGAGAACCACCTGGTACCTCTATCTACTATGGTCCATGTTTAGGCAGATCCATTTCAGGAATGAGCACTAGTTTAAAATAACCACTTCAGTGTGCCTGTATTTATTTCCCATGGCTTCTGTAACACATTTGCTGACTTACAAAAAACAGAAATGGATTATCTCTCTGTTCCAGAGGCTAGAAGTCTGAAATCAGTTCCACTGGACTGAAACCAAGGCACGTGCCATGCCCCCAGAGGCTCTGGGAGAGAGCCCGTTTTTGCCCTTTCCACCTTCAATGCCCACTGGTATCCCTTGGTGTGAGACACACTACTTTATCTTGGCCTCTGTGGTCATGTTACTTTCTCTTCTTCTTGTGTCAAATCTACTTCCCTTTCTGTCTATTAAGGAAACTTTTGACTGCATTTGGGGCCCATCCAGATAGTGCAGAATAATCTCCCCAATTCAAGATACTTAATTACTTCAGAAAAAGTGCTTTTTCTTTTCATATAAGGTAACCTCTATAAATTCCAGGGGTTGGGGCCTGAAAACTTTGTGTGACATTATTCATCCTAATACTATACTGAGTAAATATTTGTCATCTGCTCTAATTTAAGGAATTCTCTGTTGTACTTTGAGCATGGAAATAGAGTAACTCATGGTCACATTAGCTTCTCATTTCCAACATTGCTAAATTCTCTTGGGTTCTGAAGAAATGTTGCTTGTTGGTCTTTAATTTTACAATAGTCATACAATTTTTCAGAAAGCTATTGTGGTATAGTGGCCAGGGCAGCATTAAAATGTCAGGTGCTCTTTAAAATTTTGAAGAGTAAAGTCAAGTGGGACACACCAACAGGAGGGACAGTACTCTGTCGATGTACTGATTTCCATAGACACTTAAACACTGCATTGTGTGTACTGATGCCCAGGTCCTTTTTATGTGTGCTCTGACTCACTCCCACACTAACCAGCAAACCCCAGTAAGTATCAGTGATACCAGATGCCTTGGGGAAAATGCCTATATTTTTCTTTAGGTTATTGCAAATGTGGACACCTGGAACAAGTTTGCCCTGCATTTTTGGGGTTCAGAGCCATTCACCACATAAAGATCACACATCCCAGAGAAAGCCAAACTCACCAAGACATAGAAGTGATAAAAACAGAACAAAAGTATGATTTGCGCAAGAGAAAACTCTTAATAGCTAGGTTGGCCCATTGTATGTCAGATAAAGTCAGGAATGGTATCCCCAGCACACAGGCCTGAGACTGACTATAAATGACCCAGTTGAGTCTCTCTGGGAGCACGTGTTAAAGGACTTACAGATGTCCTCAAAGGCAGGCCTCTGTTCTCCAGTCTGGGTCTCATCCTCCATATGGTGCTGATTTGTTGTCATGATAGAGCAATGTGGGATGAAACACAGGCTGCTTCATGAGCTCCAGAAGAGTTTGAAAACTGTTTACGGCCTCAGCATTCATCAGATTGGAGGTCCCTATGCAAACACTTCCTGATTTCTGAGGGATAAGGGGATGTGTAGGCACATTCTAAGGATGGACTATTTATGAGCAATGTAAACTATTTCAGTGCCCTGGAATGACCCCAGATATTTTGGGATCTTATCAAAATTCTCAGTTCGTGGTCAGAAGTTTGGGACTAAATTGTAATTGTTAAAAGCGAAGTAGTGATCAGAATCTTAACTAATGAACATGGACAACAGTATGGTGATTGCCAAGGGTGTGGGCTAGGGAGGGTATAAGGGGACTAAATAGTAATAGAAAAAATACAATAAAATAAATTAAAATATGAAATTGTATTGAACTTAAAACAATTAAAAGGAATGGTAAACTCCTAATAAAAGACTGAATAAGAATGAGTTTCTTGAAGTCTTTTGTATATACAAGAGAATTGAAGGTGTTTGGAATTAAAATATGACATGTGTTAAGTTTATATCCATGCAAACAGACACAAAATATAATCATGCCTTATTTGCATAAACATACTCAGATAAAATACACAAGAAGAAACTGGTACCTTGGCATCACAAAAAAGAGAGGCTCATTAAATATAAGGTTGTACTGTGGCTTAATCTTAACTTTTCTTTCTCCTTTCTTGGTTACTAGCCATCAAAGTCATTAAATAAATGTTCTGATCCATCTATCTGACTCTCTAGTCGCTTACTCCTCTAGCCTCTTCACTTTGCTGCCAAATGAAATGTCCTCTATACATCCATCTTCCCTCTCAAAAGCCACTGGCAACTTCCTATTGCCTGTGGAATGATGACAAACTTTGTCTCATTGCATTCTAACCCTAGCTCCAAAATTGGTGAGTAGTTTTCAGTTAGTACACCGACCCTGATGCATTTTGTCCTTCCTGCTTGGAGTCCCGTGTTAAAAAGGGATTTAACACATCTGAATTCAGTGAGAATAGAAATGTGTTGGGACTTTTCGAGGATGCCAATCATGAGTGTGGTGTCTGGGAGGGAAAGCCTGAGGCCACATATTTCCAATCCCTACCAGGCATGATGTGGTCTCATTTGTCATTCCATTTCCACTTCTCATTGCATGTTCTCAATTCTTTGCTCCACAACTCCAGAGTATCTTATGTGCATCAGTGACTTACTCATTAGATTGTCAAGTAATTAAGAATATCCAGTCTACCCCACCTCTTATGCTTTTTGGCATCTATCTCCCCGATGCCACCTTCACCACCTCTGCCTGCCTTCCAACCCTCAGCAGTCTCACCTGGCCTATTTCACTATTCTCATATCTGCTTATAATTTTATTGAGTATTAAATACTTCAGTGGCTCCCACTTCAATTTCTTTAGTTTGGCTTAGAAGGCACCCCTTGCTTTAGCCAAGGCTAACCATTCCAACATTATCTCTACCACATGTTCAAACCCAATCTGCTCTGAGGGTCAGCTCTGTAAGCTCTTTGAGGGAAGGGTCCATGTCTTACTCACCTTTGTATCCCACATAACCTACTATATTGCTTCTGAAGCTGTTGATATTAAATCAGCATTGGTTTGTGCTGGTCACTGTACCTGGTTACTTACACAAACCATTCCTTTTAATACAGTCCAACCCCCAAAATGGATTTATCAACTCCGTCTCCCAGGAGAAAAAAGTAGATCTCACTGAAAGTTAAGGAACCTCCCAAGGGTTATACAAGTCATGGAAAAGCCAGGGTTTAAATCCTGTCTTGGGTGGTTCCCTAATCCATGTATCTTCCCATCTGCCACTGTAGTTTTCTATAAAGCAGTGGGTCCTCTGCATTTTTTTTGGTAATATGTATGACAGGCAATCATAAAAGCAACACACCTCTATATGATTATCAACAGTTTTGAAGTTCTCTGTAACTCCCCCTCTTTCATTCCCACTCAGAAAGACAAACCAGAATATGTGTGTTATGTTATCATAGGGATAAATTGAATTTTGGGTTAAAAAACAAAAGATGATAAGGTTTCTAGCCTTTATTAAAACTAGTTGTGAGAAATCAGATTGGGATGTACCAAAGCTGGAAACAGGATATTTAATTTGTTTGTTCAAATCTTCTTGGGTCACCATACTGGGTGTGGAGATAAATTTTCAGAAGGAGCTTAGAAAATGAACTTTATATCATTAAGATCTATCTTAAAAAGGCAAAGTGAAAAAAATAATCTGAATTTGGAACTCAGCCTGATAAAACTGTTGTCCTGGATCATAAAGTGGGAAAATTCCTGGACTAAAACCACAGATTGGAAGATTAATGATAAATTAGAATGTATCATAGACTTTTTGGGAAATTGGAATGTATCATGAGAGGTTTAGTTTTGATATAAAAATGTAAAGACAGACATGTTGACTCTCTAAACCTAAATTAGAACAATTCTAGCTTATATGAATTGACTTCTGAGTTCTGCATATAAAATTCTAGGGATGTGTTGATTTTATAGACAATAAAATTTAAAAAATGGTCATTTTATTAGTTCCCAGAACTGTCATAACAAATTTTCACACACTTGACTTCAAATGACAGTAATTTACTCTCTCAGTTCTGGAGGCTGAGGTCCAGAATCAAAGCTGCCAGCAGAGTCATGCTCCCTCTGAAGGCTCTGGGGGAGAGTCCTTACTGTGTCTTCCAGTTTCTGGTGGCTCCAGAAAGTCCTAGGCTCATGGCTGCCAGCACCAGTCTTTGCTTCATCTTCACATGGCTTTCACTTCTGTGTCTGTGTCTTCTTGTTTTTTATTTCCTGTGAGGACACTTGCCATTGGACTTAGGGCCCACTTGAGTCATCTAGGATGATCCCATCTCAAGATCATTGATTTAATTACATCTGCAAAACCTCTTTTTTCTTCCCCAAATAAGGTTACATTTATAGGTTATGGGGCTGAGGAAGGGGACATTTTTGTGTGTGTGGGGTGGCCACTGTCCAACTCACTGTGGTAATATATCACCATGTAAAGGACAAGGATATGAGTAAAAGTGGGACAAAACTTACATGGTTTTGAAGTTCTGAATTTTAAGACAGAACTGTACAGAAAACATTGGCTTTTTTTTGTAATGCAGAGTGACTAATGTAGAGAGATGGTGGCACAGGTGGACAGCCAGACCAGTCAGGAGACTGTTTATATACCTGGAAGGAGAATCCACCAGCAATGGGATAATAAAGCACCTCTGCAGAACTTCTTTCAAGGCTTGGGAAAAACGTGAGAAAGACTTGACTTCCAGGAAAGAGAATATGAATGAAATATTTACTCCAGCAGACATGGTTGGCTCCCGAATTAAACATCCTCCCTCCTTCCTTGGCCACATCTGGAAAAGCCACGCTTGCTCTCCCAGGCATCCATGCTGTGGGGGTTTTCCATGTGACCCAGGTCTCGCTAATGACACATTGTCTCTGAATTGTCTACTTGTTATGTGAGAAACAGAAATGCTTATGTGGTTAAACCAGTGTCTGTGAGATGTTGGGTACATTTAGTTGAAAGCATTCTCTACCAATAGAGTTGCTTTGATAGAAGAATTTGGTTCTTTTTCCGAACCAAGGAAAGTTCCAACTATTTGACAGTCTCCAGGCTTAGAAGGTGAGAAACTAAAGGATGAAAGTGTTTCCGTCTGACTTAGAATGGCTGTAGGTTACGGTGGAGTTTGGCACCTGGGTTTGTTGACTTCTTGGAGCCCTTCCCATCACCAAGGTGCCGGTCACTTTCTCACTGCCGGTGGTCTTTGGTAACCTACTTACAGGTAAGGCAGACAGGACAAAGTGAGCCTGGCAGAGGAAGCTTTGCCAGAAAGCCCTGCTTATGGGAGCTTCTCTCATTGTCCAACTAGTATTTTAGGGAATCTGACGTTTAAAGAAGATGACTCAGACAGAAGAAGGCATTCACTGGGGGATTGGAACAACCCTCACATTTTGAGATCATATCCATCTCTCAGAGCCCAGTTTCATTTACCTAATTTTTATATGATCATATCTAGCAGTCTATCCCACTAAGTCTCCTGCCTTCCACTTATCGTGTTTGCATGTGTGAGTTTATGTACACATGTTTTAAATTATAAGAAATACATGAATATCTTTCTCATTCTTTTATTGATGAACATTTGGGCTATGTCTACTTTGGCATAGTATGTCTACTTGGCATCATATAATTCTCTTATAAACATTCATGTAAAGCTCACATGGATATATGTTTTTATTTGTCTTGAGTAAATAGCTAGGAGTGAAATGCTGGTTTGTACGGTAACTCAGTTTTTGATTGAGAAACTGCTAGATTGTTTTCCAAAGCCACTGCACCACTTTGCCTTCCACCAGAAATGTATGAGGGTTCTGATTTATCCATATCCTCACTAATACTTGTCTGACTTTTTGATTCTACTTATGCTGGTGGGTGTGAAGTGGTATCTCAGTGTGATTTTAATTTACATTTCTCTGATGACTGATGATTTTTTCATGTACTTGTTGGTCATTGTATATCTTCTTCTGAGAAAGTCTGTTCAGATCCTTTGCCCATTTTTTAAACAATCAAGAAATTTAAACCTAAGAGCACTGTCAAAAAACAGTGGAGGTTGTGTGAAATAAATTGGGAAAAGATTCATGAATCTAATGAAGACACATCTTAGACCACAGGGTGGTCAGTGTGCAGGAGAGAACTGGAGAGTGAGAAAGCTGGGAGGGGCCCCTTGCAGTCAGAACAAATATAGATAATTTGAAAGTGAACATAAACACAACAAATATTTTGATGTATGTTTATACAATCAATTTCTTCACCATCTCTCTAATGTCTTGTTACTGGTATTTTCATGAAAAGTACATTTTTAATGTGACTTCAATTCTTAAAATTATCTTAAGCATTGGTAAATTTTGATAACCACAGCTTCTATTTCAATTAGTTGTAATATCACTGCTTATTTGGACTCAGATTTAAAATGATACATGCACCAAAGCTATTTATACTACATTTCTGTTCTTAGATTTCTTAATTTAGTAAAAACATTATTTTTACATGGTACTATGTTCCACCACAGTTTGTTTTGCACATGCTTTCCAGTGTCTTCATTACTGTAAGCTAAACTGTTCCTTATTAAATATTTAATTTTTAAATTTAATATAAAATATAATTTTAAATAACATTGGATATTTCATTTTTGACAGAACTTATAGGAGGTTTGCTTTGGTTGCTGCTTTATTTTTATGTGGATCATTGTATTATTTTTAAAAATCAGATTTGTGCCCCTTCTTCTTTCTTGACTGGTCATTTTGCATGTCAGGAACCTTCTGAGCAATGTTGAGTGACAGTGATTATAGAGGACATCCTTGCCTTATTTCAAACTTATTTCCAGTGAGAATGCTTCTGGTATTTCACCATTAAAACTGTATTTTTGATTCCAAGAAGATATACTTTTTCCAGTAAAAAATGGCCATTGTGAATTAATATTTACTTTAAGTCAGAAATCAATATCTATTGCTAAATCTGTATTAGAACATTATTATATTAATACCTTGAAAATGTGAACCATCTTTCTATTTCTCAGTGTACCCTGTTTTCATAAAAATATGGAGCAAAAAGCTAGATAATCTTTCATAAATTAAATGGAAAAAGAAGGGACACCTGTCATCTTCAAAAAAGTGAGGAAACAGAAATTCCCATTAGTTCTGGTGGGAGTGTCATCTTGCACAATTTTGATGGATGTCAATCAGGAACTAGTCTATCAAAATGATGTATATACAATTAGCTATTGACTAAGCAAATGCTGTTGGCAAATTTATCCCATGAATATATTCTCATATGACTAATGTAAGATACACAAGATTATTCATTTCATCATGATTAGTAACAGCAAAAGGTCAGAAAACAAACTAAATATTCATCAGTATAAAACTGGTTAAATAATTTATGGTAACATTCACAGAATGGAATTAAGTGCAATCATAACAAGAACGAGAAAGCTCTCACTTATTGCCATGTCATGTAGTGGCTGACATGGCAATGAGGGAGAAAAGGCTGTTTCAGAACCATGTACTTATGCTAGCATTCGTGAATTCAGGATGGATGGTCGAATGACTGTATATTCACTCTCCCTTCAGCATATATCTGGAATTCACTTCACTCTTCTCACTCTCATTGTCATCACGCAGGTCCAGACAGCCCTCATCACTCACCAGGGTGGCTGAGACACTCTCCGAAGGAGTCACTGCTGCTGTCCTTGCTCCTTAGATCTTTGTTGTTAACTTAATTAGGGATGTTTTTCTGCAAAGGTAAATCAGATTATGTGCCTTCTCTGCCCTTCTCTGCAACTTCTTCAGAGTAAAAGTCTTGGCAAGTCCTTAGGGTGACCTGTAGAATCATCTCTCCCCCTCCTCTTTCTCTCGTTCACTCTGCTGTAGTCACACTACTCTTCATGGAATCCCTCAGGTGTGCTGGGCAGTTCTCTCCCCCCTTCCTTCTGCCTGTTGCTCCCTCCCTGCGTGGCTCCTCCCAAGATGCACAGAAAGACAGCTCCCCACAAAGTGCCTTCAAGTCTTGACTCAAAAACCTTTTTCTCTGTGAAGTTTACCCCGACCTGCATTTCTAATAGTTCAAATCATTTCCACACCAATATGTTATAGCTATTTTTTCTGCTTTTTTTCTTTGTAATACTTATGCCATTATTTATGTTCTTTCCATTTGTTAATCTTTTGTCTGTCTCCCCAGTTAGAATGAAAATCTGATGAGGGAAAAATCATTTTGAGGGAACCTTTTTGTTTGCTACTAAGCCTTCAGTATCTTGCTCATAGTAGGTTTTCAACAAATGTTTTTTGAATAAATAATTGAATGAATAAATGACTAAAATTAAAACATTTCTGGAAGTCTACTTTAACTGATAATATGGTTGGTTGGCTTTGGGGAAGGGAACCAAGTTATCAAGGTTAGATAGATGACTTTTATGATGCATTATTTTGTAACATATTACAAAGTTCAAATATCTTACTTATTAAAAATATATAAATTGACCCAAAATTTATAACATTTCTTCAATTGGCAATCATCATTACTCAAGTAGCCAGCCTAACTGGCTTATGAAATCTGTTGTGTCACCAATCCGATGTATAGAATGTTTTTTGATTTTAACTTTAATTTATATTTCTATTATGAGTGAGGGTGAGGATATATGACTTATACTTCAGAGTTGCATATATGTTCTGTCAACTGTGTGCACATACTTTACCCATTATTTTGTTAGGTTGTTGTCTTTATTGATTTGGAAAAAGTTTTAAACATTAGTGATAAGCATTATAAATATGTTTTCCTTTCCATTTTGTTGTTTGTCTTTTGACCTTGCCTATGATATCTTTTTTAATGCATTAACCTCTGATTGTATGTGGCTCAAATTATTATTTTTTTCTGGAAAAGTTAATTTTTTCCTGAGACAGTTTAAATAAAATTGCAGTTACCTGTCCTCAAAGATTTGGAAGCTTTCTGCTTTGAAACTAACTGTGTTTGGGTATTCTGTGGAGTATATCTCATGACAGCTTAATGTTCTGTAACTGATATGTTTAGACCCTTAATATCTTCTGGTGTCAATTTTAATAAACTATATTGTTGGGGAGTATTTATTTTATTTAAATTTTCAAGCTTATTTTCACAAAGTAGAGGAAAGTAGTTACTTTTCATTCATTCTTTTAATTTCTCTATGGATTTGTGACCATTTTAATTCATTTTTTGTTTTGATATTTGAGCTTTTTTAAGTTAGATAAAAATGCATTCATTTTTTAATTTTATATTTCACAGAATTAAGTCTTGGTATTAATTATACTTTTCTTTTTTGAAAGGTATTGATATTTTCTTATGACTTAATAAATGAATGCCCAAAATTTGAAAATATTACTTTTACATTATAAGACTTATTTTATTACTTTGTTTACTATTGTCCACTTTTTCTTTTATTGATTGAAATATGTGAATTGAAACTTTCTTCCCCTAATATAGGTCTATGTATTACTCATAATATCTGTCATAGTTTTTACTTTATTCATATAAATGCTGTTGGTAAAAGTTATTCATAACTCCTCCTTTCCTTTCATTGTCAATGTATTATATCCAATCTTTCTGAGTTGTATTTTAGATGTGTCTCATATATGACGTACGTATTTGTTTTGTGATCCAATCCAAATGTTTTTTTTCCACTGATGAATGAATCTGTCCCCTTTTTTTAATGATATGATAAAGATTTGGTCTTAATTATGTTATACACTTTATGCTATGTTTTTTGTTTTTCTAGTTTTAAAAATCTATCAATTTATAGTTTGATTTTGTTTGGTTTTTGTGGGTTATCTTTATCAAGCATTAGAAAGATTTAAATATTTTTTTCTAGTGGTTACTTAAACATTGTAACTTTTGTTATCTCCTTCTGCCTTAATTTTCAAAGAAAATTTCTCTTAATTTCATATTACAGGGAATGAGAAACTTTTCCACCATTCTCACACCACTTGATTTTAATTAATTATAATTAAGTGTTTGCTCTAGAAGTTATCTGTGTTTAGGAGTAGGGAAATGGAAATGACATCAGGCAAAATACATAGCCTCATTTAATCTTCACAGTGTTACCCCTATTTTGTAAGTGAGAATTCAAAATTAAGAAATATTAGAGTAATACATACACTTAGCTTAAAACTCATTATCAGAATAATAAATAAATCCTACAATAAGAAACAAAAACAAGCTATCCAATTAAAAATGCTCAAAAGACTTGAACCAGTACTATACAAAAAAGATATCCAAATTGACAAAATGCATATGAAATGTTGGTGCTCAGCATCATTATTCATCAAGAAGATGCAAATTAAAATTCAAATAACTTATCACTACATACCACCCTCACCCAAAAGGCTAAAATTAAAAATCTAACAATACCAAATATCATCAAGGATGTTGATCAACTGAAAGTCCTAAGCCTTGTTACTGGGGGGTTTAAAGTATTTCAGCCACTCACATCCTCCCACACACCAAAATTACACTAAACTACAGAAAAACCATCATTCAGACCATTTGAAATCTAGCTGAAGAGAAGTCCTACAACTAAGAATATAAAGAAGAAGCCACATTCACACTGGTAGGAGAGGCAGAGAACCAGAACAGCTGGTTCCACACTCCTGTGGTGGATAAAAATTAGGGGGGATATCTCAGCTGTGGAGGTGACCCCTGAGGAGTAAGCTGTTCAAGCCCCAACACCAGGCATCCCCAGCCATTGGTTCCAATGACAGGAAGAGAAGTTCCTATGACTTCTAGCTTTAAAAACCAGCAGTGATTGTGGCTGAAGGAGATGGAGGACTCCTGGAATCCCCGGCAGTTTCTCTTACAAGGGCTTGCACATGAACTTACTTGGACTCACTTGCTAAGTTCCGATGCTGGGGCAGCAGCTTGAAAGGCACCAGGGACATACGGGAAGAAACTGAAATGTCCCACATCAAGGCGAGGAGAGCTGGAGGGGCAGCTTTCATCCAGACAGAAGTGCTGGCAGAGGCCAGTGTTCCTTTTCTGAGCCCTCCCCACCACAGAGCCAGTAGCTAAGTTCCATATCTGAGTCTCCATCAACCTGGTTATCACTGTTGACCCCACCCTGGTGATTCCATGGGATTTTGCCCCACCCAGTTTGAGGGCCTACCCAAGCTGTTTCCAGTGGCTTTTTTATATAAATAGCCTGTTTGACTCATGCTCCAGATTTTCCTAAAATTTCTCAAATGAGCAGCATCTGGCCTCAGGGTGTATTACCTATGTTTATATAACATAGGTTATATATGTTTATATACCTATAAACATATAAACATATATAAACATAGGTACTACACTTATGGACTTTGGTCTTAGAGAGGATATCATGAATTTGACTCCAAAGGCAAGGGAAATTAGAGCAAAAATAAATCAATGGTATTGTATCAAACTAAAAAGTTTCTGCATAGCAAAACAAACCAGAAACTAAGAAAGCAAAAAGGCAACCAATCAATTGTGAGAAGGTATTTGCAAACAACACCTCCAACAAGGGGCCAATATCCAAAATATATACAAAACTCATAAAACTCAACAACAAAAAAACAATCCAATTAAAAAATGTGCAGAGGACCTAAATAGATATCTCTCCCAAGAAGACATACAAATGACCAACAGATAGGTGAAAAGATGCTCAACATCTCTAGCTATGAGGGACATGCAAATCAAAATTACAATGAGATACCACCTCACACCTGTTAGAATGGCTATTATCAATAAGACAAATTATAACAAGTGTTGGAGAGGTGTGGAGGAAAAGGAGCCCTCACTGAATGCTTTTGGGAATGTAAACTGGTACAGACACTATGGAAAACAGTACAGTTCCTCAAAAAATTAAGAATAGAGTTACCACATGAACCAGCAACCATTCTTCTGGATATCTACCCCCCAAATTTGAAAACATTTATTTGGAAAGATGTATGTACCCCAGCATTCATTTCAGCATTTTTTCATGATGGCCAAGACATAGAAATAACCAAAATATCCCTTGATAGATGATTGGATAAAAAAGATGTGGTAAATGTATATAATGGAATACTACTCAGCCATAAAGAAAGATGAAAATACTGACATTTGTGACAACATGGATAGATCTTGAGAATATTATACTAAGCAAAATAAGGAAGACAGAAAAAGTCAACCATATGATTTCACTCATACGTAGGATATAAAATGGAAAGCAACAAATGAACAAATAAGACAAACAAAACAAACAAAACCTCATAGATACAGACAACAGTATAGTGGTAACCAGAGAAAAAGTGGGGTGGGAAGGGTTGTAAAGGCTACAGGGAGTCAAATCTATGCTGATGGAAGAGGATTTGACTTCAGGTGGTAATCCTACAGTACAATACAGATGATATATCATAGAATTGTATACTTGAAACCTATATAATTTTATTAACCAATGTCACCCTAATAAATTTAATTAAAAATAAAAATATTAATGCTTTAAAAAATAAACTGTCATGTATATGTAAAAAGAATACCACTCACTAATAAAAAAGAATGAATGACTGATATATGCAATCACATGGTTGCATCTCAGTCACTATGCTAAATATAAGAAGCTCAAGCACAAGAAAATGTATGTTGTGTGATGCCAGAAGGGGCATCATGAGTCCATGGTGATCAATATCAGAATAGTGTGTCCCAAACCTATACAGTAACTGGTCCATGTTGGTTCACAGTTCTTTTTGGCTCCAGCCCTGTCCCTTTCCATTTCAGCATATGGCTTTCCAGTGATCATCTTGGGTCTGGGGCTGGTTGCCTAGCACTGCTGCTAAGTGTCATATCACCATAAATCTGTCCAATCTAGCCATGCATCACTGCTTTCTGGTCTTCAACCATGACACTGCATGAGGAGTTGACCTGCTTCACAGGCAGGGGGACAGAGTGGTGCATCAAAAAGTCACTGCAATGCCCTTTGCCTAAAATTAAGTGCTAAGGAATAATAATGGGGCTTTTATGCTATATGGGTGTTTTCCTTTCCATTAAATCTCAGATATGCTGTTTGCTTTAGTGTCTTTAGTTCAGGCTGCTTTGAAATCCTTAGGGGGAAGAAACCCTTCATTAAGTTCTGCAGCACAGTTTGGCAAGGCAGCAGCATTCCTGTTTGGTTTTCCTTCTGTAAATATTTGTGCTCTTTCAGGCGAAGGAGTGGCCTGTGCTAGAGACTAAAATATCCCCATTTATAAATCCTCCAGGTGCAGCAGGGAAAGCCTGACCCCTTACCCTGCCCCTGTGATGACCTCACCCTCGCTCCTGGGGACCACCCTCCAGGCTCCCTCCAGTGCAGACCCACCATCACCTCTCCAGGTTGTCTGCTGAAAAGGAGAAGATGGACCTGATATTGAATGATTATTGCAACCCAGTTTCTTCAGTTGAAAGGTGAAGGTTACTTAGCTTTTGTTGCTTCCTTTAAGTTAGCTAATGAAAAGATAAAAAAAAATGTTGACAACAGTGAAATCCGATTTATCCAGAAATGGAGTCTGATTTATTATAGGAATGAAACAGAAGACAAATAGAAGTGTAAGATATGTACTAAGACCAATAATAGAAGGAAAATTATAAAAGTCTTAAAGAAATATTATTTCCTTTCTACTGAATCCATTCATTGAGGTTTGCAAATTTCTGCTTTCACAAGAGGATCATGATGTGAATGTTAATCCAGAATAAACAGGTCACACTGAGGCTGCTGGGCCTGTCTGCTTAATTCTCTCCCACTGGTAACTCCAACATACTTACAGTTAAGGATATTTTGTTCTCTTATTTTATAAACTTTTATTGAATTGCATGATATTCCAGGTATTTGGTTTATTCATTCATTTATTTTTATATTTCATTTATTTATTTTTAGAGAGGGGAAAGTGAGAGAAAGAGAGGGAGAGAAACGTCAACATGCAAGAGAAACATCTATTGGCTGCCTCTCGCACGTCCATGATGGGTAACCTGCCCTGCAGCCCAGGAATGTGCTCTGACGAGGAGTCGAACTGGCGACTGTTTTGTTTGCAGGTCGGTGCCCAATTGACTGAGCCACGGCAGCCAGGACATTAATTTAATTTTTAATCTTGCAATTTTACATCTTTATAAATTCACTTCCTTTATCATTTCCCTAAAGTTTTATCATGCTAATTCATGTGAAAATTGTGATATTCCATGCATTTCTAAGTGATCTCATATAAAGTGCCCTATGTAACTTATGAGATCATGGTTAAGAGCAAATGAAGTAATCTTGATAAAAGCACATGAAAACATTTTTTCAGTTTTAATACATTTTAAAATGTAATCTAAGTCTTAGACTTTTGTTGGAAGAAAACTATACTTACCATTAATTCACCTTTGTAAATTTAATAATGACCCTATAAAGTTGAAACACACCAAAAATTAGGGAATACGAACTAATGTGAAATCAGAAATTTTTCTAGTAAAAAATATGCTGAATTTGAAGATGCAACAAAGTTTATAAACATTAGATGAAGCCATAAACAACAAATATAACTTTAACATATCTTTTTATACACTAGACTTCAAAGAAATCTTCACAAATATGAAGAAAATGAAGAGGATTCAGTTTCTTACCATTTTGCAATACATTTTAAATTAATAACAAATGGATAAGAACAAATAGATATACATAAAATTTTAAATATTTCCTTAAGTAACTTATAGAATGAGGAAATAAAACTACAATTATGTTTTGATAAAATAATGGTTTTATAAAAAGCCAAATGGTTTTACCATCTTCCATTCCCTGGGGTGAGTGCTTTGTGAGGGGAACGTGGGGGGTACATCTGGCTACCTCCCTCTTCTTTCCTCACAGCTCTCCTGGTAACTGGGAAGGTATAGTCTATTCTATTTTCTTTTGTAAGTAAGACCATCTTTACTAAATACCTGATGTTTATCCCTGGAGCCTATCACTTGATATAACAGAGAAAAGAAATTCAGACAATCTCTTTTTGCAAAGAAATTTAGACAATGTATTGCTGCAAAATCCCACTCTTCAATGCCAAGAGCTGAACATTTATGCTTCAGTCTTTTCATATGAATTTCATTTGCAACCTCCCAGGCATGTGGGATGCCTCAGTGGGATTGGGTGAATGTCCTGTCTTAGGCAAAATAGTACAGCTCACTAATAAATTTTAAAATATTACCACTATTATAGTTTATTACTAAATAAGATAACAAATAAATCAAGCATTCAACAAAAGAAACTAGAAAAATAACAACAAAGCAATTAAATAAACTATGGGAGCAGGAGAAAGGGAATAATAAAATAAGAGCAGAAATTAATAAAAGAGAAAGGAAAACAATAAATTTGTTACATCATCAGAAAGAAAGTTGTTAGAAGATATAATAAAACAGATAATGTTAAGGTGCTACTAATAAAAAATTAGAAAAATATGCAATAATAAAGAGAAGGTATAAAAACAGATTAAGAATTATTAGAAGCACACAAATAATACAATATAAAACTATATGAAAATAAATTTTAATGTTGATGAAATGTTTACATTTTGCAGAAGTGTAAGCTGCCAAATTAAAAGAAATTAAATTAATAATAATAAAGTCTGACTATCCATAAAAAAATAGAAAAATATTTATAGAATAAAAATCCTCTACCCCATTTTAAAAAGGGCTAACAACAAACAGTTTTATAGTTCATTTCTTAATTTTTGTGAAACAGGTATTTATGTTATAAAATATGCTAAACATTTACAAAGAAAGGAAAAGCTTTCATACCTCTGATTCTACTGCCTAACAAATGTAGGATAAAAAGAGAACACAGGGATTGATTTGTATAAAACATCAAATATTCTGAATAAAATGCCAACAAAATAAATATACCAGTATATTTTAAGCAGAATTATGCATGACCAAATAAGATTTATTATGAGACTACAGAGATAAATAAATAACATAAAAATTATTAAGATAATTGATCATAAGGCAAATCCAAAACACTTTGTGGTCCTCTCTATGAATATAAAATATAGTAGATAAAAGTGATCATCTGCTACTAATAAAAGCTGTTTGTAAACTAAGGGAATGTTCATAATGTCATAAAAATCATCTATACTAAACTGTATCATAGAGATCTGTCCTGAAAGTATACATTCACATAATGTGAAAAATAGAGACATTTATTGAAGAAGATACAAGATACAAGAAACACTAGACAAAGGACAATGACACCTCAGTCCCCTTCACATTAGGCACCTTGAGACCTCACATAGTTCTCCCAATCACCATCAGCTGCCCCATTGTATTTTCCTGAATCTCACTGATGATCCAAAATCTCCTCCCTTTCAAAGGTGATTTTCATTTTGGGAAAATGTAGAAGTCATAGGGCACTAAATCTGGGCTGTAGGGGGAATGAGTCCCCTGGGTGATTTGATGTTTCATCAAAAAACACTGCATAATAGGTGATGCATGAGCGGTTGTGTTGCCATGTTGAAGCTGCCAATCACTAGCTGCCCACAGCTGCAGCCTTCTGAATCATTCGAATAGTTTCTGCAGAGGAATGTTCAAGCTTAATGCAAAATTTGATGCAAATTTGTTGCTCTACTTGCTCAGTCATTTTGAATGCGGCAGACCTACAGTACACATGCTCACTCAACAGCATCCACTGCCCCTACTGACTCATCTTTGTTCACTTCACGCATGTTCCAATCCATTCTCCTTGGTTGCCAGATTACATTGATGTAGGTATAAACCATTCTCGGTGTATTAACAATGGCTGGAATTTTTCTGGACGGACCTGATATGTAATGGTGAAGTGCTGAAAACATTCTTCGTCAGGTCAGAAGCCAGATAAGGATGCCTGATATGATCATTTTTAATACTTAATATTTTTCTGGAAGTTTTTAATCAATTTAATCAAATAAGAAAGTAATAATAAGAAAAGGTATTAATATCAGAAATAAGGAGAACATTTAATGTTTAACAACAGACAACATTTATTATCTGTTGATAACAAGATAGTTGACCTAAAAAATGCAAAATTGAACTAAAATAACCTGGAGCTAGTAAGCAAGATCAGAAGATGGCTATTTACAAATTAAGAAAGATAACAAATAAAAAAACCCATAATGATTAAAAGGAAAAGAAATACATTTGTATCTGTGAAGGAGTGAGGACAAGCAAGATGGGAGAGAAAAAGCATGTTTTTATGCTGGTTGGGCAATTCTGTAAAGAGTAAACAGTTAGTAAAACAGCAGAAAGAATTGATGGAAAAGTGTGAGAAGAGTGAAGAGAATGAAAAGGAAGGAAGAAACAACACTGGACCTCATGGTTTCTGCAGATGAACATCCAGCTTCAAGGATGAGCTAGAAATGGTCACCAAAAGAAGACCCAGTGAACTTGGAGGAAGATCAATATTGTGGGATCACAGGGTCAAGAGATGGAATATATTCAGAGACATGTGTCTACTGCTCAGAGGTCAGAAATGAGGATGCCAGAGAAGGTTCTGAATTTTGCAGCAGGGAAGCTTTTGATGTCCTTACAGGTATTATTTGGTGGACCACCATGAGAAGAATAACATTTAAGTAGGTGAACAGTGAATGGAAGGTAAGTATAATTGGTGATTTCAGATAGCTCTTCACAAAGGTTTTAATGAGAAACAGAGATATGAGGATGTGGGGTTGAGGGTAATTTTATCTTCTCCAAGGAAGGCAGAAACTACATCATGCTTATTTGATGATGAAAATAATCTAGGAGGGAGTCAATTATTATGCTGGAGAGAGGGGATCATTGCTGGAGGCAAATATTTGAAGATTGGAAAGAGAAGAGATCCCTCATAAATGGTTAGAAAAATTATTTTTAGATAGCAAGATATGTAAATGTACCTTGTTATCTCCAAGTGAATCTCTGCAATTAAAAATTAGTTTTTAATTAAAATAGTAACATTGAAAACATTTAATGTGATCAAATTAAATGCTTCAGAAAATTTGTCATGGTTTTGAAAAATAACAGCCCTAAGGAAAGTATCACTCTTCCATATGAAATTTCAATAACTTTTTATGGTGAAGAATAAACAAAAACTAGTCAATAGAACTGAATGTTATATCTGGAAGTCAGCCTGAAATGATAAATAAGAAGTTAGAGTGTATCAAACCAGTAGAGAAAACATTGTTGATAAAAATCATATCACAACTTGACTCAAATGCTGCCAAAACAGAAATAAATTCTAGGTAGTTTAACACTTTAATAGACACCATAAAATGCTAAAAGAAAGCATGATGAGTTTCTAAGCAAACTTTCAAAGACAAATAGATATGTAAGTGCACAGATGGATGAACCAAATAAAAGTTAAAATCCTCAGTGTAAGATCCAATGATGAAAAATACGATGTGGCTCTGAAAAGCTTATTGCAGATGAGTATTAAATGACACAGGAAAATGATCACAAAAATGTTATACTATTAAGCCACAGACTGGAAGATTATGAAAGAGCTGTATTGTGCAATCCCTACTATTTGAGCAAAGGTTCACAGAGCAAAGACCAGAATAAAAATTAAACAACTATGTTTATCTCATAGTTAATTAAAGGTAAAAAAAAAGTCATCTACAGTGCCAGTTTTCTTTAAAGAGTTTTTCTCTAATTCCCAATATGAGGTCTGTCCAGAAGAAGTCCAGCCATTGTTAATATAATGAGAACAGTTTGCATGACATTGATGTAACCTGACAGCCAAGGAGAGTGGACTGGAATGCATATGCTTGAAAATAATGATGACTTCACTGTACTAGTCAGTGGAGGTTATAGACACTGTTGAGTGAGCATGTGTACTGTGTGGCCATCGCACTCAAAATGACTGAACAAATAGAGCAAAGAATCTGCATCGGATTTTGTGTTAAGCTTGAACATTCCTCCATGAAAACTATTGGGATGATTCAGAAGGCCACAGATATGGGCAACTGGTGTTTGGCAACTTCATCACGATAGTGTGCCTACTCATGCATCACATCTCTTGCAAAGGTTTTTTGTGAAACATCAAATCACCCAGGGGACTCAACCCCGCTACAGCCCAGATTTGGTGCCCTGAGACTTCCGGCTATTCCCAAAACTAAAATCACCTTTGAAAGGGAAGAGATTTCAGATCATCAATGAGATTCAGGAAAATTCAATGGAGCAGCTGACGGCTATTGAGAGAACTGTGTGAGGTCCCAAGGTGCCTACTTGGAAGGTAACTGAGATATCATTGTTCTATGTCCAATGTTTCTTGTATCTTGTATCTTCTTCAATAAATGTTCCTATTTTTCCCATTACATGGCTGGATACATTCTGGACAGACTTTGTATTTATGTTGCTTTTGTAATCAGAAAAAATATTATAGTACTTTTTTTATTTTTTAAATATATTTTATTGACTATGCTATTACAGTTGTCCTATTATCCCCCCTTCATTCCCCTGCACCCTGAACACCCTCTCCCACCCACATTCCCCCGCTTTACTTCAGTCCATGTGTCATAAGTTCTTTGCTTCTAC
>CM052545.1:59019444-59036318 GCA_028533065.1 Trachops cirrhosus | reverse complement strand
CCCTGTGCATCTTTCTTCATTAAACTTACTGTAGCCTGCATTTTTTCAGCTAATTTGTGACCAAAATCAGCCAATTCTGTGAGTATCTTGATAACCAGTGCTTTGAACTGTGCATCTGATAGGTTGGCTATCTCTTGGTCGCTTAAAAGGATGACTTCTGGGGCTTTCAATTCTTCTGTTTGAGCCATCTTTTTGCTGTTTTTTGTTTTGTTTTGTTTTTTGATCTTGTTGAGCTCCTGTAGTGAGGGGTGGGGCCTTAGGTGTTCACCAGGGTGGGGCACCCCAGTCGCAGGGTTGTGACGTTGTATGTGGGGGCGGGGTCCGAGAAGGAACAGTGGCGCTTGCACTGCTCTCTGTAGGAGACCCTTCCGCCACTTTCCGCAAGCCAACCGGGCCCCTCTGGCACCAGTTCCGGTGTGGGTGGGCCTGTGCACCCCGTGGGACCTCCCTTTTCAGTCTGTGACCCAAAGTTCTATTTCCTGGTGCTGGGACCCTGAGTTGCGTGCAGTGCCTTACTTCACAATGGCCGCCTCGCTGGGTCTGCCAGTCGCTACCCCCTGGCCGGGGCCCACCAGCCACCGCTGCTTGTGCGCCCAGGGTCTGCTAGGTCTGCCGGTCGCCACCCCCTGGCTGGGGCCCATCAGCCACTGCTGCTTGTGCGCCCAGGGTGTGCCTGCTGCGGACTTGCGTGCCGCCCCGGGTGCTCAGCTCTCTGCTCCACGTCCCTCACCCGGCCCGACTCCGCCCCTCCTACTGGTCTGGATGAAAGTGTCTATTTTTAAATCCCTGGGTGTCCGATTTCCATACACTTAAATTTTCTGTCAGTTCTGGTTGTTATTTTGTTTCTTTATCGTTGTTGTCCCTATCTTGGTTGTGTGAGGAGGCACAGTGTGTCTACCTATGCCTCCATCTTGGCTGGAAGTCCTCAGATAGTACTTTTTTTTATAATGTTTGAGCCAATGGTGGCTATTTCAGATAATTTATAACACCAAAAAATCTGAAATACCAAGCAGTCTTATAAAAATTATGGGTGTTGTATATGTGCAAAAACGTTTGGAATAATGTAAGATTAAGTATTGGGTATTTACGTATACATCATACTAATATATATACACACACACACATGCAAGGAGGGACAAAAGAAGGTTTACAGTTGTGGGTATGCAAAACAGAGTTTATTCTTAGATTATTATTTATGAATTATTTTATTTTAATTTTCCACACGAACAACTATAAACCTATTTTGCCCCACCCTGTACATATCCATGGCTAGAACTGAATACCTGTGCCCTTGGGAAACACACATTATCATTTCATTTATATTTGTTCCACTGGACGTGTGGGTGGGGGGGTGTTTACCTTGGAAAAACTCCATATTATGTGTGTCAGTCACTGTATTAGTTTCCTGTGGCTGCTGTAACAAAATTATCACAAACTTAGTGTCTTAAGACAACAGCAATTTATTCTCTCACAGTCTGGAGGTCAGAAGTCTGAAATCAGTAAATCCAGGATGAAATGAAAGTTTCAGTGAGGTCTTTGTCCCTCCCCAGGTTCTATGGGAGAATCCATTTCTTGGCTTTTTTACTCCCTGGTGGCTGTGGCATTCTAGGGCTTATGTTTGCATCGCTCCGCTCTCTGCCTCTATGGTCACCTTGGAACTTGACCTGATGTGGGCTTTTCCTGTTTGGTAGTGGAATCTCTTTCTGCCTCCTCTCATAAGGGTATATGCTGTTGCATTCAGGGTCCACCCAGACAATCCAGGATAATCTCCTCATCTCAGAATCATTAATCACTGCAGAGTTCCTTTTTTGTCACGAGGTAACATTTCAAGGTTCCAGGGATAAGGATGTGGATATCTTTTCAGGGCAGAGTCAAGGGGAGTCTTCATTCAGTTCACCCACAATCTCTCTGAAATGTACTTGGTCCTGGGACAAGGCCTTTGGTCTTGGGCAAGGAGTGGTTTTATACTCTTCCTGGAATAGTGGCAAATAAGCCTCCAGTGATATGGTTCTAGTAAGATATGGAAAGTGAATGACCTCTGGCCACATGGATGGTGGCTCAGTGAGACTCTAACCTTCTTCCCCTGTCTGCTAGAACCCAAGGAAGTTACCTGTGTTACTGTGACCTGACAGGGACTGGGCCCGGAGTGGGTCTGCCTAGGGCCAGCCTGTAGTGTGTGGGCTCTTGACTTCATGCAGGAAAGATTTCACAACATGAGTCCAGGTGACTTTGAGAGGAGGTTTATTAAGGCTGGGGGCAGTGAAGTAAAGGAAGGACTTGGGGTAGAACAAGCAACAGGAGAGCCTAGGTGGGGTTGCTTTGGCTCTCTAGAAATGTTATAGGAGAAAAGTGAGCCAAGGCCTCTGTTAGCTCACTGGAAAGTCAGAGAAAAGCAGGACTTGGAGACAGAATCAGGGGGTTAGCTGGGGACGAGCTGCTCTGCTGCTGTCCCTTCATTGTAAGTCTTGTGGGGACCCTTAAAGTTTAGGAGAAAGGAAGAAAAACGTTCATTCCCAAGAAAGGACACAAGCATGCTCCTGAGAAAGTCTGCACACTGGGCCTTTGTTTTGAAGGTTTTTATCTTTCTTCTGTGGGTGAGAATCTCAGGGGAGGGTTTCAGCAGAATATTCACTAGTTTTCCAGGTATGTCCCTGAATATGCTGATTTATCAAAATGAGCATATAGAGGAGTTTGAGATCATTCTCTTGTCACCTTCACTGCTTTAGTTTTATCTTGAGTCTGTCTGGCTCTAGTTTTTTTTGTTTGTTTGTTTTTGTTGTTGTTGTTATTTGTTCCCCTGACTTCATCTGTCCTTGAGTTTAGCTGGTACAAATAGCATTAATTGGTTCTCTGTCTTCTATCTGCCTGACCAGAGTAATTTAAGCTATTTATTCTCGGTCATGCAGGATAGGTATAAACCATTTGCTCTCAAATGTCCTTGATTAGGGAAGATAAGGTCCCGAGATTCACTAGCTGCTTGTAAATTGGTCAAATGGTTTGGCCTTGTTTCGTTATCTTGTCTCAGTTCCCCATTCCACTTGCCCAGGAATTTTCCCAGCTTCTTACTCTCCTGCCTCATTATCAGCAACAACTGCTCTAGGCAGCAGTTTCTGGGTGGCTTTGAACAGCACCATGAACTCATTTCCAGCTCCACCACGAGTGCACAGGTGACCAGGCCTGACCTTTAGACTCTGGGTACAGTTCTCCATGAGGACAGAGTGGCACATCTTCCACGCCTTGGGCAGAAGGTGATGGGCTCAGCAGGGGGACATCCGCTGTGTGGTCATCAGCCTGAAGCAGGAATAAAGTTACTGAGAAGAAAGCCAAAGTGAAGGAATCCAAAGCTTTGTTTTGAAGTGCCCAACAGCAAAAGTTCAGAATAAGTTTAATTTGAGTAGGGTTAATTTTAGCTAATTGTCTAGTAGGAGCCCATGCCTTCTAACACAATCACATTTTTAGATCTAGGAAGCTGAGAGCATAATTTATTGCATATATCTCTTTTCAGATGGTTTTAATGTTTGTTACTTTTAATATAAAGTCTTTATTACTTTTAATATACAATTTTACTGTCTTAGGGTTGGCTCATGGAAGCCAAACACTGGATTTAAATATCTTAGAAATGAAAGAGACTCTTTTCATTTGTACTCCTTAGCTTCACCGAGGATCAAGAATGATACAAAACCAGCAGAGAGAAAGGATGCTTCTCAGAGAGTAGGAGTTCTCGGTTGCCACCTTCTAGGCTTTGTGAGAACACAGCTAAGGTGGTGGTGATGGCCGACTGACTACTGGGAGTTGTCAGGTCTAAGAGACTTAAACAAAGGGACTTCCAGGCTTTGATTATCTGCCCTGATGGACTAGTCACACTAGGACACAGAAGCAATTTGTTACCATGGTGATTTTACTGCTCAGAAAGTTATGTCACCCAAGCATAATGTCTGGGTTCTGAGTCATTAAATACTTGATGATTCATATTTATGTAGCTACTATTTTCTGAACCTGTACCACAAGTTGCAACATCTCCCTTGGTCTGTGCCTGTCTCAGGACTTAAGAATTCTCATTTATGTCAGCTGGGGCTTCCCATGTGTAGGTGTGGTAATAGGTTGCCAGTGTCTAATCCCTAGCCTCAAGCTACCTACCACCTCACTTCATTTTCACATTTTCTGAATGCTCGTTTAACATTCATGAATAGTTATTCTACCACTGCTCCAAACTTCACATGTGTTTCCTCAATAAGCTCAGAAGTAATATTTAAATACTTGGTGTTTCCATTTTCCTTATTCCCCTAACCAGAGCTGTCTGTACTTAGGTAGACACATTTTAAGGACATTTAGGAAGCCGTGCAGACATCAGACCCTTCAGCCCTGTTGGTCAGGAGTGGTGTCATTGAAGGTCCGTTTCTTCGTCACCTGTCTGTGAAGTCATTTTGTTATGAGAAATAAAGCTGGCTCTTTGTCCCAGGCCCCAGATAACTTCCGCATTCTGCTTCTGTACCTTTAGCTACCGCATTCCACCTCTGTCCCCTTTGCTTGCGCTGCGTAGCCCCTCCCTGCCTTTTCCTGCCTTGCTACTAGAGTATTTAACCACCTACCCGACCCCTCCCCCACGCCCAGAATTTGGAGTTCCTCTCCTCTGGGTCCGTGCACGTGAATAAAGGCTTACTCCTTCACCCTGAATCATGTGGGAGTTCGTTTTTCCGCAACAATTTGTATGAGCACCATTAAAAAAAGATGCAGGCGACTATGCACTATGGAGAGCTCCGCATGCAAACATTAAGAGAAAAAGTTGAATGAATTGAGGAACTGTGAACTTCGCCTTACCTTGTTCGGGAATACCATGACCTGAAAAACACCGGTTTTGTGCTTTGTTTCAACTTTGAAAGCCTGAACACATTTAACGTTGCCAGTCACGTACATTTTAGAGTGAATGGGTGCCTTAGCTCCTTTGAAGGAATAGCTGTGAGAAAGTTGAGGATAAAGATGAAATAATTTACTGTTGGAGAGGAAGAGTTGCAAGCATAAAAAAATGAAGAGTTTGAAGAAAGAGGAAATATGAAAAAAAGACTTCTTTCTTAAACCTTTTGAATGCCTGCAATAAATCCTGACCTGTATTACTTTCATGAACAAATGTCTTAGGAGGTACATACTGTGTGTCCCGCTCTGTGGTAGGGACTAGGAAGAGAGAAGTAAGCAACATGGACACGATTTTTACTTTCTTAAAGTTTATATTCTTGTAAATGAGGAAGACAGCAAACAAGGAAATGGGCAAAACTAATACACAAATTAAGTCAAGAGAGTGATCCTTGATGGAAGGAAATGGAACAGAGCGCTCTGATGGGGACTGGAAGTGGCTGCAATTGGACTGCTGATTGGGGAAGACCGCTCAGTGGGGCTTATTTTTGAGCTGAGATCTAACTGATAAGAAGATAGCAGCCACGGGAAGATCTGAGCAACTGGGTCAGTTCAGAAATACGTGTACTCCTGAATTCCGAGAGATGTTTCAAGGAGAAGCCCTGTGTCCCCAGTTCTGCTTGGTGTAGTCACACTTGACCTATAAACCTACACTCCCCCATATGGTAGCCACTACTCACATGTGGTTACTAAACACTTGAAATGTGGCAAGTCTAAGTTGAAATGTACTGTTAGCATAAAATACACACTGGATTTTTAAGACTTAGTACAAAAATAAAGTAAAATATCTCAGTAATAATTTTTATAAACTGATCACAGGTTGCTATGATAATAGCATGGATATATTGGGTTAAATAAAAGATATTTTTTTAATTTTATTTATTTATCTTTAGAGGGGAAGGGAAGGAGAGAGGGAGAGAAATATCAATGTATGGTTGCTTCCTGTGCATTCCCTGCTGGGAACTGGCCTGCAACCCAGGCATGTGCCCTGACTGGGAATCGAACTGTGATCTCTTGGTTCACAGGCCTGTGCTTAATCCACTAAGCTACACCAGCCAGGGCGATAAAAGATATTTTTACAATTAATCTCACCAGCTTCTTTTCTTTTTAAAAAATATGGCTACTAGAAACTTGGAAATTACACAGGTGGCTCACATTTGAGTACCACATCATATTTCTGCTGAACGACATTGCTCTGAGCCTGGAGTAGTCACCTCCCATCCGTCTCTGTTACTGCTGACAACATCCTCACTTCCTAGGTGTAAATAAGCCTAAATCTATAAGTCCATCTACTCTTTTCTTGTTTCAGTGCTGAAGAAGAACCCACGTTTCTTTCACTTCTTTTTGTTTCGGAGAGTCATTTTCTTTTCTTTTCTTTTTTTTTTTTGAAGGTGGAAAAGATGAAGAAAAAGAATGAGATATTTATTTTCAGCTATCATCCTTCCAGATCTTCTTGAAAAAGCATCCTTAGAAACAAAAGTTCAGGAAACACAGAAAGAGCTTAAAATAACCAGTCAAGAAATCATCTTAAATATGTCAGTTCTTCTAATTCTTATCTAAGGTGGGAACATCAAAGGTGTTGAATTTTTTCCCGTTCAAATTTTCCTATAACCAATTCAGAGCCAAGCACATGAGATTGTGTGCACCAAGATTTGGAGAAAAGGACTTTTTTATTGCAAAGTCACCAGGTCCGAGAATTTGGTTTTAGCAAATAGCTGACATAACCTTCCATGCAACATTAGGAATATGCTAGTTTTGTAATGACCCCACTGTATTATAGGGCACAACCAGTGAGAATCTCTGTAACAGGGGAAAAGAAAATAATTGAGAATTTACAGGCTAAATCTCCTGACAATGGTATTAATGACTCTTTCAAAGCAGAATGTGGCTCCTAGCTTTGTCAGAAACTCTTGACATTGTAGTCAATTTTATAAAGAGAAGTAGGTAGCTATTTTATTTCTTTGAAAACATTAGACTCTGTAGAGATAATGTGACCTTTATTTAATCTCTTCCATAACTGCAGAGGCCATATTTGCATGATCTTTGCATAACAAGCCTCATGTCCATTGCCAGATAACTACAGAGGATGCACGTCGGACATGGTGAGGTTTGAGTGCTCTGCACCTGTCCTCGTGGTGTGCAAATCATTGCTCATTTTCTGGTGGTTATCAAGTACGAGGGGCCCTGACCCTCACAAACTCAGCTAGTTTAATTATATCCCCATTTAAAGGCAGGTTAGTCATTCAAAATACATTTTTAAAGGCTTCCATGAAAAACATAAAAAAAATCTTTTCACCATAATTTAGTAATTCTCCAACCTTGATTTTTGGCTTTCCTTGCTGCCTAAGTGGTCATATATTTTATAAGCCTTGCTAATTTGCTGTTAAATTTGCTATTTATATGATCCTAGATGATTTGTTGGACTTCATTGAACAGAAAAGATTTTTATTAGCAGCAGTGCTTTAAAAGAGGTGGTTTTTTTCACACCATCAAGGCCACTTTCTCAACTTATTGACAGCTTTATGAGTGTAGCTGGATAAAGAACAGTTTCCTGTATCCAAAGACGCCTTGCATTCCATGGGGCAAAAGCTTGGGCTTTTAATTAGGATATAAGAGCCTTCCTTTCTCTCCTAACATTCCCTGGGGTGCACAGAGCAGTAACACTTGCATTTAGATAGTTAATCACTTTTCCAGATTTCAGCACACTGAAATGAGGGAGGTTTTTAGGTCACATGTTTACCTGGGGCTGGGCCAGCTCAGGATGGTATTCATTTCTGCACATCTGCATTTTGCATATGTATACACACAGTTTTGCTTTTCTAATTAATTGAAAGTACTTTGCCTACTGACAAAGCTGTCAAATAAATTCTGATTAGAATCTCACTGGAGCCCCTATTCAATATTTTTTGCAAAAAAATGAAATATACCCTGGACTTTTCCCAGATGAGATTATTTTCTGCATCCAGCACCAGGCAAATTCTCCTCATTCCTTTCACTCTCGTCCTGACCACACTCTCCACCATCTTAACTGGAGTTGAAAGGTTTTATGTTTCTGTTAAAATTTCCCTTATTGTTATAGTCCTATCCAGCAAATTCTTTTTCTTTTCAATGTGGTGTTGGGCTTTGATTATGAAAACAATGAGACACCAAATAGTAAATGAACATTTTGGAGCTCAAAGTGGTAGCCTGGTTGATACATTAAAATAAAGGCACTGGGACCACCTGACACCTATTCAGTTATTTAAGTAACTGGTAAGCTTTTGACATGAAGATGCTCCTCAGGAAATTTTTCTGGAGTTTCCATTTTGTGACCATATTGAGAAGACTTATTTCTTACCTCAAATATGAATCAAAATGAAACAAATGAACAAAAACTCGGAATTTAATCAATGGCTTGGAAATCGGGCAGGTTAGCAATGCTGCTGGTAATCAGCTGAATCTCCCTGTGATACTAGGCTCATGTGTTGATCTCAAATTTAAGATATGCCTGCCCCTGAGTATCAGCAAGAGATCTCCATTCTTTCAGGGCTCCAACTTGTCCTCAACGATCACACACACATGCACTGGCAATTTACAAATAGTAAACAATTAAAACTAATTCTGAAAGTGCTACCATCTATGAGCCATTTGCTTAGAATGTGCAGACCACTTCCCTGAAGTAAGGAGCTAGGTCGCAGAAGGCGCTTAGCACTGAGTACATTCCAACTGGGGCTTTACTGTATCAGTCATTTGCATACAATTTCCAGAATGCTGGTATTTGTAGCGAATGGCAACTAATGCTTAGTGTTTGTCTGTTTGTTTCCTTAAAGGATTGCAGTGAAATCAGTTATTTTCTAACTTGTACAAAATGAATATTTACTCTGTGGTTTACTTTATACTGATAGCCACACAGTCTGAACTCCAGAGTCTCTGGGGAAACCCACCAGGATGCTATATTCTTGCTTGAAATCAACGGGATAGTAAAAGTGAGTTTTAATATCTTCTATTTTCACAGCCAGGATTCTAGCAATTACATTTTTTTTCTCTTCCTACTCTAAGCAATAACTCTGCTTGCTCCACTTTTAGCAACTGGTCTCCTAATGTTCCCTATGCTGCTAAAGTTTCCTTTTTTCACATCAGTAATCCTGATCTGATAATCCTGTGGACAGTGAGTCAACCTAGGAGCCAACCTCTGCCCACTCCTGCCCATTCTTGCCCACTCTGCCCCTCATTAGCTGTAAGAATTTGGGCATAACACTTCACCTCTCTGAGTCTCAAATTTTTTATTTACCCAATGAGTGAGTAAGAGCAAATGTTCTCCCAAAGCACTACTCATTTGTTTAATTTTGCTGTCCCCCAAAGGCAGCTTTACCCAATGGAATTCTTGGTGTGGAAATATGCCTTAAGGAACAAAACATCTAGTCTAGTTTCAATGTGTTACTTTCCACCTTTTTGCTGACAGTGACCTAGAAGATTATTATACCTATTTAATGAATGTGATGCGTGGAATATTTTAGAAACTGTTTCTTAAAATTCCATCTATGCATTTTACCTCAGCTGTTTTGTGGCATGGTCTTCATAACACTTCCTCCCCTATTTTGTTACCTTTTTTCCCCCCTCTCCCTTCTAGAGAGAGGACAAGCAACACTTCCTCTTCATTTGTCCCATAGCCAGATGTTTCTCGACTCATTGTCACCTGGCCATGTCCGTATGCCCAGCCATACTCTCCAACCAATCTCCATAACCTCTGGGTTATATCAATAGGGCTGTCATTGCCACTTCTACGGACATAGTGAGTGAAGATGTGTGTGCACGTGTGTGCACATGTGCATGGTATGGTGAGGAACAGATACCGCAGACTTTTCATCCTACACTTCCTCCTCATTTTTTTTTGCTTTATAGCTCAATGTTGGGTGTGCCAGAAGAGATGGCCATATCATTTTTAACATATCTATATTAGTTTTCTATCATCATCTAACTAATTACCCTCAAATTTAGAGTTTAAAACAACAAACATTTTTTATGTTATGGTATCTATAGGTTGGCAATCTGAACATGGCTTTGCTGGGTGCCTTTGGCTCAAAGTCTCATGAGGTTTCAGTCAGGCTGTCACCTGCAGTTTCATCAGATGGCTCATGGGAGCAAGGGGTCCACGTCTGAGCTCACTCACTCGGCTGTTGTCAGAGCTTTGTTCTCACAACATGGGTCTCTTCACAAGACTGTCTGATGGCATGAGAACTGATTTCCCCCACAGAGATTTGAGAGTGAGAAAGAGAGTCCACCCATCACTTCTGCCATAGTCGGTTAGAGGCGAATCAAGAAATTCAGCTCACACTCAAGGGGAGGGGATTATACAAAGATGTGAATACTAAGGCAGGGATCACGGGGTTGGGGGGCATCTTAGAGGCTGCCTCTCCCAGGTCTCTGGTTCTCAATGGTTTATGAAATGCACACTTACCCTCTCCCAGCATCCGGAAATGTATCATCTCATTAGAGCATCAACTCACTCACAACTGCAAACCTACCTTTGCTCCACCCTGTACTTTGTATCTAATGAAAACAACCACTGAAGTCTTTTGAAGTCTCATTCTGTCCTTTGTTATGTTGGCTTATTTCATCACTCATGATGTCTTTTTCCATGTATGCTTTGTCTTTACGTTTTAGTTTGTTTTGTTTTTATTGGGAATTGAATTCATTGGGAATTGTCAGTAGGACAGCAGGAATTTTTTTGAGGTCTACAGTAAGAACAGTTTCTCTGAAAAAGATTTTGTTTGAGGCTGCTTGGAGGCATTATAAATTCCTGGAATCACTTTAAACTAACTTCTCAGTTTATTTATTATTTACTTTGTTTGCTTTCAGTATATACCTCAAATCCATGTAAAAGGCAGTTCAGAGTTGCAAATTATGTAGAGAAGTTTCTTTTCTATTTTTTTAAATTTTATTTTAATTGTTGTTCAAGTACAGTATTCTACCTTTTACCCCCATCCTAGCCCACCCCCCAGCCCTCCCTACCTCCCTCTGGTTTCCACCCCCTGTGTTATTGTCCATGTGTCCTTTGTACTTTTTCCTGCTGAAGTTTCTTTTCGTCTTGACTCAGAGGCAACAATAGAAATTGTCTTTTATGTATCCTTTTGTAAAGTAGATTTTTTTTGTTCTGCTTCTCTATTTCACTGAAAATATCCCAGATCTATTTTGTCTCCAGGTCTTCATTTTTTCAGGCAGGAGACACTTTGTGGGAAGGAGACACATGCCTAAACATAGTCTCCTTCCTCTGGAAAACTGTAAAAAGTGAGTATTTGGGTAACAGAGTACTGTAGATGCCTTCTGGGTAGTCAGCAGCTTCAGAGCTCACTTACTTCACTGGACTCATGTATTAGCTCTATAATTGGCCTCTAAAGATTTTCTTTATTTTCTTCCCAGCTCAGCCACACACCTAAAATAATCAATTTTATTTTGTTGCCGGATGGTTAGGCAGGTTATTGCTGGAACTGTAAGTCAACCATGACTTTTACATACACTTCCCAGCCTTGCATCAGAGTTTCTAATTGCCTTTCTTTTCTCTTGTTGACAGGGGAACGGTGTGTCCTTACTGTGTTTTCAAATCATCTAGTCTCAGTCATATCTGTATGGAATCTACTTCCTTCACAGCCATTTCCTGGAGACCCCTTGAACCTTCTGCTCCACCATGGACCATTGACTCTCCAGCCGCCATCCTGAGATCTCCTATCTCTGCTTCCTACGGTGAACCATCTATTTTCTAGATCCAATGACTTCCAATATTTTATTTGTTTCTGCATTTCTTATGTAATTTCATTAAAGAACTCCTTAATTATTGGATATTTCTGAGTCTATCCACATCTTAAAACATCTTTGTTTTGCTTTCAAACTTGGCTTAAAATTTGCTTTCATATTGAGTATAGATTCAAAATAAATGCCCTGGACTTCTGATTTTGACTGCTAAAATTTAAATAGCTTAGAAGTCATTATTCTTTTTAAAACTTAGAAGTTGTCCTTAAAATAAGACAAGTACTGAATATACTAAAAATCATAAACTTTGTTGGGCCCTTCAGAGAACTGAGGTCTCAGTGCTGACTGCTACCTTCCTATCTAGAAAGAATGGCATATCAGAGAACAAAATCTATGTACCTGATGCAGAGCCTTCTAGAGCCTTAAACTAGTAGGAACACTTAACCTAGAATTTTGATGAATTGCTGAAGACTGAACATGGAATAGCATGGAAGTGAAAATGTCCCAGAGGCTGCAGTTTTAGTGTTTAACCAATTCCCCAGCCCCTGTAAAACCAATCCTGTGTTTTACTTTTAGGAATTAGATTTTCATAGTGAGATCCCCTGGGAACTCTGGCAGGGGAAAGGATAAAATAACATTTTGAAGATGCCCAAAGCATTCTATATAGCGAAAGCCCACTCTCCAAGAAGAAAGAATTTACATGAGCCTTATGATGCCTAGGAGAGAGGGCATTTACCCAACTCCAGTCCCCTCTAGCCTTCTTGTCTCAGCGAAGGAGGGGAAATGCTAAGAAACTTTTGTAAAAGTTATAGCCCAGGAACAAGCCCACTGAAAGACAGAGTTAATCCTAAGATTATAGAATGCTTCAGCTCCCTCACACCTCACCCCCATGTCAAGAGGGCTCCAGTGTAACAGCAGTGTGTTAGAGCTGAAAGGACAGCAAGGCACAGACTTTATTTAAGGAGGAGCTCATGGGAAAGCCCAAAGGCAACGGTGGAGACAAAAACAAAGACCCTAGAGGAATTTAGAAACTCTGGCATCTACAGCTATATCTAACGTTGAATAGTCTAACTCCTAGGTAGATTAATATGAAAACTCACTTAAAGGCTTTTCACCTCAGTTTATATTACCTTATACATCATGCCTGACTTCCATCAAAAAATGAAAAGTCATACTAAAAGGAAAAGATAACACACTCTGAATATGGGAAGTGCTATGGTCTGAATGTTTGTGTCTCCTCAAATTCATATGAACAACAATAAAAAATAAGTTAAAAAAATAAAAAGGCAAAAAAATTTCATATGTTAAAATACATGAACTCCTAAAGGTAAGGAGGTGGGGCCTTTGGGAGGTGATTAGATCTAAGGATGGAGCCCTCATGAATGAGATTAGTGTTCAAAAAGATCCCTCAGAGCTTCCCAGCTCTTTTCATCAAGAGGGGATACAGTAAGAGGTCTGCAACCTGGGAGAGGCCTTCGCCCAACAATGCTGGTACTCTGATCTTGGACTTCCAGCCTCAAGAACTGTGAGAAATAAATTTCTGTTGTTTATAAGCTACAGTTGGTTGGCTTTTGTTATAGAAGCCTAAGACAGCAAGCAAGCATCAGGACAAAACTCTAATATAATACATATTTTGAATTATCAGGTTGGAAATTAAAAATAACTATGATTAATATGTTGGGATGTTTGTATTAGTCAGGGTGCCCAGAGAAACAGAACTGATCAAATATATACATTTCCATAAGATCCAATGTGTGGTTTTAGTGCAAGTTCAAATGCTTGAGAATTAGAAGAGCTGATGATATAAGTTCTTTTCGAAAGCCAGGAGACTCAAGAAGAGCCAATTTTTTAGTTTGAGTCTGAAAGCAGAAAAAGAGTGACGTCTCAGAGTATGTGGTCAGGAAGGAGGAGTTCCTCATCTCAGCCTTTGTGTTTTATTCAGGTCATCAGTTGATAAGATGAGACTCACTCAAATTCAGAAGTGCAGTTTGCTTTGCTTTGTCTACTCATTCAAATGTTAATCTCACCCAAAAAGAGCCTCATAGACACATCCAGAAAAATGTTTGACCAAATGTCTGGTGACCCTGTGGCCCAGTCAAATTGGCATAAAATTAACCATCACAGGGTGCTACTGAAAAAAGTAGATAACATGCAAGAACAGATGGGTAAAATAAGCAAGAAATAAAAACTCTAAGAAAAACTAAAAATAAAATTCTAGAAACTTAAAAAAGTAGTAAGAGAAATGAATTCATTTGATGGACGCATTAGTAGATTGGTACAGCTGAGGAAAGAATCAGCAGTCTTGAGGATATGTCAATAACAACTTACTAAACTGAAATGTGAAGAGGAAAAATAGAAAAAAATCTAAGAAATGTAAGACAATCTTAAAGGTATAAAGTACAAATAATTAGAATACAAGAGTACAAAGATAAAGAACAGAGAAAAAAATTTGAAGTAATAATGGCTAAGAATTTTCCAAAATTAGTAACAGACACAAAACCACAGATCCAGGAAGATGATCCATGTATACAGGAAGTTCAGAGAATACCAAGCAAAATAAACACCAAAATACTACATGGGGACACATCATGTTCAAATGCAGAAAATCAGAGATAAAAATAAAAGTTTGAAAAAAGCCAAAAAAGGTGGAAAACTTACCTATCGAGTAACTAAAATAATTACAGTGGACTTTTTGTCAGAAGTGATACAAACAAGAAAGAATGTAATGAAGTATTTAAAGTATTGAAAGAAAAAAACTCACCAACCTGGAATTCTATGCCTGGTAATTATTATTCCTGAAAAAATAAAGGAGAAAAATAAAGACTTTCTTAGACAAACAAAACTGAGGGAATTTAATATCAGTGGAACTACCCTGACAAAAAAAGAAAATATTAAATGACACAATGCAGACAGAGAAAAATATAATAGGTCTAAAACTTGAATCCATGTAAAGAAATGAAGATCATTAGAACAGGCACAAATGATGGTAAAAGAATAACTTATTCTTTAAATTCTAAAGTGATATAAAAGCAGTTTATTTAAAGCAATAACCATGACCATTTATCAGGCAATTGTAGAATATGGTAAAATGAGTGACAGCATGTCATGAGGGAGTGGGGACAGGAATCAATAATACTCTGTTGTAAGGTATCTGCATTACACATGAAGTGTTATACTGTTATTTAAAGGTGAGGTTAAATGGTTGAAAATTTATTAATATATTGCATACTTTACGGCAAATACTAATTTTTTTTGTTAAAAGAAGCACAATTGATATGCTAAAGGAAGAGATGAAATGGAATTATACAAAATGTTCATTAAAATCAGAAAAGGCAGAGTGGAAGAAAAAGAAGACACACAAATACAATGAGTAGAAAAGTATTACAAACTTGGTAAATATTAACCCAGTATTTCAATAATCATTTTAAGTGTAAATGATCTGACAATACCAGTTAAAAGATAGTCATTAGCAGAATGGATAAGAAAACATAAACACTGTGTTGTCTACAAGAGACCTATATTAAAGCTCAAATAGATTAAAAATAAAAAAGATGGAGAAAGATATATTATGATAACACTAATTAAAATAAAAGTTGAATAACAATCTTAGGCAAGGCAGATTTTTAGAAAATGAAAAATTATGAAGAATAATGAAGTTTACAAAACAATAAAGGAACCAGTTCTCCCAGAGACATGACAATCCTTAACCTAAGAGCAAACTGTCAAACTGTATGAAGCAAGAGCTGATAGAACTAAAAGGAAAGTGTAGATAACTTCATTGTAATAGCTGCAGACATCAACACCTCTCATTCAGTGATTAGTAGATCAAGGAGGCAGAAAATCAATAAGAATATAGTTGAAATGAACTCACCATAAATCAACTTGATCTAATTGACATTTATAGAGAACTGCATCTAACAACAGAATATAAATTCTTCTGGAGATCACATAGAACTTTTATCAAAATGGACCAAATTCGCCCTGGCTGGCGTAGCTCAGTGGATTGAGCGTGGGCTGCGAACCAAAGCATCGCAGGTTCGATTCCCAGTCAGGGCACATGCCTGGGTTGCAGGCCAGGTTCCCAGTGGGGACCACATGAGAGGCAACCACACATTGATGTTTCTCTCTCTCTCCTTCTCCCGCTCTTCCCCTCTCTAAAAATAAATTAAAAAAAAAAAAAAGGACCAAATTCTGGGCTACAGGACAATTTAACAAAATTAACAGAATAGAAGTCATACAACATAATTTTTGTAATGTAAAGATCACAATGTAATTAAACTAGAAATAAATAACATAATATGAAGAAATTGAAAACATCCTAAAGTATTTAAACATTAAATCCAAATATTTAAACACTTCTTAATAACACATGAGCCAACATTTTTTCAAGACAAATTATAAATATTTTGAATAAATGAAATTGAATATAATTGAATATACAACTTCTCAAAATTTGTGGAATTTATTGAAAGTGGTTCTTCAGAGAAAATTTATAGTACCAAATACATGTATTAAAAATAAGAATAATCTAAAATTAATCATCTAAGCTTCCACTTAAGGAGTATAGAGAATGAAGAACAATAAAAGCCTCAGGCAAGGAAAAGAAAGGAAATAAAATCTAGGGCCAGACATCATACTCAATGGGCAAAAACTAAAATCTTTTCCACTAAGATCAGGAACAAGACAAGTCTGTCCACTTTCACCACTTCTATTTAATATAGTACTGGAAGTTTTAGCCACAGTGATCAGACAAGAAAAGGAAATAAAAGGCATCCAAATTGGAAAGGAAGAAACAAAACTGACACTGTTTGCAGATGACATGATAGTGTACATAGAAATTCCTATAGACTCGACCAAAAAATGGTTTGACCTAATAAATGAATTTGGTGAAACAGAGGGATACAAAGTCAATATCCAGAAATCAAAGGCATTTTTGTACACCAACAATGAAACAGCAGAGGCAGAAATCAAGAAAAACATCCCATTTGATATAGCAAAAAGAAAAATAAAATATCTAGGAATAAACCTAACCAAAGAGGTAAAAGCCCTGTATTCAGAAAACTACCTAACACTGAAGAAAGAAATCAAGGAGGACACAAATAAATGGAAACATATACCGTGTTCATGGATTGGAAGAATTAACATCATCAAAATGTCCATACTACCCAAAGCAATTTACACATTCAATGCAATACCTATTAAAGTACCAATGGCATATTTTACAGACATAGAACAAACAC
>CM052545.1:59000967-59018944 GCA_028533065.1 Trachops cirrhosus | reverse complement strand
CTAAGTGATGTCTTGCTAGGAAAATGCCATATTCACTGTTTATTGAACCCCAGATTATTTTGTGATGCTACCTCCCAAGGGGTAGTAGCATCACAAAAACCCATTTCCTTGTTAAAGGTAGTCCCTGGATTCCAGTCTTTCTCTGTTCACCTCTGGCACCTCCTTTTGCTTCCTTTTTCATTATGGTATAGAATGCATCAGAAGTTCTAGCTTATTTAGTTTTCTCACCCCTTCCATTCCTTACTTATTGTAGGAAGCTTTTCTTGACCTTTCTAGTTGAAATTAATTGCTCTTTCTTCTGTTATACCATGGTAACAACTATCTTGAATATTAATGTGTTCATGTAACCAAATGCAGGTACTGCTGCCTGCTACTACGAAAGCCAACACTCAAGAAGTGGGTGCTGATATAAAGGAAAGTGGTTTATTCACAGATGCAGGCCACCTGGAAGACTGGGGACTCACATCTCAAAGCCCATCTCCTAGAAGATGGGGGACTCACGTCTCAAGGTCCATCTCCACCTCTCAGATGAGGCAGAGGTTTTTATAAGGAAGGTGAGGGGAACAGAATAAAGAGATCAAGGGAGGGGTTGAGAGTTCCCTATGTGCAGACAAGCACAGTCCATTCCGATAAGGTAAGTGTTGGTCCAGTGTGTGTCATCCTGGTTTAGTCATCCCAGCTTCACGTCATCCTGGCTTCACAGCTGAAGGTCAACAAATGTCTTGGATCTGGCATGACTGAAGTTTGGGGTCTGTATTTTTTGAAGTTGGTTCCTAGAATCCTTACACGAACATATTGTTCATCGACAAGCTACCTATTAAAGTCAACGTTTACAGAAACAATGTCAAAAGAATGGGAGGGGTGGGTTCCAATTCCCCATCGTTAAAATTTTCCACAGTTACATTCAGTTTAGCTGATATATACAATGTAGAAAAAAGTAGGTTTATATCTGTGAGTATGCAAAACATAGAGTTATTCTTATATTATTATTTATTGATTATTGTACTGTTTTCCCAAAAGAACAACTGTAAACCTACTTTTGCCATCCCCATATGTATACCTAAGTGACACGTAATTTTAAAAATGTTTTGCTAATGTATCTAAATCCTGTCACATATTCATTAATTTCCAGTTTTATTCAAATAACTGTTTTTAAAATCTGATTAACAAATCAGATTTTAGTTTTGAATGATACTTATGGTATTTTATTTATTAATTTGTTTTTCCCTTGAAAACATTTCTTTCTTTACCTTCCCTTCCTCCCTTCTTCCTGGCCTCTCTTCCTCCCTCCCTTCCTTCCTTCTAGGCTGAAATTAACACCATGCAGGTTCAACCAGAGAAACAAACTGATAGGATATATACAGATAGAGAGCAGACTGACAGCGCTAAGGGGCCTGGGTGAGGGGAAAAATTGAGCAAAAAGGGAAAAAGAGAGAAAGAACTGATGAATACGGGCGACGTTGTGTTGATTGTGGTTGGGGGTGGGGGTGGGTGGAGGTGGAAGAGGGTATGGGGGGATAAAAGTGATGGGAAAAGAAAATAAAAAATAAATAAATAAGCCCAAAATTGACTGTAAGGAGTTGACTTGCACAGCTGTGGGCCTGGGTACAGTCGGTTGCCAGGAAGGCCAACTAGAACTTTTAGCTACAGGGTGAAGCTGCTGCCCAAAGGTGACATTTTCCTTCTTCAGAGAAACTTCAGCCCTGCGTCGGATTGGATCGAGCCTCCGCAGGTTAACTAGGACACTCTTCTTTACTTACAGTCCACTGATTATGGACTTTAGTCATATCTACAAAATATCTTTATGGCAATACCTAGATTAGCTTTTGACTGAATAGGCAAATTGACACATAAAACTGACCATCA
The DNA here is from genome assembly GCA_028533065.1 of Trachops cirrhosus. Classification (NCBI taxonomy): domain Eukaryota; kingdom Metazoa; phylum Chordata; class Mammalia; order Chiroptera; family Phyllostomidae; genus Trachops; species Trachops cirrhosus. Next base: position 59,017,078 of record CM052545.1, on the reverse strand, counting down.
CCGTGTTTATGTGGATAAATGAGAGATTCTCCAAGTTAAATAATCAAAAGGAAAATAATTGGGCCATTTATACAGCCATTTTCAATTTTATGAGATAGTTCATGTGGCTTCCTAAAGTGACTGAACCAATTTACTGTCCATCATTAATTATGAGGATTATTATCACCTGTTATCTGGTCAAAGGTGATATTGTTGGACTTTCAAGCATTACCTATCTTTGAACGTGAGATTGTACTTCATTATTGCTTGAATATGTTTTTTCCTGATTACTGGTAAAGCAGATCATTTTCAATATTTAGTTTTCAATTTTGCATTTCCCTAGTGTGAATTATCTGCTCTTTATTTTTCTGTTTTTGAATACACACATTTGCTTTTTACCTATTTTCTACCACCACCTCTTCTACCTCTTTTTTCTTTCTTCCTCTTTTTTTGAGGTAAGTCGCAACTGTACATATTTAATTGCTTTGGTTTATGCAGATGATGGTAATGAGGAAAGAGGGTACCTCAGTCCTGGGAGCTTGCGGAAGCCTGGGGAGCTCACTGAATTCCACACCTTATATGGTGATGACAGGTCAAAGGGTGCCACGGAATAAATGGTTAACATTCTATTAGTTTCCCACTGGTGCCTAATGATTCACTACAGCTTCGTGGCCTACAAACGCATTTACTGTCCTCTGGTTTCTGTGGGCCAGGAGTGAGGGCCCAGCCCAGAGCCACTGACTGCAGTTGGGGTGTTGGCTGGACTTCGTTCTCATTTGGAAGGTCAGCTGGGGCAAACTCAACTCCTAAGCTCATTCAGGTTGTCAGAATTCAGTTCTGTGCAGACATATAACAGCCAGCATTTGCTGGCTATTGGCTGAAGGTCACCCTCAGTTCCTATAAGCCACCTTCAGGTCCTAGAAGTGACCTGCAATTTCTTACCAAGTAGGCTTCTCTAACATGGCCTCTTCATTAAATCAGTAGCCGGAGCCTCTGCACCAAAGGGGTTCAGTCCCTCTTCTAAGGGCTTTCACACCATCAAGTCAGGTCTGCCAGCATGCTCTCCCAATTAATTTGGTACTCAATTGATTTAGGACTTTGTATCTGCATAGTCCTTTAATTTTTGCTGTATTCTGTTGCTAGAAACATGTCATAGGCCCTGTATAATTTCAGGAGGAGGGAATATAGAGGATATAAAAACCAGAGGGTGAGAATCATAGGGACCATCCTTGGGTCTGCCTGCTACCAAAAGCACCTGTCATATGTCTCAGAGGAAAATACAACTTTGTAGTTGCTCCTTATTGCTGTGAATGGTTTATGGATATTTCCTACGGGTGTTAAAAGGGAAAAATGAGCTTTTTGAAAGTAAGAAAGAGAAAGAGGTAGCCATAAGGAGTAGATTCATGTCACTATATTACATGGTCCCAAGTGGCTATGCAGTGACCATATGTAATAACTCCATGGTGAAATTTCAGTGACAGATCTGAAAGGCAGAAAATCACACATGTATCAGTGTTTGAGGGCTCCTTTACTGATCAATAAACGAGGAGTGGATGAGTATACCCATCACCAAACGTTAACTGTGGGCATCATATCCACTGGCTCAGTCTTCCTCACGAGGTAACACCGTACTACTTGCTCAATGAGCCACATGTCCAGTGTGGCTGCACCCACACGGAAAAGCCTGGAGGCCCACAATTACACCAGAGCTAACCAGGTCACCTCCCTTCCAGCTTGTAAATATCTCTGTCATCCACAACCACAAGAAAGGGCAACTACTCTGACATTGACCAAAGGCTGCTTCTTTTTCCTGCCGCTGTGGCCCTCTTTAGGTTTACAGGAAGACTTCTGTCTTTGAGTTTTGGGAAGAAAGCTCCCCTGAAATGACCATTGGAGAGCCCAACTCCACCGGTCACACAGTGCACTTGCCTATCTATGCCTGTGTCAGAGGACGGCAGTAGCCTCTGCAGAGACCCGAGCTGAAGCTAGAATGCTGGAGTTCAAATGCAAAATGTGTTAAATTTGAAGGGGCTCAGGAACAAATTAGCTACCAGTGGAGCACCTGCCACTATGGAGAGGCCTCTAGGGCTTTTCTAAAGTGTAGTGCAGGCTGATTTCCAGAGAGACCTTCGATGGAAGGAGAAGTTTGTCTTCAGAGCTGTCATAGTGTCCCAAGACCTTGGGAGCCCCTTCCTCTGGTTATGTTGGGGTAAAGGAATATAACATGCCTTTCACTCCCACTTTCTTCCTTCTTTCCTCTTTTCTTTTTTTAGGAAGATAGCTTTTCGTTTCAATACAAAAGATATTTATTAAATACAGTGAAATGTGATTAAAATTCTATGAACAGAGACATCCATTACAGGATTATTTATCAGAGACAACTAAATATCAAACATTAAGAAATGTGTAGAATAAACTCACACCTGCTTTCTGTATGGCATTCCCAGTACATTCTATGTTAAGAACATACTTCCTAATTTATAAGGAATGTCTATCAGCATAAAAGTCACCTCCAGATGAGGTGGCAGGAAGGGACACATCAACCCCCAAATAATTTCTTCACTGGTTCTGAGCCACCTGTGGGACTTCTGAACAGGATGGAAAGGAAACACCCTACAGACAGCATACAGATGTTTTCCCCTTACAGACCTGCCGCCTGTAGCCCCATCATGAAGGTATGGAGGCCAGCTCACAGATCCAGGTGGACATTGTCCATAGTGAGACCCATTTTGCAGATGAGAGGCACAGCAGAATTAGCTCTTTCAAGAGTAACTTCAGAGCCAGATTTATTATAAGAGCAGTGGTCCCCACATGGTAGAGAGGTGGACATTGTGCCGAAAACTGCGGAGAGAAGTGACATGAGGCAATCAGAAAACAGCAGAGGCTGGCGAGGAGCTGGAGATGAGCAGTACTATGCTGGTGCCCAAGGAGGCAGTGATCTTTGACATCAGCTGGGTAGGAGTCAGGGCAGGAAGTGCAGTGGGTCACAGCTCAGGGAAATACCCCTTGGAAGCCTAATAGATTAATGCAGTATAAAGAAAACCATAAAACCTCAGAATTAAGTGCCATCTTCTACTTGAATTTCCATGACGCATGAATTATAGTGAGCTCACTGTGTCTTCTGGGATGTTAACTGTGCTGAGATTCTGTCAAGTAGAGCCCCATTCCATACCATGCTTGACATGAGGGTGCTGACTTGGTGGAGTCCCTTGTGGATGTGGTTCTCGAAGGCTATGGCTGAAAGTCATGGATTGTCAGCTGAGAGTCACCAACACAACCATCTTCCTCTCCTTTTCGTCCACTTTTTGCAAAGACCCATGAACATAGTAAATGGTCAGCCCAGGCCATAGAGAAAGCAAGAGTGAGACTTGTATTCCATTGGGATATTCTGAGCAGGAAGAAGCTATTGAAATAAGAAAATCTAAATCATGTATATATTTTAATATATAGTTTATTTTCTCCAACATAGTTGGTTTTTCCTGCTTAAAAAATCTTAAGTGTATCTGTGTGTGTGTATGTGTGTTTTGTGTACTGAAGAGCATGGAGTAGGGGGAAGTAGGGGGAGGATACAATAATTTTATGACCATCTAATGAGCTTGAAGGGGGTTTGGTTGTCACTTTGTTTCTACACCTAAGGCCAGAGAGCACCACCTACTCACTGCCATCAAGGGCACTTGAATATCCAACTTGAGCACGATGAAACTTTCCCAATAAGGATTTAAGAAAATAATTGTTCACTTGGCAACTATAAAATTTCATCAAGTTTTCCTGAGTTTAAGAAAAAGGTATCACTCTCAAGAAGCAAAATACTCAGGAGCCAAATAAAGACCGAACTGGAGGTCCAGAACTGATTTCCACTGGGGATGCTTAAACTGTAAAATATCATGAGTCATTCATATATATATATATATATATATATATATATATATATATATATAATAAAAAAGAGAGAGGTAAGGAAATAGCAACTTAATTTTTATCTTAAGAGATTGAATCAAAGTTTCCACGAACTGTTTGTTACAGCAGTACTATTGAAGAGGTAATAGATGTTTAATGAGTGTTTGCCAGCTTCTTAACAAACATTATGTTTAGACTTCAGATTAAACATTTATTGATGCCCATATTTTCTCAGGCATGGGGTACATAAACTCATTTAAACCATCTGTACTCCTTTGAAATGAATATTCTTACCAGTTAAAGAAACTGAGTGCCAGTGGGTTTTTAGTAATTTATATTAAAGGTCACATAGCTACTAAATCATTGAGTGAGAGCTCAGGCCAGGTATGGGTCCAAGTAAGTTAATGAATCCTTTGATATGGGAGGTAAACAATGAATTATTTCTGGAGGATATTCTAAGGAAATTGATTCACATATCCCATATTATTGAGGTGGTGCATTCAGAGAAACAGAGAAATCACTCTAAGCAGTACATGGGCTGGCCGTTTCTTTCTTAAGTATGTTTGTTCCACCATAGGAATAACACCATGACCCCCAGAAAAAGTGTTCTTTACAAAAACTCTGTGGAGCCCCCCTGGTCACTGCCCAACCTAAAGTCTAACTTCAACTCTCTAACACTTAAAAAGCTCAGGAGGTTCTCACCGTCAATAATTGAGTAAAAATTTTTGAAAGGCAATAAAAAAAGCTAATTGATGTTTTCAATTATAAGATCATGATAAATATTCTTTACCTAAGAATGCCCCATATTTCTGGCTGTAAAGCTAGGCTTACAATGGTATTTGATGTTTCTCACATCAAAGGTATGATGGACCGAATGCTACAGATTTGACGACAGTGGGAGGGAAGGCAGGAGCAGTACTGGCATGTCACAACCATTTGGTCTGGAACCAAATCCCAATGGGCACATGGAGTCTAGGTCTCAGGTCAGCTCCAAAATCTCATTTTTTTTAATTTGAAATATATGACCTTGAACTATTTCACAACTTTCTTAAAAACACTGCTAAAATTTATCTCATATGGCTTCTTTTCAAGATAATAATTTTTAAAATTATAAATCCAAAATCTGTAAAAGTTAGTGTTATTTTTAAAAAATTAAAGATGCTTATTTTATTAATCTATAATAATATTTAACTATTCAGAGATATTTGTGTAATAAAACTATTGTCTAAAATTATTCAACTTAACAAATATGTATATAATAAAATAAAATTTGATTTTCCTCCTGTATCATGGATGATAAGCTGATCCAAGTTATGCTTTGATTCAACTGATTGTACCAATAGAAGTTTTTAACTTAACATTACTGTGTAAAAACTTTTATTTAACAGTACAAATTATAAGTGTCTTAAATACAAAATAAAAAGAAAATTTGCATAAAGAAATATTTAAGAGCAAAAACACAAATTAGTTCAATCTTTACTTCTCATTGAAAACTTTCTATATTTTGAAATAGTTTTCAAATATTTACTTACTAGATTCTTTAAAATGAAAAAGTTAATATCACCTTTATAATAAGTGAAGAAACATAATGATACTTACATTAAAAAAACTAAAGGAAACCTGCTGCACCCTGGCTGGTGTGGCACAGTGAATTGAGCACCAGCGTGTAAACCAAAAGGTTGCAGGTTTGATTCCTGGTCAGGGCACATGCCTCAGTTGTTGGCCAGGTCCCAGTTTGGGGGCGAGCTTCCCCTCTCTCTAAAAATATCTAAATAAAATGTTAAAAATGAATCTGCTTCTGTTTTTATTTCCATTCCTCCCTCTCTGAGTACTTAGTGTCTAAAACTTAGTATACTTCCCCAAAACTTTATCCTTGTTCATACAATTATATACAAGCAATTACACACTAACCTAAGTTTTTTTAATGAACACTTTCTATACACATTACTTCGAAAACTGCTAATTATTTTTAAATATAATTTAAAATATATATATTTTAGTTAACTGTATAGATAGTACATATAAAATATATATATAATTTTATTAACTGTAAAAGTAACACTTGGACATTATAGCACTTATAAAATTATGAAATATAAAGTAGAAAATAGAAATTACCAATAATTTTATTCCTCAAAGATGTACTCAAAGTATTTCATATCTTTTAAATTATAACTTCATGTGTTTTTATTATAATTGTCCTATATTTAAGTGGATTAAAACTCATAAAAGTTGCAAAAATAGCTTGGGGAGTGCTCAGGAACCCCTTCCCGGTACCTAGCCAGTGATCTCACCTGGCCACAGTGCGTTGCCAAAGCCAGGGCACGGCTCTTCGCACACACTGTTAACTGAGCCGCAAACTTCGTTCAGGTTTCACCAGTTTTTACATGCACTTTCTATAGTACGTATTTTTCTGAAATTTTATTACATGTTTGAATTTGTGTAGCTATCACTGCAACCAGGATGCAGTGCTGTCAGATAAACACCAGCAGACGTCCTCATGTTACCCCTTAAGTCTCCCTCTCCCCATCCCAAACCTGTGGCAGCCGCTGATGTGTTTCCATCATCACATTTGTATTGTGTTAAGAGTGTCATGTATATATTTTAAATAAAAATTTGTATATTTAATATATAAATAAAATATGTAAACATGATATTTATATATAATATATAATTTTAAAAATATACATATAAATATATTTAAATCATATATATTACAGATTTTAATTGCTTTAAAAAAGCTATTTTTGTAGCTAATGTTGATTATTTCTGCTCTCAATTATGAAGCTAGATATTTTATCAGATTTACTAGAATGTTTACTTCAGTCCCACCCAACAAGGAAATCCTTGGTTCTCCCAAGGACCCTATAAAATTGTGCTTTCTTCTTCCACAACAGAACTCATTCCCTTTATCTTCATGGATCCCAAAGACAATCATGGATCTTTTTAAGCTAAATATAAGCTAGTGCAATATAACAACACAGTACTCTTTTAGTCTTGTCTGTTTCTTCATGCTGTTCCCAACTTTTAGTCACATTTAACTCCCAACATGACCCTCAGAGATAGTTGCACAAAGTCCATTTTTCATGATGGCAATGTCCAAAAGCAAAATTTAAAACATTTGGTAACAGCACCAAATTATTTATGTATCTTTCATTTTCACAAAGGTACATTTGCAAATTGCATTTCAAAGATAGCCATAGGGAACTTCTCATTAGTTTCAAATGTAAATGTAAGAATGAAGCTCTCCAAATAACCACAGCTTTTGATTTGTGGTATGTGTTTGGAAAACAAAGCATTTAGGCACTGACCCAAATGTAAAGTGGAAATAAGCCCTACAAGGCAGATGTTTAACAGCCCTAAACAAATGGACCATGGGACTCCACAGATACTCCAGCTGTTGATTTCCTCTAGTTTCAGAAAGAAGAGAGTCACTTAAAATAAAATCCCTTTGCCTGTGTAAAAACGGAGTTGTGGGTGAAAAGACATTTTATTTCAGAAATGTAATCTGCTGATGACTTATTTAAGAGTCCAAGATCCCATCTATTCTCCAAAGGACCAGAAGAACACTTCCTAAATGAACGAATGACACACACACGGCATAAATTTATTCATAACATATGTCAGGCACAGTCCTAGATGTTCGAGATATACAAGACACAGTCCTTACCTCCATGGAGCTTACAGGCTAGCTTGAACAGCTGTGTGGCTAGTGATGGCATTCATGGAGACAGGGAAAATCTGGAAAAAGAGAGAGTTGGGAATGAAATCCAGCTTCAGACACGTTCAGTTTGAGGTGACTTCAAGACATTATAAAGGAAGGTAAGTAGGCAGGTGTATGTGTGGGTCTTGAGCTCAATAGAAAGACCTGTTTTAGAATTAAAAATTTAGGAGTCTCTGTCATACAGATGGTAACCACAACTCTGGGTATGTAGGCCTTTGACTTCCCAGCATTTATAGCATTGAGAGTAGGTTTAAAGTCAAGAGATGGGCAATCCCAATAGTTAATGTTTAGGTATTAGGGATTAAGCCTGGAAAGAGAAGTATCTGAAAAGGAAGGAGAATTATCAGGAGAGTGTGATGTCATGAAAGTCAAAGGAAAAAAGTGTCTTAAGAAGAGAATGATTAAGTAACGTCAAGTATATATGAGAGGTCAAGAATTACAAGCTTAATAAATAGTATTAAGTCTAAAATATTTCATTGATTATTGCTGTATCCTTGCTTTATGCTATTTCATTCTTTTTACTTCATTTAAGTTATGTCTTTGTTTATGCATATTTTTTTGTTTTTGTCTTCCTCAGTGTTTAGAAATGATATATATTGTATATATATAATCTTTTAAGATCAACATTGGTCTGTACTTTTACAACTGTCAAAGTTAAGTAATGATATTAAAATTTTAAAATTTTGTTTAAAATATGATAATCAATTTATATGTTTTCTTTCTGATTTTGTCTTATCTGATATGTTTTTTAAAGTTTATATTAAGATTATTTACCACACCCTGTATTTTCTCTTTGAAAAATAATTTTTTACATTTATAATTACTTTTGCACTTTTATAACAAATAAACCCCCTCTGTGTATGTTCATTTTTCTTAATTTCTATGTGCTTTGGCAGGCCTTTTATGCATACCTGTAAATTTTCTTTTATTTCTCAATTAGAATGACTCTTAAGTTATCTTTAAATGAAAATATTTAAAATTTTTGGATAACAGCACTGTCAGAATAAAATCTGAATAATACAGAAATATGGACAATAGAAAGTGAAACATCATTAATTCCACCCCCCAGGTAAGAGTTACAATTAAAAACAATTTCTTGATGTCTCTATCAAAAACACATGGAGGTGTCAGTACATCAGCCTACATAACAATTTGCAATCCTTTGTAATCTGAAAATTCATATCTCTGTAAACCTGTAACTTCCAGTCCTGGAAAATTCTCCTTTGATGGTTTATTCTCCTTCTTTTTTTCTATTTTCAGAACCCTCCTGCTGGTGGGATCACTTCAGTCTTCAACCTATGTCAAGTACCCCAGAACAGCACCACTTTCCCCTTATTCCCACCTAATGATGGTAAACTGCCTGCCCAGAATGGAGGAAGACAGTGAGACAGGGTGAACACGGCAGCCAGGAGTGAGAAGGCCTCAAAAAGTAACACCCACCCGGTAAAGGAGTATCCATCAATCTGACTGGGAGAGTCCCAGACTTCCGGTCTGCTTGCAGAAGGTGTGTGTTTAATGTGGACAAGCCTGAATTTGTCTTTTTCAATCCATTTCCATTAGCTTCACGGTCAGAGGGTAATCCAGTCATCAAGTTTCAGGCATCAGGATGCCTATCAACTGTGGGTATTATGTTGCCTACTGTTTTTAGTATGGTTGCAAATTTTTACATTTCTGAATTTTCAGGGTTTTTTTTTCCCTGAGTGGCTTAGGAATATAAATTGGAAATCTCAAGAAATGTTTATTGCGTATTGATTCTAAGAGTACACATTATTAACTTCTTTTATCTAAAATGTAAACCTGAAAAGAGGGCAAAAAGAGAGATACAAAGCTGGTTTTATATTAAAATACTAAATTAATTTTCTCTAAAACATCTATTACTTGGATTTTTAAAGCAGCAGTGAACTGCCCTATAAATCCATTCCACTAACATCTAGAGCTTTTTGCTTCTCACAGTTGTCCTGCTGGAATCAATAAACTGTTGATTAAAAACTTTGTTACTTAATACATTTAGTAAGCTTAATCTGTTTTCTAGAAACCTAATCACTTTCATGTCACTGGTTGCAGGGATAGAGACAAGAGCTGTGGCTAATTATTAACAACTTCACAAAGTTGATATAGAATTTCTAATGTATCCCAAATGTTCCTTTTCTCTGATGAGTTCCTGTGTCTTGCTAGCTAGCATGTTGCTAGCTTGGAGGAATGGCTTCAAGTTTAAGATCTTAAGGTTTCAGAAAAACTTGAAACAAGCCTGCAGTGCTGCAACATCTGGATACAAAGGGGAATAATTGCTGTTTAGTCCAAGACCAATAGCATCTTTCCGGTCCACCTGCGTCAAGATGGCTGACTCCCAGCTGCTGAGTAAAGAAGACGAAAGGGGTCAGAATTGCCTTGTAAAACTGGCAACCCTGGTTTAGACATATTTTAACTCTCAGATCTTTGTGTCTTTCTCTGCAGTCTCTCCTGAGCCTCAGAACTGTATATCCAAATGCCAAATATACAAATATTTCCTAAGTTGTAGAAGAGAATGGCTATCTTTTGGAAGACTGTTGAAAATTGGGGACCAGAGACTGAGATTTTGAACTGAAAACCAGTCCTCAAATTGTTTCTGGGGGTATGTCCTGGGAGTGAAGGTGACATAATTAAAGCATCCAATTAAGTTGGCGTTTATTGGTGAAAGCTCTGACTTCTGAGTAGCTCACCCCATATGTCACATAATCTCATATTCAGAAAGAGCATGCTGGAGTCATTACGTTTCAGTCATGAGTCTCCCTGGTAGAATGAGGTCTAAGGCCAAGACAAAAAGATCACTTTCCCTGAAATCTGTCTATCTCATTAGCCTTTTCATGGGTGATATAACTTCTCCTTCCTTCCAAGTATGCAGGGGTCCCATGGCTGTCACTACTAAGCACGCCATTTCCATTATTGTTATAAATTATGTGCCAAGCCCCCGGGGGCCCTTGTCCCCAGCTACATATACTTATCGATGATGAACTATTATATGACAGCACAAGGAAAAATGAACTTTAGGAAGTAAAACTAACAGATTTTTTATAAAACATTAATCCATTCAGCATGTGTAATACAAGTAATTCCCATAAAGGGGAGCACGTAGCTCACATGGGTCACTCCTGAACTTACAACACACATGTGCACACGTCCATACATGCTTTTTCAAACAAACAGGACCATCAGTTTGATATTCTAATTTTTATAAATGATTTTCATATGATTTTTCTTACCTTTTCTAATTTTCCTAATTGAATTTCTGAGCTATATTTCATTTCCCTATTATGAATTTTTGGTTTTCTCTACTTATGATCTGAAATGCAAGCAGGGCTAAAAGTCAACCTGGTTGATTATGTAAGAAAGACAGTGTGAAATCATATTGTCCTGTCATTTGCGGAACTTGCTCGATAGAGCATCTCTCTCTGTAGAAATTTGATTAAGTTGCCACCAAATGAGAATTATGTGACTACCAAGATTTTGAAAAATCACATTTTTTTGTCAAATAACTAAATCGGCTCTGTAGTTTTACACAAAGTGTGTCAAAACACTCATGTAAACAACTAATCTGTACCTTTATTTCTACCAATTACTAGATCGAAAGCGTTTTGTATAAATGTAATTATAAATTAAACTAATGCATAAAGTTATTTTTTTCCTAACTGAAAACTAACCATTATGGAGACTGGTTTTCTTTTCTCCTCTGCAATTTTAAGAAGAGAAGCACTATTCCCTGACAAACAATAACAACAAATTTGTTGCTAGCACACCTTGTCTTAAAAGCAATACTGAAGAAGATCCTTCCAGCTGAAAGGAAACAATAATGGTAACTCCAATCAGTATGAAGAAATGAATAGGACTAAAGGAATAGGTTAACATAAAAGATTTTATAAATAAATATTTTCTCTTAATTTCTTTAAAGATTTATATGAAATTGCATAGAACAATAATTATAACACTGTATTTTTGAATTGATAACACATGTGGATGGAATATATGTAATAATAATAGCAAAGGGGGGCATTGAGTTATAATAAAGTAAAATTTCTATATTTTACCTGAGTTAAGTTGTATTAATTTGAAGTAGATTATGGTAAATGAAAGTGCATATATAATTCCTAAATAAACTATTAAGAAAATGAGTAAACTTATATAGCTTTATTTATTTATTTATTATTGACTTTATTTGGGTGATATTGGTTAATAAAATTATTCAAGTGTACTGTAATTATATATAGTTTTTAAACAAAAAAATAAAAAAATCATACACTAAAATATAGCTATTTAATGAAAAAGTCAATAAAAATAAAGAACAATCCTCCCCCTGCAAAATATAGCAAAGTAGCAAAATAGCTGATGTAAACATAACCATATTAATAATTATATTAAAGTGTGAATTAACTAAACAATCTAATAAAAAAGCAGGGATTACCATAGTTGATCAGAAAAAATAATCCATATATAAACTTTGCATGAGAGACAAGCTTTGGGTACAGGTAAGGTGAAAGTAAAATGAGAAGGAAAAGATAGATCATGCAAATACTAACAGTAAAAGGTCCGAAATGGCTATAGTAATAGCAGACAAAACAGACTTAAAGATTAGAAAAATGACTAGAGACAGTCAGAGATGTATCATAGGGATAAAAGGATCAACTCACCAGGAAGATATAACAATTGTAAGTGCATGCACACCTAAGAGAACACGAAATACATCAAGCAAAAATTTCAAAAAATGGCAGAAATAAGAAAAGCAATAGATGATTAAACAATAATAAAATTTAATATCCCACTCTCAAAAGTTAATAGAAGAGCTAAACAGAAAATCAGCATGGGTATAGAAAATTTGAATAATACTATCAATTACCTTGACCTAACAGACATCTATGGAAAATTCCACCCACTGACAGTAGAATAAACATTCTTCTTTAGGGCAAATGGAATGCTCTCTAGGAAAGTTCATATGCTAGCTCATAAAATTATTAATACTTATAAAGGATTCAAATAATAAAAAAGTATGTTTCCTGGACATAGTCAATTAAACAGCAATGTAAAACAACTATGGAAAGAAAACTGGAAAATTCCCCCAAAACTTTTAAATAATACACAGGTGAAAAAAATCACAATGGAAATTAGGAATACTTTGTACTGAATAAAAATAAAAGTACAGTTTGTCAAAACTTATGCAATGCTGTTAAGCTCAGAGGAAAGTTTGCAGTTTTCCAATAGCTTTATTAAAAAAGAAGAAGGCTCTCAAATTAGTAATGAGTTTCTACCATAAAAACTAGAAAGAGGAAAGCAAACTAAATACAAAGCAAGTGGTTTTCCTTCAAGGATGAAGGAAATACTAAAGATTAGAGGAGAAATCAATAAAATCACTAACAACATAAGTGAAATTAAAAGGATTACAGAATAATATTATGACCAAAATTATGCTTAATGGAATAACTTATATGAAATGGAAAGTTTCTTAGAAAGGCTCAAATTATTAAAAAGAACTCAAGAAAAGCAAAAAATTGAAATGGCTCTATGACAAATAAGAAAACTGAGATAGTGAGAAAACTCAGGCCCACCTGGCTAATTAATTCTATGCAATATTTAAAGAAGCTATAAAGCCAAATTCACACAAACTCAGCAATTAGAAGAGGGGAAACACTTCTCTTTCACTTGAGGGCAAAATTAACCTGATGAAAAGTAAAAAAAATCAAAATAGAAACTATAAACTAATGCCCATCATGAACACATGTAGACAAAAATCCTTAAGGAAACATTAGCAAAATAAATTCAGCAATGTATAAAAAGAATTATACACCATGGCCAACTTGGGTTTATTCCAGGAATGAAAAATTGCTTTAACATATGAACATTAATTAATGTAATACACAAATTATTAATAAAATAAAGGACAAAAACCACATTATTACCTAAATAGACTTGGAAAAACTATGTGACAGAATCCAACACCTATATGTGCTAAAAGCTCTCAACATACTAAGAATAGAAAGAAAAATCTACAAAATCACTACAGCTAACATTAAACATAAGGATAAAAGATTCCCTTTTCTGGAATATCAGTGATGAAATAAGAATGGCTTTTTCAATCATTTCTCCTAAAACATTGTACTTGTAGTTCTATCCAGTGCAATAAGGTAAGATTAAAAATAATTGAAGCCATTTGGGTTGAAAATGAAGAAAAAAGGAGATTTTTATTAAAAGATTGTTTGATCTAAATGCCAAAAAATTGAAAAAATACACACATATACCACACTTCTACAAATAATAAAGAAATTCAGTAAAGTCATGGGAATCAAGAGGAAAACACAAATATCTATTGTATTTCTATATGCTAACAATGAAGAATTTGAAAATCAAATTAGAAAACCACTTTTTTTGTCCACTTGTCTATTCATAGACACTCAGATTGCTTAGATATCATAGCTGTTGTAATTAACACTGCAATGAACATAAAGGTGTATATATTGATTTGAATTAGTATTTTGGATTTCTTCACATATATTCCAAGAAGTGAAATTGCTGGGACATAAGGTAGTTCCATTTTTAATTTTTTGAGGAACCTCCATACTGCTTTCCACAGTGGCTGCACCAGTCTGCATTCCCACCAACAGGGCACAACGGTTCCCTTTTCTCCACATCCTCACCAGCACTTTGTTGATTTATTGATGATGGCCATTCTGACAGGTGTGAATGTGGTTTGAATTTGTGTTTCTCTTATGATTAGCAATGTTGAACATCTTTTTGTATATCTATTGGCCATCTGTATGTTCTTTTTGGAGAAGTGTCTGTTCAGATTCTCTGCTCACTTTTTAATGGAATTGTTTGTGGTTTTTTAGTGTTGAGTTGTCTGAGTTCTTTATCAACTTTGGCTACTAACCCCTTATTAGATGTGTCATTGGCAAATATGTTCTCCCATTCAGTGGGATGTCTTTTTGTTTTGTTGATTTTTTTTTGCTGTGCAAAACCTTTTTAATTTGATGTAGTCCCATTTGTATATGCCACTTGTGGGGCTAATTGGGTCATGTTCTGATGGGGTCTAAAGCTAGCTACTAGGCGTATTGGTTCTAAGGGCTCTTGGGAGGGATTCTGGCTGTGCTTTGGTTACCTGTTTTGAGCCACAAGACATTCTATTATTGGTAGCTGCCTGTGGTGGGCCTAGGTTCTCAAGGGAGCAGCCATGCTGTGCACTGAGGCTGGCTGCCTCCAGTACCAAGCCTGGGTCAGGTCCTTGAAAAGGCCAAGGAACCCCAAGATTTGTTAGTCTCTGCCTCTGAAAGACTCTCAGGCAATAAGCAAGTAGCGTGAGGCAAATTTTCAGTGATTCACCAGGAAAGACTGAGTGGTGTTCACCAGGTTCATATAAATTTAAACTCAGCACCCGTGCTGGGTCTGAGGCCACTTAGCAAACGTCTCATTGTACACCAAGGCAAGCTACCACCTGCCTCAGGCTGGAGAACTTTTTGGTTCTCTAGGGCCTTTCCCTACGTTGATGCCCTGTGGGTGGGAGTAGCCCCAACACAGGAACTATGGTGCAGTCCTACAAAGGATGAAAAACTTGCCATAGCCTAAAATCTCCACAACTCAAGTCTCTCCCTGTGTGTACCTGGCATACCCTGAGGTTGCCTGACCTGCCTCAGGAGTTATGCAAGAATAACTGCAGCATGTACCCAGGTGGAGGTGGCAGTGGATCTCTCCTCTGGGAGCAATCTGGGGCCTCTCAGAGGAGACAGGGAGGGTTTAGTGGCTCTCAGGCTAAGGCCACATGGAGGGAAGTGCTTGACCCAGGAAAGATGGCCTCTGTGGGCAATGTGGTACAAGTACGCAGCATAGGGACATTGGCAGCTGTCCCTCCAATTCTTTCCCCAAAGCCATGCAACCCACCCTCTTCCTGTATGACTTCAGTCCCATTCAAGCCACCAACTGTCTGCTAGAGCCCAGGGTGAATGCCTGCCAGCAAGACCAGTCCTTTCAGGGAGTTTATGAGTTTCCAGCAGACTCCCTTCTTGCATGAGCAAATGGAATTTCCCCTGATTTTCATAGCCAGATATTATGTGGGCACCTCTTCTTGGTCTATTGCTCCAGGCTAGGGAGCCAAGTGTGAGCTTGAGATGCCTTGCTCCTCAGGGGGAACCTCTGTAGCTGAGACATCCCTCTGGTTCTCAACCCCAGCACGTGGGTGCAGGGTGAGCCCCTTCTGCATCACCAGCCTTCTTACAAGTCTCGACGTGAGTTCTTCTGTACATCCTTACTTGTGAGACTTCTGTTCAGCTAGTGTTCAGATGGTTACCCAGGTTGATGGTTCTGTAACTTAGCTGTGATTTTGATATGTTCTTGGGAGGAGGTGAGTGCAGCATCCACCTACTTTGCTGCCATTTGGATCTCTTTTTTACAATATATTTTTTAAAAGTCTGATTTACTTTATTTATTTTTTTTTTCTTTTTTCTTTTTTTAATTTTTATTTTAGTTTATTCAGTACAGTTTCTATCCTTTATTCCC
>CM052545.1:58934715-59000467 GCA_028533065.1 Trachops cirrhosus | reverse complement strand
CGCTCACTTCTCCTACCTGCGGGGCCTGGGCCGCACCGGTCCCGGGGAGTGCCTGGGCTTTTCCGGGTCCACGGGTGCGCAGTCTCTGGGTCCCGAGGGGCGCCCACTTCTCCTACCTCCGGGGCCTGCGCCGCACCGGTCCCCTGATTTACTTTAATAACATATCTGTAGAAAATGTCCTTCCACTTTACTCTCACCTCTGACATAAGTTTTTACTTTCTCCTTACTCTTCTCCCATTTTGTAGTAGCCCCTTTGCAAATTGGGTAGTTTGAGCCCACACTCTGGTCATGGTGACAGGTTTTGTAATGTGTACATGATCTGAGTGTCAGACAATTGCTGTAGCTCATCATTCTACTGTCTAGAGAATTGGTTCAATGGCTAAGGCTGTTCCTTTCTCTTTTTTCAAATTTCAACTAGAAAGTTTATCCTAAGTTGCTGCTGGCAGCCATTGTTCCTACACAGCTGGAAGCCCATTTGCCTGAGGACACAGCATATGGAGACACATGCAGAGAAGTACTACTAGGGGCCCTGATCAGCCCATGTCTGAAACTAAGCTTACCCCTGGACATTTCCTTCTCATGAATAAATGCACACCTCTGTCATTTAACAGCAGTTTCTATTACTTGTAGTCATAAGTATTCTCCCTAGTAAAATGGCTATGCCTTCAAATAGAAGCCTTGGGTCATGACAATCTTTGATCTGAAACACTGAGGAGGGAAACTTGTTCTTCTAGACACTATTTCTGTATTACTATGTTTGGCTCTCTTAATTGTAATTGCAAAATAGTGGGGTGAGTGAATTTACTCAAAACTCAAACCAAATATTTTGGATATATTTTTAGATGAGAGTCTCCAAGAGATGGAAGAGGTTACCCATCTTATGTTAGAGATGAACAGTTTGTTGACCCTATTTGGCACTTGACTGGCTGGCACATGGTTCACTAGAATATCAGTAAATATTTGTTTAATCAATGAATAAGTGGGTGAAAAGAGATGATACAACAGAGTGGGAGAATGGAGGAGAATATACTTTAGCATTGTAGCAGTATTCATGTGGCAATTTTGTAAGGTAAAAGTGGGCCAAACCAACCTGCATATCCTCTGGAAATCCATTGCCACAGCCAGATATTGTAAACCTGAGACTTACTTTTCCCAAAACAAGCTATAAAGATTATGAAAAAGAAATGCTAGCCAATGGAACAACTCGATGACAAAAATCAGGAGAGGAAACATTTGGAAGTTAGTGTCTTCCATTACGTATAATTCAGGTCATTTTTTAGTAAGCATTCCACCTAATCATGGCTGCATAATTATGTCATATGACTGAGCTCCTTACCTCAGGCTCCCACCTTGGTTTCCATTGCCACTCTTAGCATGATACGTCCAGAGCAGGAGGTTTGTTTGTTGACTCTGATCCTCTTTTATAAACAAAAAACCTGTTTGATTCAGACATTTCCCATTTGGTTCTCTAGCATATACACAACGTGAACTCACAAACCCCTGAGACAAAAGAAGTTTTAAAACACATATTTAAAAGAAGACCACACAGATGCCATTGGATGTGAAGATGTAGTTGAACTTTTAAAGGACATGATAGCAGTCTGCCAAATGCCTAGACCCTAAATTTAAAATCTCAGGAGGAGAGAGAACTAAATGAATTAACACATGAACAAAAACTTTGGTATCTATGAAATAAAACAGAACATTTTATTGCTTTTGATTCTACTTTTACCTCATAGGAAGTATGTCCTGAGACATATTAGACCTAATTTTTTTTTGTCATCTAGAAAAAGAAACACAATGCTTCTGTATCCATTTCTGTGAAGTATGCAAGATGGAGTGTTTTCTGAAATGTTTAAAGAAAAATGAGTCCAATATAAACTTGGTATTAATACAAATAATTTCTTTCCTTAGATGACCCTTTAGCCTACATGATCTCATCCTATCTTACAGCATTGCGTGTGATGGGATATCATGTAATGGGGCTATAAAGCTCAAAAGAATCACATTTCAGCTAAAAGTGGAAGTTGATAATAAACAAAGCTGGCTAGTTTCACTGGGAATGGAGCAATATACTAAAATGTAAACACATTGTAAATGGAGCCTGGGTAGAAGGGTTGGAAATGTTTTTAACACACAAAGATGATCACTTTCCTGCCTTTCCAGTGGAAAGAAAAAGTGAAACTCCAGATTTGCTGATGATACTGAATAGACTCAGAATCAGCTCTACTGCTACCGGGATTGCCACTTGCCTTAGAGTGATGGGACCTGGCTGACTGGCCTGTGTCTAATGAACTAAACATCATCATGGAGTTTTATTTTGCTATTGCTATAAACCCAGGAGAAGATGCCAACACTAACTGAAATCTTAGAAGAAGGAATTGAAGAAATGAGATCTTTGCTGTGAACGATTCATCAACCATTGCGGAGGAGGGATGATGGCAGAGACCACTCGGGTCACAGAGCGGATCCCTTATCACTCGGACGAAGTCTGTGGGCTGGTATTACACTGACTAGTGCACATACAAACCCTTACGCCTTCCCTCAGGAGCGCCTGGTCTGCTCCTGTCGGAACAACAGAAATAATTAAAGGTGTCAGAGATTTTTGGAAGAAAGCCAGCTGACAGAAGTGAACAGAGCTTAGGAACCCATATACCGACTTTCCCTTTGCCCCTCTTCCTGTCTCCCCAGGAACATGCCATCATTCACAAGTCACTCATTGTGGCAGGAACTGAGTCTGAGCTGAAAGCCTGGGGGACAGAACTCTCACCCACAGCCCATGCTCATTTCACATCTCAAGTGCACTCATCCCCTCAACCCATGTTATGTGCAAGCTGTGAGAAGGGCTAGGTGGCAGGTAGGTAGGCCATCTTTCAACCAAACCTAGCTGATGCCTGAAATAGAAATCAACAAGCATCAACAGGCACAGCTAGATTCAGGGCTGTCGATTCTGAAACTACAAATATAAGGAGATGGGGGAAATTGCATTTTTCTGACCTCTTAAGTAGACTATTCTGTGTGAACAGAGGAAGGCTTGATAAACTGTTGGGGGTGAGGACTGAAAGGCTGGAGGGTGTACTCCAGCTGCCTTTCTAGATGGTGTGCTGTATCAGCCACAGGACTTTTGAAAAGTCTGCAAGTTTGAGGTCAAAGCTGCATCTGCTAAGCAACAGGAGAAGACCTTGCTCTGCTGGTAGATCCTTCGACCTATTCTCCCAGACAGTGCTTAGCTTCTTCTCTGAATAAATGTTGAACAAATATTAAATGATATTGGCCTAAAGTGGTGCCAAATGTTTGGCTTACCTGAGTACCCACCTCTGTCTCTATCCCCTCCTCAATTCAAGAACTGGGGTGCATGTTTCTAAGTGCAGAAGGAAATAGCATGAAAACAAACTAGTAAACAACCAAACACATTTAACAATGAAAAGAATTGCTTGGGGCTTTAAATAATGAGAACTCGGAGGAAATTCTGGCTCTGGAGGCATCTCTTCACATGAAGGGAGTGGAGGGCAGGAGGAAGTCTATATCACGAACACTTGAAAGTCTAGACTCCTCGGAAAGGTAGTGCAGGAAGAGAGTAGAGAGCATTTAACTGGGGTTTTGAAAACATTTTCTTAGTAGAACCCACCTTGTTTTACTTTGTCTTTCAGCAGCGGAACAGAGGTCCACAGAGAATGTATGGAAGTTGAGGAGGCTGCGCTTGTCTGCTGAGCCCATCCAGGTGACTGAAAGTGGTGGTGTTCTTTTATGACACATTATTAGTAACTTCAAATTGTAAATTATTTCCAACTGTTATTCTTAGAAATATTAAAGTTATGTAGACATTTTTAACAGGAAACTATATTTAGTAAAATTTTTAAATGAAAATGTTTTCAAATTTTATTTAAAAATGTTTTGTAAATTGCAGGTACCAAAGCAGAAAAAAACTAATAAAAAGCAAAAAGCAAAAAATATTGTGGAATTCCACAAGACCTGAGCTTTGAAGGAGTACAGTTTAAGCACACTTTTTATATAAGAAAAAGGAATCTCAAGGACCTTATTTATAAAATGTCACTTAATTATTAAACAAAAATAAAACAAAAGCCAAAACCCAATCCAATTTTAAGTGTTGGGAGTTTGCAAGAGATATCACATTTGGATCTTGGCCTTCAGGGGTTTTTATCTGATGGGGAGGAAAGATGTGTGTGGAAATGTAATGAGAACTACACACTGATATCTACCATAAAGAAGCACCGACAATGCACCAGAAGCTTATACTACAGAGAGTTTTCACTCAACCATGGAGATACTCAAGGTGCCTCTTAAACAAGATCTGATGTCATGGGCTATGCTGGGGTATGAGAAAATATGAAAGCCTGGTGGAAAAACATCTAGCAGAAAAATCATGAAAAAATGCTCAGAGTATATACAGTTTATAGTAAGTGATTAGCACTTACATTTTGTATAAAGAAATTCTCAGAAGGTGAGAAAGTTAAGTCCAGATCACACTAAATCTTAAATGAGTTAAATCTTAGGTAAACTTAACTAAACTTAACCTTAACTAAATCTTAAGTTAGTTTAAAGAATTTATGATTCTACGAGTGAATTATTGTTTTCAGATGGGATGTAACAAAAATCAGAGAGGATCATTAGGAAAATTAGTCTGGTAGATGTTTAAGAAAGGCTGATTATAGGGACAAGATTCCAAAAACTCAAGAATGACAGAATGGAAAGGAAGGGGTATATGTGAGGTCGATGACCGCTGACTTGGATTAACAGTGCAGTCCATGTAACGTGACCATGACCCAACAAGATGCCCAGTGAAAACTTCCATCAACTCTTAGTGCTAATCAAAGTGTAAATTGCCATTAAGGAAAAGAGTGCTATGGGTCAAACATTTGGAGTTCTAATTTCAACTTTGAGGCCCCAGCTCAGTGACTATGAGCAACAGTTTCCTCATGATGAAGAGGTAAGACAGTATCTACTGCTCATGGCGCTTGGTAGGAATTAAGGTAATATTACAACTGTAACCTGAGTTTTCCAGAGGTCACAAGACTGGGTAGGTGATGTCTGAGAGGTATTAATACCACAAAGCCTTCAAGGCCTCTGGGCTGAGTCTCCAGCTGCAAGGCTATTGGGCCTCATAACCTCAAGTTTATTCCAATTATTTCAGGCATTATTCTGGGTAGAGTTGCCAAATTTAGCAAAAGACAAAAAATCACAAGATGTCCAGGTAAATTCAAATTTCAGATAAACAGTGTAATTTTTTAAAAAGTGTATTACAAATGGGGCATGGACTGATCACCTCCTGTTCACTCCATTGGTGAGGGAAGGGTTTCCACCCTAGTTAGGAAGATGGCGAGACACATGACACCTGACACTGGACAGCTGTGACTGGCAGCAGTTTGTGAGTCACACACACTCACAACCCAAGGTAGGAGGGCGCTGCACCCTACACAGGGCCACATTGGGATAGAATCTGGGAACAGCGTATTAAGAGGGAGGGGTGACCCATGGATTCCCTGGGAGGATGCAATAGGCTTGTTCAAGTAACTCTGTGGTTTTCCAGGAGATTGAAGTCCTTTCCTGGTCCCACAATAAGGAGAGCTGTTTGGCTAGAGAATAGTACAGTATCTGCAGGAGCCCAATGGGGATGGGAATTTGCCACTTGGCCCTTGGAGACATCCCCCCACCCCCGCCCAGTTTAAAATTTCAAGGCAGGAGATAATGGTGATTTTAGGCCTTCTACCACAATATTATTCATTGTTTATCTGGAACTGAAATTTAAGTGGGTAGTCCTAGAGTTTATCTGGGAAACTTATTCCAGAGATTGCTTTGTATGAATGTCCATTATGCTCAGTTTTGGGGACAGTTGGCCACTGGCAAGAGTCTACCACCAGTGACTTCCATAAGACTCTGCTCTGGTCCCGCTCTCTCCGCCTGCCAACCACAGCTCTTCTGCACATGCAGGCCCATGCTCCCAGAGGTCAGGGCCTAGATGCCCTGAGGTCTGGGGCAGGATTCTTGGGGCCCTTCTTCCAGGCTCATGTCTCATGCCTTGAATGGGCCCAAGCAATCAAGAAGCATATGGCCAAGACTCAAATTTAGTTCAGAAACACAGTTGCCCTAGCTTCTACCCTTAACTTCTTTATCCTCAGAGCCTAAAAGTAGTCCTTCAAGCTGAGATTAAAACTGTTCATCCCTTAGTTTTTCTTACACAAAAATATAAATCTGCCTCCTCTTCTAGAAATCAAGCATGAAAATGCCTGCTAGACATCCAGCAACTCCTCTGCACAGCCCAAGATTCCTTGCCCTGTGTGAAAATCAACATATGATGGAAGAGCTACTCACAGGTGTCCAGATGACCTGTAAAATGTTAGCACTGTATTTTACTGTGTATAATGTGCACTCAAGTTTTTGACCCAAACTTACAGGAAAAATCTTTTGTTTTAATTTTTAATTCAATCTTTTATTTATTTATATTTAGAAACAAAATCAATTATCATATTCGACTATTATTTTGCATATAGATATTGTTATTGCTTTCTAGAGTTACACTTTTAAAGCATAAGCATAAAGGAAAGAATTAAAAACATTTATATAGATATGGAATTAGTACGACCCATGTATAATGTGCATCCTTATTTTTCCCTTAAAAATCTGGGCAAAAAAGCGCGCAATATAAACGACAAAATACAGGTTTGTGTTTTCTCCTTGACTCCATGGGAGACTGCAGGGACTCAAGCTTTGTGTTCTGTGCTCTGAGCACCTCATCTCAGTGGGCTGCTGGTGGTTTCCCTGTATCAGGACAAAATATCCTAAATCCTGAAAGGCGAGCTATTGGGGGGAGAAGGGAGGGGAGTGGAACTGTGATGATACTGAAGAGCTTAAAGTCTTTCTTTTCTTTTTTCTTTCCTTTTCTTCTTCTTTTTTAAGCAAACTGACAGAAACCTCTACCCCTGAGCAGGAAGTAAGAGCTTTATAGGGTGAGTCAGGGATGCTGGCTGAGGCAGGACAACTGGAGCCCCATGGGAGGACCCACCTACTCCAGCAGCCCAATTGAGTTAGCAGACTGCAGGCGAGCACCTGTGCTGGAAGGCAGCCTGTTGTGGGTAACCCCAGCAGTTATTCTTTCTACGACTAATGCATACTGAGGACCTACTTTTGTCTGCACTCTGGTCAATGGCTTTTTGGAGCATACACTTCTGGTAACTGTAATCAGTCTAAACAACGCATACTGCCAGGTTTACAGTGGGTTATAGACCTCTGTGTTTCCACGAATAATTCATACAGAAACAAAGAAAGCAGAGTGAGACTTTAAAATACATGTATATGCTTGCTTAAAACTCTTCACCAGGTCACCATTATCTCCAGATAAAAACAAAAATAAGGAACATGCCCCGAAGTACTGCTTTCTCAGGTGCCCAGCAGCCTCTCCATTCCCATTTTGCTCCGCACTGGATTTCCTTCCCCCAGTCTCATTGGTTACATTTTCTCAATGGAGAGAAAGGGTGCCCCTTTGGCGAGAAAGAGCTGGCTCTAGCTAATAGGCCTGTATGTTTACAGAGCACTCTACTATCCATAGGTGCTAGAAGGGGTCCTTCTCATGCAGTCTGCTCACCTCTTTCTTTCTTTCCCTCCATTTTTATACAAATGAACATAAGATAATACTATTCTATGTATAATACACCTATAATAGTCCAGAATTATATGACTGGCAAGAGTCGATAAAAATTTATAAATAAAATAATTATTAAACTTAAAAAAAATCCTCTTTTCACCTCTTTAACTTTAATTGTACTGCCCTATATTGTAGCCACTAGCCACATGTAATTATTGAGCACTTGAAATGTGGTTATGCAAATCATAAAATACACTCTGGATTTCAAAGATTTAGCAAAAAAAAGTAAGTAAAAATCTCAATATTGATTATATGTTCAAATGCAATATATTGGATCTGTTGGATTAAATACAACATACCATTAAAATTAAGTTCACTTTAAGCATACTTTTCATGTGGGCAGTGGGAAATTTAAAATCACACATGTGGCTCAGCTCCCATTTCCCCAGGGCAGCACTGCTCTAGCCCTTGATCCAGGCTTCATGTCTTCAGGGAGGACATCTCAACCTCCCTGCCCAGGTGAATCCCTCCAGGGACACGTTCTAAAGGCCTCTGCTCACCACAGCTCTTATCCTTATTCCCTGTGTGGTGTTTGGTTCACGTTTGCACCCTTAGGGCACAATTGCTCCATGAGTGTGAGGACGGTCTTTGTTCATCCTTGACTCTCCACACCTACTGCCATTCTTGCTCCTATGAGCAACTCAGCATGCCATTGAGTGAATGAACAGGTAGGTGGCAGTTATATGAAAAGGCATTTATTACTGATGGCTGACAGAGAGCTGGGGATAGATAAAGTCTGATCACAAAAATGGTATAGGATTTTAAAGCTCTCATTTGGCTAGAGAGTGTGGTCAGATCATGAAAGATAAAGCTTCACACAGATTCAAAACATCAATGGTGCCAGTAAAGGATGTAGAGATGTTTGAGTTGATATGGCTTCTGGACTTGGAATCAACTACAAGCCACTACTGTGAGGCTATTATGACAGGGACAGCACCAGTGCTATTGTCCTGAGAAATTGTCCTGAAATAGAAGGAGGAGTCTTGCTACTGAACTGTGTTCAGCAGATGATACCCTTTATGTTGCACCTCAGCCTAGTGGATCTTCACAAGAGCAATTCCAAAGGCCTTTCATGGGTATGCACAGGTGCCTTGAAACCAAGACATATTTAGGAAAGCTGAAGGAAGTAAGAATGTTACACTTGAAGAATAGGGAGAACGTGATATGAGCTTTCAAATGTAGATATTGATTTAGTGAAGAGGCCCACAGACTTTATTGTATTGTTTCCTATGGTAGAACTGAGAACTGTGAGTGGCAATCACATAGTACCAATTTTGAGCTTAATATAAAGACTTTTCATTATAATTCCTCAGGACTCCAATGTGTTACATTACAAAGTGATCAGTTTCTTGTTCTTTACATGTATGGAAACAGAGACTGGGTGGTCTTTTGGTAAAGAGGTGGTAGCAGCTTTCCTTAGGCCCAGCTAAATTGCTTTTGGAGCTCAGTGCAAAGTGAAAATGTGGGGCTCCTGCCAGAAGCACTCTCCCACAGCTCAGCACCCTGTGCGTGGGTTGCAATCTTTGGGCCAGGGCACATTCCATAACTGTATTGGGGGTGAATGAGAGGCTTCTAGGAGTCACCTGGCTTGGGGACTGTTGGGCATGAACATGGCCTGACTCTTTCTTGGGAGCAGAGGGTGACAGCAAAAGGCTGGCCTACTTTGATGACTTGGCCTGGCTGCTACCTCGGTGTCCAGGATCCCTGGGTGGAGGGGCAGGAGAGGAGGCATGGGGAGGCACCCATCCTGGGGAGCCTGGAGGCAGCAAGAGGTAAGGCTGAGTATGAACTAAAGCTCTGAGTCCCTGGAGCATTTTCTCTGGTCCCATCAGACTTCACTTACAAAACACAAATTTGAAGATAAACTTATTAAGAATGTCAACACAGCCACCGCAGGGCAGGCATTAAACCTCAGTGGACCCTTCAGAGCACAGCAGACTGTGCAACTGCCTAATGAGCCTAATGGCTTTTGGCATGACATCCTTCCAGGAAAAACAAAGGAATGGCTCATCCTTTGGTTGTTGGCCAGTCTGGTTTGAAACCAAACACAGACGTAAGGGGATAAGGATGACAATGAGAGGACAGGGTCAGCTGCAGCAGAGAAAAAGATTTCCTGCTGGAACAGGTGATCAGACACCACAGGAAAGGGGTGGAGGCCCTGCTGTGTGAGTGATGAGGACAGCCCGGCCCAGACACACAAAAGCCTGGAGGGAGGGACCCATCCTCCACAGAGCTGAGGATGAGCAGACAAGGTGTCACCAGATCCAGGCGCCTGACTTCATCTCCAGTTTCTGTGACACGGACCCCTGCTCACATTTGTTAGATCTGTTTCATCCTTAAAAGCACATATGCACATGACACATTTTTCTTTATGCCCAAATCAAGTCTTTTGTGCTGCTGCTGTACCTTTTGGCCTAACTTCTCTGTGATCTCTCAAGTATTTGCTCTGTGATTGTGGAAGAATTACTTTATGTTCATTCTCCTGGGGACACACACACAAAGAAATCACACATGAGATTCTATTGTCTGAACTTATTTCAGTTACAATAATTGAAAACATAAATGTCTTTAAAAGCACCCGACATCACCTCTATTTGGTCATTATGCTATAGAACAAATAGCTCTCTCCAAACTTCTGCTCTGATAGCCTATAACAGTTATTTGTTTCTATTTATTATTAAAATATTTTCCTGCTATCTCATATGGAACAGCTTTTGAAGATTCCTGTGAGCACAGCTGGGAAATTCCTTCTTTGAAGTACCCCATTTATTCATCTTTTGTCAGTGGCAGGCTCTTTATGCTCCGACATTTTATACTTTTCACAGTTATTTCAAAATCTATTTCATTTGACGTTGAGTCAATTTATCATCCTGCACACACTCCCATTTTTCCTTTCCCTCATTTCTCTCACTTTGGCATTCTGCTAAGTTCATCAGAGCACTTTCTCCCCTTCTTTTCCTTTCCAGCTGTGTGCCGGAGCCTAGGAAGACACTATAAACCCACAGCTTTCACACGTTCAGAGCTCCAGTTTTTCCAGGGACCTCAGGTAGGCCCCTAGATCACAAAAGCTGGACACCAAAACTTAGGATCTGTTTAATAATTTGACCAACTGCTCTCAAATACAAACCTGAAAGTGGGTGGTTCATTGGAGAACATCAGCTTGACTCCATTTAGAATCAAAGGAGGCTTCTATGGTTGGTGCACCTGGTTGCCAAACATTGTTTCCCAGGCTTTCTCAATGGACCAGTTGCGCACATGGGCAAGATCTGTATGAAGTTGTCTAGTTGTGGAAGGGAACAAGATGATGATCCCATGGTTCTGAGACTGCTTCAGTTTCAGCAGTGTGTTTGTTCCCTTGAAGCAGCTATACAAAAGGGCTTTTATTCTAAACTCATTTTAGCTGAGTATCACCACTTTTATTTGACTTGGCCAGGAGAAAAAGGCAGTTTCTCACAATGGAAATCTAGGTTGTTGATATCTTGGGATCCTTCTCTTGTTTGGTATAGTAGCAGACATAATGTAACTCAGCAAAAATGGTTTAACCTCTTCACTGATTGATTGGCTACTAACAATGCACATGATACTTAAATTTGCATGGCTCTTAGTATATAATCTCCTAATTGTGCTTTGTGCACATCCGAACTCCTCTGGGATATTTCTTTTCCTTTTGGAAATTTTATGAGAGACTCATTGAGTGGGGGAAAAGGCATCC
Source organism: Trachops cirrhosus (assembly GCA_028533065.1). NCBI lineage: Eukaryota > Metazoa > Chordata > Mammalia > Chiroptera > Phyllostomidae > Trachops > Trachops cirrhosus. The sequence continues at coordinate 58,989,095 of CM052545.1, read as the reverse complement.
AGAAAAGGAGAACCAGAATGGTTTCAGAATCGATACAATAAGTTGACGTGAGGGGCCTGCAATATGAGAGAATTAAGAAGATGCTGGAGCAAAACTGGAAAGCCTACACAGAGACAGAGATGCTGCCCTCAAATATCTGTGGTTGTCTTCCAAGTATTTCCCTGACTGTAGAAGTTATAATCCTATTTATAATTCAGAAAAGAGTGCAAGGGAAAATTAAAAGTAAACCTTAATCCCTCTACAGCATTTTTATGAAACTGCAATTACATTGTATATATAGGTCTTCTGGTCAATCCTATTTTTATCCTGTGCAAAACCAATATGTACTTACTATCCAGGAAGTAATGTAAGACACTATAATATAGGAAGTGAAATCTCCCCATATTCTGGCATCCTAAACATAAGCACTGCTCACAATGTCTTGGGTCACTTCTGGACATTTTATTTTATATTGATGTATCCATTTCTTCAATGTTCATTTCTCTGTATTGTAATGTAAGCTCTGTGAAAAAAGGGTTTTGTTGAGTTTTACTCTTCTATCCTTAGTACCGCCAGCAGTGTTTGAGCATACAGTGTGTACTCCCTAAATAATTGCCATCCCTGGTCAGTGTGGCTCTGTTGGTTGGAGTGCCATCCTGTGAACTGAAAGATTGTGGGTTCAGTTCCCAGTCAGGGCACATATACAAGTTGTGGGTTCAATCCCTGGCAGGGGCGTGTGGGAGAGGCAACTGGTCAACGTTTCTCTCTCACATCAGTGTTTCACACACTCTCTCTCTCCTTTCCTCTCTCTCTAAAAGCAATTTAAAATGTCCACAGGTGAGACTTATGAGAAATAAAATAATTGCCAAATGAACAAACAGGTACATAAATGAATAGCCGATAACTCCCCATAATTAGGACAAGGTTTATAAATACTACTTAAGATCTTTAATCCTATTGTTTATAATACCTGATAAAAGAGAATGCTTGTTTACTTAAAAGAAAGAAGGAAAAAAGATAGAAGAAAGAAAACAGAAAAGAATGTATTAATTTCTAGGATCTTTTATCATTTTCTCCATTAGATTTTCTGGAGGCACTTAGGCTAATCAATATATTATGCTTTTTATCTTCTCATTTACCAAATTGAACCTTAATCTTTATGATTTCCTTTCTCTAAGTTTAATTTTTTTCTGTTATTTGAATACCAAACCTGTCCATTTTAAATTTTTCATAACTATGAAACCATGTAATATTTTGACTTTTGTCTTTGAATACCATTTTGATCATACTTAAAGTTTGATAAGTACTATTTCCATTCTCTATATGTTCTATAGTTGTATTTTCTTTTTGAGTTTCTCTCTATTTAGAATTTTAATTTTTCATTGTTAAGATCATGTGTAATTAAACTTTTCTTTGTTATTAACTTATATTTCTATTGTATTTTTGTTAAAATAACCTATATACTTTTCACTTTTTGGGATTTATTTGACTTTTATTAATGTCCTCACATATAATCAATTTTTATAAATATTCTTCAGATGTTTGAGAATGAGTGATAATTTTTATTTAATATATGATAATTCTTAAATTATGAACATCCTTTTTTATACTTGTGTAATTTATCTGTCCAGCCTAAAAATATAAAACCTCTTATTAGAATTGTGATTTTTGTTAATTTCTCAATGTTTGCTTTATACTTATAGTGATTGTAATTATCTGTCCAAAGCTCATAACACATAGCTTCATTGTGGGTTATAGTTTTATTGATTTTGTAAAGTTATCCTCTTTCTTTTGCTTATTATTAACATTTTTTACCTTGTAGGCCACACTAAAAAGTATCTGCTACACCTGAGTTAGAAGAGTAGTTACATCGATCCTTGACTTCAACAGATGTTGGGACAAACAGCGGTGGAAGCCATCACTACTGAGCCAGTCTGTTTCATGTCACCCCTGATTTTTTAGCAAAACATGCAGTGGCCCCTAAAATGAATCTTAGTATCTTTTCTGATACTGATATTACTCTCAACAGAAGCTCTTCTGGAAATACTTGCCAGACACAGTTTCTAATGTGATTTTTCTTGGTTTGTTATACGAACTCTGAGAAAGAAGATACCTACTGAGAAGGGCTCCTGATGGCTAACTGGGCTCAAATTTAAAAGAGCCTAGCAGTTGTTTGTATACAAGGGCCTTTCACATCAAACCCACTTCAGGGAGGAGCCTTTGGTAAGATGCCTGCCTCCTGCACTGAGCTGCCTGCTTGCCCTATGTTCCTGCCATCTGAGCCATCCCTTACAAAGGCATTTCTGAAAGTGTATTTCAACCATATCCAATGAGAGCTGCATAGCTATATCCCAATCAACATCTTCATCAACCAATCAGGATATGACCAATCGGGACAATACCTTTTGAACCAATCAAATTGCAAGGATTTAGAATTCTCATTTGCATGAGGCCAGACCAATCAGGGACTGTGGGCAGGGACTCTGATCTGTATAAGTCAGCTCTCCCCTGGCTCATGGAGGGCACATTTCCCTTTCCACAGAATACTGAAGGCTGCACTTCCCTGCCTAGAGCTGAAACACAGAATGTGAAACACTGAAGACATCATCTGCAGCTGGAGCAAGACAGCACAGAGTAGATCTGTCTGGTTGGAGAGGAGCTTCACCCCATGGCCTCCTGGCCCCAGGGTCACCTCACAGCCTTGCTGTACTGCTTCATGGTTGAGCTGTATAACACTACTGAGTTATTCCATGTGCAATTCTGTGCTATTATCACAGCCTTGCTGTATCACAGTTGTGCTGTTAGGGCTAAATAAAGTTTCTTTTTTCATGGGACCCCAAACTGGGGATTCCTGTTGGTGTTGAATTATCACCAATGACCTCAGTTGACAGTTACAAAAGAAAATATATTTATTTGAATAAGATAAGTATGCCTTTAGGATCCAGGAATGAGAATACTCATGTTAGGGGTCAGGATGCTATAGAAACAGCAATTAGATCTAAATGCTAAGAGGGATTAAAATCCTCAGAACTCAGTGGAAAAGTGCCTTTTTATTTTAAGCCTGAGAAAAGTAATCCATTTTGTATGTACATGGAGCAAGTTGAAATTTAATAGTTAGGCATGCAGGTTAAGTTTCCCGCAACAGTACTTTGTGGTTATGAAATTCCAAATTTCTAATTGTATGAAGGTGAAACTCTGATTCCCACCATAATTAAAAAGGGTTTTGCTCTTAAGATCTGGGTCATAGTTTTGGGAAGAAATCAAAAGGATTAGGCTGTGTCTCTGGACTTAGTTAGCATCAAAGTGACAAAGGGCATTTAAGTTATATGAGTGGCAGCATTTTAATCATCTGCAACAGCACATAAATAATTTTGACCTCTATCAGTTATTTTTCTTTAGACAGAACACCTTACAAATTTTCCTCACTCCTATCAATACTATTAACCTATAGGCATTACTCTTTAGAAATACCCTAATTTTTCATTTCTAACCCACAACTTCTCAAAAGTGACATATCTATTAGAAAAACATCTGAAAGGAGAAAGTCAATCATCTATCAAATGAGAAACAACCAACTCTGAGAAGAGATGAAACAGGAGTAAATCTCATTTCAGATGCAGTCAGATCTGGAGTCAGTCATAAAGCTGGTATTTAAAACATTTGGGCAATTCCCCATGCATATCCTCCCCATCTGCATGGTCAGGTTGCAGGTCTGCTTGATGCCTGCGTCACCTTCCGTCCACACCGAAGATAACCTCAGGTCTTTGCAGCACTATGAGAAGAAAGTCATCAGTTTGACATACTGTTTGTTACAACGAGAAGACTTCATATGGCCATCTGTTTCTTATTAATGTGTTTATTTGCTCACCAAGGAGCGGGGTCTTGACTAAGCAGTCCCCAGCCACATCAGGAGAGTAATGATTATCATCAGAATCTTCAGGAGCGGATAATGAAAGTCATGCTGTTTAGTTTCTTCACTGTATAAATCAAGACATGCAGACCTCACTTAATGTTTGCGCAATGACTCATGGCCATGTAGTCAATGTCTTTAATTTTTTTCAGTCCTGTAAAGGTCCAAAGGTGAAAACATGAATGTTTTTTAGTGTTGTGTGTATCTATGCATTATCAAAATAACTGGTTTAAAGTGAAAATTGTAACTTCTACTGAAGGCCAAGACACAAAGGACTGGTACTCTCAGACATTGTCTTGGGGGCAGTGAATTGTCTTGGTTTGGCATTTGAGGAATGTAATCTAGTAGTAGCAACAAAATAATACACTTTTACCATCTCAATGGTTGCATTACCTCAGTAAATTTTTACTTTTGTGATAAATATGATAAAAAAGTAAACAAAATTGAACGAAAAATTAATAAATACAAAAATAAAAATGAGAGCTAGAAAGAAGTATGAGATATTGCTTCATTAACTTGGGCTGTTTATAAATGGATTAAATGCATGTTTGTGGAGTACCTGCTATGTTCCACATCTGAGCCAGATGCTTTTGCATTTATTTCCTTTAATAATCTGCTGTAGTTAAGAGATGCATTTCCTGATTTCATAGCTCTTTGTAGACCAAGTTTTTAGTAATTGCAAATAAAAATTTGATAGCTGGACATTTTAAAATTGGTTTCTATGAATTTCACAGAACAGAGCTCAAAAAAATATGAACAAGAAGGAGGAACAAATACAACTGCAGCCTGGGAAACCAGGGTCAGTTCTGCCTAAAGACTCATTTAAAAAATGTTAGTACACTTTTAAATTTTAATAAAATCTCCTCTGAATGGGGCTTTTTAAAAAAAGATTTATTTTTTTTAGAGAGAGGGGAAGGGAGCAAGAGAGAGAGTGAGGGAAACATTGATGTGAGAGAAAACACACCTCACCTGGGGACTGAACCTGCAACCTAGACCTGTGCCCTGACCAGGGATCCAACCAGCAACCTTTTTCTTTATTGGACAACACCCAACCAACTGAGCTACACTGGTCAGAGCTGAACAGGGCTGTTTTTGACATATGGCCAATAGTTAGTTACTTTACTTGAAGATTAGCCATTGTCTTTACCTCCTTTTCTTCTCCCTAATCCTGCATGCTAATCTCAAAGTGAGGACCTTTCCCTTAAAAAATAACAAGGCTAATCAGTAATACTCATTTAGTTTGAGTTATTATTAATAAATACTCTACTTTAGAACATAAACATTCTGTTCATCTGTCCTCATGGTTAAGTTTCCATAGGGCCCAGACTGCTTGTATTGCCAAGTAGCTTTGTTTATTCAGGGCTTCAGTTATAACTTCCAGTGATAGAACATGATCACCAGGTTGTGTGGTTCTAGATTCCAACAAGAAGAATCCCAGCTGGAGGCTTAAAATGTCTAATCTCTCATGTTGTCTTGGCCAGGGGCTCCCTGTAGTGTGAATCCTTCTTGTTTGATTTCTTTTTCCCACCATGATTGTCAAGTTTACTTGCCCTCCAGGAACCTGGATAACCAAATAATTGTCACCTGGATATTCTCAAGTTTTAGCTTTCTCTTGTCGTCCTTTAAATGTTAAAGTATTTGAACATAAATGACTTGGCATATGTTAGTGCTTTCCCCCAAACATCTCAAATTATGCAAATGTGGGTGGGGTTGTCATATTTTCCAATTCACTTCCTGAGACCCTGGGTCTCTGAATTCCCAGTCACTGTGCTTCAATCACAGTCCATACTGTGGGACCAAGGTCCCACTTCCGCCCTGCCCTGCCGAGCCCCACTCACCCTGGACTGTGGCAGTGAACATGGGAGAGTCTCAGTAGCAATGAGAGGGTGGACAATGAAGGTTGATTATATGAAAGAGAAGAAAACAATGTCCAATTTAATGCCAGACATTATAGCTCTATAAATGTTTTGGCTAGTTCCTAAAACAGGCTCACTCATTGGCTATGTCTCTCTCTGTGTACCTCTTGCTGTGGTCTCTCTATACCAGTGGTTCTCAATCTTGGCTATATATTAGAATCACCTAAAAATCTTTTATAAATCCCAATGCTTAGGCCTTACCCAAACCAAATTAAATCTGAATTCCTTGGGTGCAATCCTCAACATGTTTAAAGCTGTTCAACTTGTTCTATCATTCAGCAGTTTGAGAATCACTGCTCTAGATATTTCCTATATTTCTCTTACCTTTTCTCAGGCCCCAGAAGTCTTTTCTCTCAAGGTCCCAAGAAAACCAAAAGTTTCTCTTATTTCATTAGGAACAATTCACATATTTTATGTATGTACATGCACATGTGTGCATGTATGTATGTATGTACACCCATACTTTTGGTCTAATTTATCTGTGCTGTGCCCATGGGTCTTCATTTTTTCTCCATATGGTACCCTCAAATAGGCTGAAATCAAGGAACTATTATATTTACCCCAAAGACAAAATACATCATGGGCCGAGGAAGCAGACACAGCTGTAGTCAGTTTTTGTTTAAATAGAATTTTTCTCTTAACAGTGCATAGGAACAAAGGTATTTGAGTCCCTTGAAAAGAAAGGGTTTTGCATGTCTACACGCTCTTACTGTTTGTTTGTTCAATGCTGCCTCTATCTATCTCCTTGGGAGATCAGAATTTCCTCCTCTGTCCAAGCAGGGCGACCTCAGAGAAAACTGTTCTTCCCCCAAACGCACAAAACCAGGCCCTCCAAAGCGAGGCCCAGGGCACTCCTGTGTGAGTGCCTGGGGCTGTATAAAATGAACTGTGAAGTCTTTTTGATCTTTAACTCCTAAGAGTCTGATTTCCCTGCATGTGGGAGGAGAAACTGAAGTAAGCTGACCCACAGGTGTGAACTGAACTTGACTAACCCCTGCTCTCCACATCTGTTCTCTTTGCATTGGTGTTATTTGGTGTTTTCTTTTTAATGGACACTTTTATTGAGGACTGCAGGAGAACAGATGCCAATGAGAAAGCCTGTTTTTCTATAGCTTCATCTCTCCAAGCATGTTCCATTATCCAACATTTGGCCTTTTCAGAGCAAACAACGTCTTTGGCCTCTATATCCAGGTGCTTTGGAGGTCTCAGGAAGATGCCAGTAAGTGACTGCGGTTGTGCTTTGGAAGGCTAGTTACTGAAGTAGTTAAGAGCTATCCAAAACATGGAATTTCAGTCAACGGACTCATTGTGCCTTCTAAGTTGGCAATATAGGTGGCCTTCTAAAATCTCAGAAGGAAATGGTAGTTTTCTTTTTTTTATAAACCACTAGTTCTAAGCTTTGGATTGCAAAATGCTGTTGCCTTATAATAATCAACTGTTAACTGTGTCACTAGTGATAATGTTTTAACAGCAATATATATGAATCATTTACTATTCAAGACATATGTGAGCAGATTAGATTCAAGGATATACATATATGTAATCTGTCTCTCACTTTGATTCTAATACACTTTTTTGAGCCTGACAGAAAGGCGCAAAGTTACAGTGAGTGCTTGGAAATCCTGCATAACACGGAGTATGCCTGTAATGATGGATCACACCTTCCACACATTGTGCACGTGGGGAAAAAAGGTTGAGAATTTTGGGGGCAATTAATGGTGAGATAGGCAGTGAAGTTCAAGAAGACTTCAGAGAAAATTACATGAAAGATAACCTTCGTTGCACTACAAGCTGTGTCTTTGCTTGAGTTAGGATATCTACACCTAGGAAATTACATTCTTTTCCTTCTCCGTTAATAAAATTTGTCCACTGTCCTTTCAGATGTTTATTTATTTACTGTGGGGCTTGGGAGTAGCTCTAAAACCAAATCTCTGGTGAGACTTTCACTGAGTTTCATCTATTGCCAGGCTAACTTTTCTTGTCAATGTGCACAGCCAATAGGAAAGGACTTTGCAGTTTGGACTCAGATATTTACTAATGGAACCAATGAAGGACATCCTATGACATGTAACATACAAAATGTAACAAGAGACAGTTGCCATTTCCTGAAAACACAAGTAGATCCCTCCACCCCACCCCGGCCCTGTACATTTTCTTGCATTTTTCCTACTTTCAGAGAAGCAAGTGAGATGGCTCTGATACCTCTAAGCTACATGGTAAGAACAAGTCCCTGAAATCAAGATGAGAAAAGCTGCCTTAACATCCCAGGAGTGCCGTGGCCCCTTGCCCCAAGCCCTGGAGGTGTATAGGGTCACTTAGGCCCCTGTATGGGTGCCACTTCCTGTAAGACAGAGGCCCCTGCTTGCATAGGGGCTGTTCTTTGCAAAGTCAGCTTCTCTCCCTTTCTTGTATACTGTGCATTACATTCCTTGACATCTCTTCAGCCTTTGAAGAAATGAGCGTTTCCTCCTTGAACTTGCCTCCATTACTTTTATGGCATTTCAATCTCCCAAACTTGCACCAGCTTCTGACTTCTCCTGTCTCATACACTGATTTCTTTCTCTCTCTGCTTCCAACTAGGAACATTTTCATTCTCAGCATTGTGTTCATTGCTCTGCCTTTGTATCTCAGAAAACTTGAGGCTTCTTTCATCATGTCTATTTCTTATCTCAGAGCACAAAATGCCTAAATCAGTACCAAGAGATCTTATATCCTTTCATCTCAGTCCTGTGTGTCCAAATGGACACTTCCACCTGGAAGACTTGCTGTGATTTTAAAATCAGCTTACCACAGGGGTTTCCCCTGACCACTGCAGCCACTTAGACCCAGGGCGTTCCCCAGGCCTCTGTCAGTGAAGCTGAAACACCAGGTGGGCGGCAGAAGAAGGGGATTCAACTTTATCCCATGGTTACAACTGATTAAGCAGTTTCTGTTAATCTGTTGCTTCTGTCCTTGGTGTTGGAGTTTGAACTCAGTAGAGCAAGTGGTTGGGAAGAAATAAGGGGTATGAAGTGTAAGAGATTCAGGGCAAGCTGAAATCCACAGATTTCTCTTGTTCCTCTAAGTAATCAACCTTAATTATGGGGTTGATCTAGTGGAGCCTGTGTCATGGACCCAACTGTGCAGCTGGCCCAGTAGTCAGAGAAGCAGCAGAGACGTGGCGACATGCATGAGCACCTAAAACAGCTGATTTAACAAACAGGAGTGCTGCTGCATCATGTCTACCTTTTGAACCTCACACAAAATTCTCTAGTGGCCAATGCCAACCCAGCACCATACAGAGGAGAGAGTTCTGAGAAACACAGCTCTAACTTAGTCATGTCGACACGGTGCCAAGTCTTCTCACGAAGTGCGATGACTGGCCCCCCCCCATGTTATTTCTCACCTTTATACCATGGGGGTGGTATGGGATGTTGAGTTTTTATTTAACCATCATGCTAAACTTCCAATGGTTGGCACTGCTGAGTGGTGTTTCTCTCTTTCTCTCTTCCTCTCTCTCTCTCTTTGCTTTCTGCAGGGAGATTTTAGGGGTTCTGGAATAGGCATTCTCAGTAGAGAGTACTCTGGGTTTCTCAACTGGAACAGTTTATCCTTATCTTCTTTATGTGTTGGACTTCCCAATGAGAAAATCTATCTACTGGTTCTTAAAGAAAAAAAAGAAGATCAAGAGACAAAGAAAGAAGGAAGGAAGGATGGGTGGAAGGGAGAAAGGATGGAAGGAAGGAAGGAAGGAAGGGAGGAAAAAGGCAAAGAAGAAAGGAAGGAAGGAAAGAGAAAAGGAAAAAGAGAAAGAAGGAAAAAAGAAACTGTTAATGTTTCTGTTAACTGTTAACTAGAAGATCAAGTCTTAACCATCCAGGCACGATCATCCATATTTTCCCAACTTTGTCACCTCTTACTTACCCCAATGTGAACTGTCTTCTGTAGTCTGATAGGACCTCTTAACTATGTCTCAAAAGACTGTTCATGATCAATTTTATGCTTTAACTCTTGTACTTTTTTTTCTTTGGTCTAGATTGACCCATCTCCCTTGGCATTTCTGACAGCAACTGTAGACCAAATGTCTTTGGATCGAGATAAAGAGGTGCAGACTTATCTCCTAGAAAAGAGAGGAGGATGACAGTGAGGTTCCATTTAATTTAAACACACACATACATATACACACATGCTACATGCACATATGCCGCAGTATATAATTTTATGTTAAAACTTTTATGCAAATGACTCTATGCCTGTAAATTTATATGCAAATAAGTATCTCAATGAATTAGATAAAAATAAAAAATATATCAGAAGCCATTTAGAAGAAAGGAAGAGAATTGTTAGTAGCATTTATTAAGTGCCTTCTATGAAGTTGATCCCATAATTATTACCTCATTTAGTTTCAAAGCAACCATAAGATGTAGGAGTCATGAGCCTCATGTAACCAGTTTATTGAGGAATCTTGGTAGGGCAAGCATGAAGTGGTTTTAATTTTTCTAATGGCCTCCTCAACCACATTCTCTATTCTGGGCAGTGGGGTTGTTAAATGACATCTCAGCTAGATTCTATAACTTTTCAGTCTCTTTTGGTTTTTGAAGTGTTTCATTTGAGTTCTAAAGAATCAGTCCTGTTTATTTAAAGCCTCAATCTAAGCTTAATAACCTCTGTCTTTTCCCTCCTGCCTGGGTGGGCGAAACCTGTGGCTGTAGTGGCTTGGGGGGAAGAAGGAATGGGCTGGGGGGTCTGCTTTGACATAACTCCCCTTTCCTTCTCCATTTCCTGCCCTCCTCCTTCATCTCCAGTTGTGGTTGGAAGGAAAGAGACAGAGAGATAGAAGTCTTTTACTGAATGCTCTTAATGAGGTCACAGTCCTTGTTTTGGAGAATTACACATGCTGTTTTAACTCATCTATTTGAACTCTGAGTTTATGAGTGGTGACTTCAACTTGACAAGGAACTGATCTCAGGCAGTTCTCTTGGGTATTAATGGTTCCTAGTAAGATCTATTTCCATTGCTCTGATGTGTGTGCCTTTTGGTCCTCCTAGGGAGGCAGTTCCTACAGGTAAGGTTGTTACTGTAAATCTCATCCATCCTCCATAATTGAGTTTTGAGCTTATATGTTTTCACCTCACATACCTCTTTGGAACTGAGAATTGAAGGGGAAAATCAGAAATAATAAAGTAAAGTATACATGCATTTCATGGAGGAAGTTGCCAGAATCATGCCCAGATTCCCTGCAGTCACATGCTCTTGCTTTTAATGAGAAAAAGAGGAAGGAGTGTGAGGTGCTGGCATTTTTTGGCCTCTATAACACTAATGCCACTGAATCAATGGTGGAAGTAACTGAGTCATTTAATAAATATTTAACAAACATGTATATGTGATGTATACCACTCTGATGTTGGGAGTGAATAATGCCATAATTAAACTTGCTTGTGTGTGGAGAGGTAGAACATTTTAAAACGTCACTATTCAAGTATATAAAAATAGTGCTTCTTTTGTTTTCTATAACTGATAGAATCTTTCTAATAAGCCCCTCTCTTGCTGTATGTTGGCTGGAGGAAGAGGTTGATATCTAAACTCATCAATTAATATTTCAGTATTTGGACACTTAAACACTCCTTTTATACTTTTAAATCTTTTGGGGATAGATGCTGAGTTTCTCATAGTTTCATCTTCCCCAAGCCATTTTTCTCTGTACATGTAGGGACACTGAAGTGACCTCACAGCAGTGGGAGGAGGGGCTTCAGAACCATGTGCTGAACTTGCACCTAGAGTGTCTAGTCTATTGGTGAGTGTTGACCATTTGAAGGACCTCATAGGTATGCATGGCTGCAGTCCATGATCTTGGTTCTTTGTCTCTGGTAACTAATTCCCAATATTCTGCATCTCAGTTTCAAATTGACTGAATATCAGTCCCCTGATCTTTTGATGACCTTGACATTCTCAGTGGGAATGAAGAAACTTCTGGATTGCCTGCACATCATATTTAGGATATGGGTAATGTTCAATTTGGCTCAAATTCTTTTGTCTAATTTTCTTCATCCATAAATGCTGCATCATTGCTGACCTTTTGCCTAGAAGCTTATGGTCTTCTCCAGGGCACAACTGGGAAAGCAAGCCTCTGGTCTTGACCTCCCAGGGCTCTCCACAGTTACATGGGCATTTCTATAACCTCCTCTCCTTAGGAATCAGCTTTAGGGTATGGAGGAGAGCCTCCCTGTCTGGTCTCCTCACCCTGTCTCAGCTGCCCTTTTCCTTCCCATATTCCTGTAGATTGGGAGAAGCCAGATTCCTACTTTCTGTAAAATGGGACTTTCTCTATCCCCTAACTCCTTCATGGGGAGAGTAGGCTACATGGTTCAACTGGATGACATGTACAGGAAGAGAAACCAGCTTACTGATAAAGGGGGACGTGTTAGGTGAGATTATTCCTGTTTCTCATTATAAAGAAGTTTCCATATATTATGTCATTTGGAGGTATATAAGATTTTAAGAAAATATCAATGAGTTTAATAAAAGGAATTTGGGAAGGGAAGACAGCTCCCAGCCTCTGTCCTCTTTGTTGTTCTAACACTTCAGACAACTGTAGAGAAGACGAAACATCCTAAACCAGCAAAGAATTGAGTTAGAGCCTTTGCCTCTTTATGACACAGAAACACAGATGCTCACACATTCTGGTTAAGAAATCTAACCCGAGGTGCTTTTAAAGCTGCATTTTCAAAATTAACACTTCCAGGTGGTTCAATGCAAACTCAAATGAAGAATAAATTTCAAAGATTGTATAGAAGAAATTCAAAGTATATTCTTAGCTATTAAGTGAATAAATAATTGCATCTTTTTCTGTATGTGAGCTAAACACAGAAATTTATTATTAGTTTTGTACACTGTTCTTGTGAAGTAACAGTTGGATTAGGAGATCAATGATCAGCTAAGTTAACAGACACCAAAAAAACCTAATAACTTGGTGAATGTTAGATGCTTGAAAAGTAAGAATTACTTACTTTGTGTAAGTAGTCTTTACTTACAAAATGTGGTTTTCTTATGGCTGGTAGAAATTTAGTTAAATTCTAAGATCACTTCCTTACCAATATTGGAGTTTAATTTTTATAAATATAAATGCTTCTGTCTAGTTTTATTATGTATGTAATAGTATTTGCCATGTATCGTCATAGTCCTTCTTCTTAAAAAAATGTCCAGTGTTAGGAAGAAACAAGTCATTTAACCAAGAAACCATTATATCACATGCTATGACTACAGTGTCTAAGGCTGATTTCTGAGGGTTCTCTGGGGTGGTTCTCAAAGGATTGGAAGCATGGAGAACCTTAGACTCATGAAGAGCAAGGCTGTTTAGAAAAAATTATTCTAGGTTGCTTTTATTAAATAACAGAGATAAAACTATCTGCTAAAAAGAGGGAACGTGGAACTGAGTGCCCACGTTGTGTGTCAGTGAATAAAAGGAGAGGACAATGTGATTAACACACTGGATGTGAGCAGAGGAGAAAGTTTCAAAGAACTGCTGGGCCCCCGTCATGACAGATGACGGTGATGTGTCAAGTGTACAGAAGCTCTGAAGTTGAGAACAGTGTCTATGGTGATACTGTTGGACATATTGTAGACATTTTAGAAGACAAATAAAGTTGTGGAATCAGCAATTAAGTAGTGAGAGAAATGTTAACATTTTTTATTGAGGCTTTGTCACAGATACCACCAATTTTCATGCAAATATTTTTACCTAAATTTTACTAGGTTCTGGGTTCTACTTAAATAAAATAAATAAATAAATAAATAAATAAATAAATAAGAAGCACACTAGTTCAAAGGTATGGAAATTTAAATAGAAACATTATGCAATTCTTATCAGGACATTTGACTATTGTAGAGGGAGTTTGATAGCAGCTGGAATGAGAAAGGGATACATGGGGAGGCATTTCAAAGGCAAAGTGTTGGGTCTTAGAAGCAGAGAACACATACGGGGTAAAGGAAGTAGATTTAGTTTTTGAATAGCACTAAGATTTTAAAATTGTGTGAGAGGTAGAATAACAGCACTGCTCTGAGAGAGAGAACGTTTGGAGGGTGGAGCAGTTTTTAGGGGGAGGAGAAGAAGAGCTGCTCTGGGACCGGTTCATAGGAAGTGGTATCAAAGTAACGTCGAGGCAGATGGTTGATGACATGAACCCTGATATGAGGATCAGGGCAGAATACAGATATCTGGGTCCTAAGGGACTGTGGTGGGCTGAATAATGGTCCCAAGATTTTCCATCCTAATCCCTGGAACCTGTGAATTTTACCTTTAGTAGCAAACAGGACTTTGCAGAGTGCATTAACTTAAAAATCTTGAGATACCTGATCCTAGTGGGCCTGGTGTAATAATAGGGGCCTTTGTATAGGAGGTAGAGGACATCAGAGGGAAGAAAAAGATCAGATGGTGAAAGCAAGAGGTTGAGTGAGGTGAGGAAGGAATAAGAAGACTGAATGCAGGTGACCTGCATAAGTTGAAAAAACTATGAGAACAGCCTCTCCCCTGGAACCAGTCCTGCTCACAGCCTAACTTCCACCCAGTGAACTGATTTCACTCTGGTGACCTCCAGAACTGTAAAATAACATTTTTGTGTTATTTGTATAACACATGGCCACCAGGTTTGTGGTCATTTGTTATAGCAACTATGGGAAACTAGTACAAGGTTCTACTTAACACTGGGAAAAAAGACCCTCTAACTGGGAAAGTGTCCTTTCCAATGTTTACAGAACCTTCCAGTTCTGTTTTAACAGTGCACAATGGAGTGAAAGCCACATAATCCCTCTGCAGTGGACCCGCAGACTCAGAACCATACCCAGGCTTCACCAGAGCACAGACGAGCTGCTGCGGTCCTAGGCCCAGGGCCTGTTACTGTATCTGATAAGCAAGTACTTAATACAACAGTAGTACCTCAAACTAAAGAGAATTTCAGGGAAAGTTTGTATTTTAAATTCTATAGAACTATTAGAAAATATTTATTTCTGTTTTGCATTGATTATTCCTCCTTATGAGACATTTTCATAGAATGAGATTTTAAGTTCTTAAGTCAGTGTTTCCTGAGCAAATTTCCATGTATCCTAAGTGTGTCTGTGGACAGATCCTTGTGAATTTCCAAGAGTTTATGCATAACTCAGGTTTGAGGGCATTGAAATACATACATATGAAAGGAACAAAGGAATGAGGAATAAATGTTTTGAAAACAACACATCAGGTAGTTAATTCAGGGGGAAACGTGCAAAGCAAGTGGTTTGGTGGCATGGGAATGAAAGACATAATGGGCACCTCTAATTCTTCCCATTTCAAATGGTGGCAATTATGTGGATGGAGGCTTGTAGCACTTATTTATTTATGTGCCTGTTTGGATTATCTCCTACTACACTAAGTGCTGGCAGCAGAGAGGACTCCCACCTCAGCAACAGGCTGCATCTTGCACCTATTATCGGGCCTGGCTGACAGTACAAGTGAATGGTGGCCTCCCCCTTCATGGTCCTAATAGATGGCACTTCGTTGTTTTGGCACACCTGAAGGAACGCCTGGGCGAGCCTCTCAAGCACCTGACAGGGAGGGGTGCAAGGCCCAAGAATAATTGCCATGTCACTGGCATGTGATTTATTGCAATGCTTACTTATGTCTACAGGGCACCATCTGGAGACCCAATTTGGGTTCTTTACGAACAAACATTAAAGTCAAAATGTACCTTCTTCTGAACTCGACTGAATCTCTCTTTGGACTCTCACACCTGGAGAATATTACCCTAAGCTTAGTCCCCAAACCACATCCTAATTGTTTCAGTTTAGAGGGTCCCAGCCACATGGAGCAACTCTCATTGTGGAGACAATCGATCTCCCTTTCTGAGACCATTTTATCTAGAGGGTGAAACATATATAATGTTCCATGTTATACCAAACACTCAACAGTAGAGTCAAATCCTCTTTGGCATGTTTCTGAACGATTACTGGCCATCAGCCAAAAGCAGTACTGCATTTATTGACATCTGATTTTTTAATTATTAATTGGCTAGTAATTGTCCCCCAAATATTTTTAAAGGGATGATGAAAAATCAGTACTAAGTTTTAAGAGTTTAAAAAAATTACTCCATTTTCAAATGAATATTTAATTTACTCTAGGAAACAAAAAAACATATTACTGTGAAGAGTTGATTTAAGAAATGCTTATTCCTTTCAATTAAAACCCAGAGCATTAATCAAATGTTTGACACTATAAATGTTTCCAATTAACATCTAGCTTAAAACCACATGTGTTCCCAGTGAAATTCAAAAGATCTATCTGTACAGGTGACCTCAGAGAAACCATTAACACATGGCTGGAGACAGCAAGAAACATTCTCCATTTGTGAGAGTGAGATAAAGAATCAGTTTATGACTGATCATTACTTCAAATATCCCTTTCAGATGTTGGCTTCCTAAGCTAGAGGACTAGAAGTTAGATATTTCTCACTAAGCCAAGAAGAAAGACTGTATATGGGGGAGGGGGAGAAAGAGAGAGAAACAGAGACAGAGACAAAGACAGACAGAGAGAAATTAGAAAAAATCCCACAATCCCATCTGGATGAACAACCGGAAGTCCCAAACCTCTCAAAGGCAGTGAGTGGTTGGTCACAATATGGTCAGTAATCTTAGGGCAGCGAGAACTTTTCTAAGCAGTTCTTTTTCACTTTCTGCTGCAGAGGTAATGACCTCAAATACCTCCAGGGCCCAAGGAGGTAGCAAGAATGAGAAATGGAATGTCAGGTCACAGTGGCATCATATCACCTGTCTAAATGTGAGAGTTACCACCCAGCCTCAGTCAACTATTGTCATGTGAAAAATGGAGGCCCAGTTGGACCCAACATTCTGATATTTCAAGAGTAACCAGCATTGAATCTTTTAAATGTGAACTCATGAATTTTACATGCTGGCAATTAATTCAACTGAAAACAAAAACAAAACACCGAGCTCTTTGCAGTTAATCTGTGACCTTAATGACTGCTGCATAAAGAGTCAGGAGCTGGGCCAAGGTGATCAGAGAGAGTACAGGGCATGATTTGGATGAAAGTGAGCCCCTTTCAGGAATCGATCAGCACATCACTAGCTTTGGAGAGCATGCTCTGGCTGGCTCACTGTGGAATCCACCAGCTCCTGGCAGAAAAAGAGAGGGCACATACTTTCCAAATAATTTCTCAAATGATCAGTCAAACTCAGTTAAATTATTCCAGGTGTGTTATGCAGGGGGTTATTATGACCATAAGGAAAATGGTAACATTAAGACATGCCCATTTGCCCAGTGTCCTGATAAATTGCATTCTCTCTCCCCTGTCTCACTGCAGCCTATCAACAGCTGGACTTGTCAATCCGACAGTCAGGGCTGCTGACAAACACCTAGGGCTAGTTTGCTGTGGCTGGAAAGGTAAATATTTCTCTTTCTTTCCCTTCAAATATTTTTCCAAAAGAAGAAAAAGAAAAGAGAAGATGACCATAATAGGATAAATGCCTGGCAGTTTACATAGAGCAAAATATTTGACATTCAGAAAGAATTTCAAGATGCAAAACACTGTTACATTCATGTTTGTACAATGATTTTTTTCCATAAAAAGTAAAACCAAGATGGGTATGTTTTGGGGGAAAACTGTTCAATGGCTATAAGAATTTTAAAAAATGAAAATTTAACTTATCAAGGAGACCATTCAGTGTCTCACCAGAGCCAGATGTCATAGCTTCTACTTCTTTGTTTTGCTTTCTGATTAGCTATGTGACTATTGAATAATTTGCATTTGAAAGATCCAGAATAAGCCAGGGTAGCATAACAAATATTTTGAGCTAAAGGTGTTTGAGTTCCTGAAATTCCTTATCTGCTTAAAAGCAGAGACCCTGAAAAAACTCAATTGTCATCAATCCCCTTTTTGTGACCAACTGTAATTTCCTTTTGTATGAGAGAAGTTCATATCATGGCCAGACAGACAGTGCCTGGGAACTACCTGATCTCCCGCCTACTCTCCTAAGGACCCATTAAATCTTTCTAAAAAGTCATTTGTTTTCCTGTAAGTGAGCTTCTTCCTGTCTCCCTCACCTGTTAAGATGGCATGTAAGTCCCAAATTCGAGCTTCGCCTGAGTCACAATTTACAATTTTCTTTGGATTCCTGCCTACATATGTGTGTGAATAAAAAATTTCCTTAATATTGTCAATCTGTCTTTTTTCAATTTAATTTGCAGGACCACAAGCACAACCTAAGAGGGCAGAAGAAAAAGATTTTCTCCCCAACAGAATCGTTTTGTTCATTTCTGGTTTTTAAAAAATCATAATGGTATCAAACTTTATGCTTAAAATGTAGCTAACAACACCTGAGCAAAATAATTCTCATGATCTCTGGGGTCAGTCAAATAAAACCTGTGAAGCAATTTAAAACACTAGCTGATTTCTGTCCTTATCAAGATCATTAGGGATTATATAATTTGATTTTTTTTTTCCTGAAAGCATTTTCTGGGTTTCCTTTAGGGCTTATTTGATTGTAAGTGGGGGGGAACCCAATTAAAACCTGCTTAAAAACAACAACCAAAATAAAAGCAACATGGTTGCATCTCGTAACTAAAACTTCTAGAAGTAAGCTTTAGGCATAGCTCAATGTAGGCACATAAGCCACAGTGAATGCTGTCTCTCCATATCTGGGCTCTGTCCTTCCCTATGTTGATTTTCTTCTCTAGAGTTGTATTCCAGGAGTTCTAGGAGCATATCCTGACAGGTTCAATTTCACTATAAAAAGAACACACCTCTTTTCTTCTTGCTGGGGTCACAGTTTTGGGTCTGAGTGGCTTAACTTAATTGATAATTTGGTCTGAATGGTTTAATCAATCTTTATGTGTGAAGGAATATTATGCCTTGATTGGTAAGACATAGGTCATATATCCCCTTTGACGCTTGATGTATAGTTAAGCCTCACCTTAGCACAGGGAATATTGCTGGTATATTCCTACCAGCAATACGCCAGCATTACAATTTGTCCACATTCTTGCTAACATTTGTCTGTCTTTTTGATTCTAGCCATCCAGTAGGTGAGAACTGGGATCTCCTTGTGGTTTGATATGCATTTCCCTAATGAGGTGTACCTGTAAGTATCCTTTCATGTGTTTATTGGCCATTTGTATATCTTCAGCCTAGTAATATCTATTTAAATCTTTGCCCACTTTTATTTCGGTTATTTGCCTTTTTATTTTAAGACTTCTTTTTACATATTTGGAAACTAGACCCTTGGAAGTACAAAACTGCTTACTTTGAATGAAGTTTTGGGAGGAAAAGTTTTCCAACTTGGGCCCAGTGATTGACGGCATACAAATTAATGAAGAATAGACAGATTAACAGGTTAGCAAGATTTATTTATGCCTTCATAGCCTAAAATAAAAGTTATATGCAAAACTTAATAAAGTATTTTTCTTGGTGAGGGAAATCTTCAGAGGAAAGGTATGGAAATTTGCACTGGGCTTTTCAATGCTAGAGGAATGGGGCAGATTATCTCCCTCCAGATGAATTCATAAAACACTCCCCAGGATGGTTAATATCAGCTGTGTTCTCTGGAGTCTAGTCAGGTAAAGGAAGGTCAGATATAATTTTTTTGCTTCTTCTTTAGCAAATTTTTTTTACTTAAAAATAATCTTTATACTATGAATGGGTCCCCACAAAGTCTAATTTATTTTGTTATTAGTATTATTTTTTGGTTGCTTCTGCTTTTGATGTGATATCTAAGAAAACATTAGTTAACAAGATCACAAAGATTTTCACCTATTGTTTAAGAAGAGTTTTAGAATTTTAACTCTTACATTTAGGTCTTTGATCCTTATGGTAGGAAGTAGGGCTTTAGCTTCATTCTTTTCCATGTGACTATTGGGTTATACCAGTACCATTTGTTGTAAAGACTATTTTCTCACTGAATTATCTTGGCACCATTGTTGAAAATCAATTGACCATAAATGCTTCAGTTTATATCTGGACTCTCAATTGTATTCCAATAATCTATTACAGGTCCACCTCTATGCCAATACCACACAGTCTTGATTACTGTAGCTTTGTAGTAAGCTTTGAAGTCTATCATAACATTGTGGGAGAAGTCAGTATTGTTAATATACATTAAGAAATTATTTATTTTCAGTTTTTAATAGTTTTCAGATGCTGGACATATGTAGGTACCACCCATTTCTCTTTCACAACTTTGTACTAATTTTGCATTCATAGTCCTCATGATTCTCTCCTGGGAACTCTAAGATACATTTCCATAATATTATGCCCTGGCTCCACCAAGCCTCAAATTTAGGTTCATATATTTTACTGACAGGTGTCTAACAATTTTACATAGAGAGATGTCCCTACTCTTTTATTTAAGTATTTTATTTTTTAAAATATTAAACCTTTTCATTGTAAAATTTAATTGCCAAAGTCCAAAATAAAGCTCATACTAAAGCTCATATAAAATCACTCTAAGTCTTGTTCAAAATTTCCAAAGCTTACTGTCTGGTGATGCTACAGACAATTAATTGAACTATAATTTAGAGATGAATCTGAGGCTATAATTATTCCATGTGAATTTTTAAAACCACCTCTTTAAATTATTTTTACACACTATAAGTTTCACCCTTTTAAAATAAACAATTCAATGGCTTTTGATATGCTTAGTATATTTATAGAGTTGTATAACTATCACCATAATCTAACTTGTGAAGATTTAGAACATTTTTATCATGCTCTAAGCAACCTTCCATCATTCCTATCACTCCCCATCCCTTCCACACTCTCAGTTCTAGGGAATCACTGATTTATTTTCTGTATTTATAAATTTGTCTGGCTGTCTAGTGCTGGCTACTGGGTCAACATAGCTTAATGGTCAGCCACTGATTGATTAGAAGTTACATTGAAACCCCCTGTACTGAACTGAATGTTTGTGTTTCCTACCCTTTTAATTCATATACTGAAGTCCTAACTTCTATGATGATCTTGTTTAGAGATGAGGCCTTCCTTTTGGAGGTAGTTTGGGTAAGATGGTCATGAAAGAATTTGTGCTTTTATAAAAAGAGACCCCAGACAGCTCACTCTTTCAACACCTGTGCACACTAAGCAAAGGTCAGTGAGAAGGTGACTGCCAGCAAGCCAGGAAGAGGTTCCTACCCAGAGCCTGACAGTGTCGGCACCCTGATCTTAGACTTCTAGCCTCCAGAACTGGGACAAATTAATTTCTGTGGTTTAATCTACCCAGTGCACACTATTTTGATATGGCATCCTAGCTAAGTACTGCCAGAGCCAGTGAGGTTTTCATCTTTTATTGCTGGAGCCATGAGTGGCTTGCAGACAGCTTCTGTCACAGTTGAGGAGTATGTATGACTTGTCCCATGTAGCCAGTGATGAGAGGCTTGAAGGCTCCCTCTCTTGTTATTGAGGGACCTTGGGCACTCACATAATCTTTCTCAACCACTGGGAATGACTGATTTCAGCAATAAACTTCTGGTGTTTTGGTTTCTATTGGAATTATTTTGAGGTGTAAGTCATTACTGATTGTTAGCTGATTGCTCTATTATTTTTGACAGCACCCTGGTCTTATCCAAATAAGCTCAGGTCCTTTGCACTGCTCAGGTCATACCTTCTCACCTCGAAGGAATGGGACCTGGAGGAGGCACTTGCTGCTCTTCACTGGCTGTCCTTTATAGAGCTCCCCTGCCCCAGTGTAGAGCTGAGTAGACTGTCTATTCTTCTTGCAGTGTGACTCTCTGAGAGCTAGCTCTGAGACAGATGTCTGTCATCATCTTTCTGTGGCTTGTGTTCACATTATAAATGCTGTTTTCAGTCCATTTCCTCTGTAAGGTCTTTTAAAGCTATGTGTGTGAAAGGTAGCTTATTCACAACTGCATAATATCATCCATAAATGCATTTGACCTGGCACATGGGGATGCAGGATGTCACAATAAACTGAAAGCCAACACACCAGTGGGGAGCTGCTGTCATTCCCTCAGTGATGTGGTCCTCTCTCATCCCTCAGGGCATTTCAGACTGATTGTCATCTGTAACTGGGGGAACACCTGGACTATGTAAAGGGAACAATGTTGATCTATACTTTAAGTATAAAGAACAACTAATATCATTTTTGGAATAAAAATTAATATGAATTGAAATTTTAGTATTTTTTCACTCTAATGGATTGGGCTGTGCACTTCTTTGGTTGTCTGAACCCCACTTTAGAGATCACTCATCTTAAAGCCCGTACACCAATTTTTCTCAATTTTGACATCATTGATATGTGGGGACAGATAAGTCTCTGTTGTGGGGGGCTTTGCTGTGCATCATAAGATATTTAGCATCACTCCTGGACTCTGCCCACTAGTTGCCAGTAGAATCCCAATTGTGACAACCAAAAATGTCTCCAGTCATTGCCAAGTGTCTCTGAGGACAAGGGACAAACTTACTTTTGGTTAAGAACCACTGTTCTATACAGATTAAAGCCACAGACATAGAGTTTCTCATGCCTGCCATCCTCTGTCATAAAAAAAGATACCTCTGTTACTCACAGATACAGTAAATAACCACTTCATGCTGGTTCTGCAGTCTACTTTGCTCATTTATTTTGTTTACTGATTCTTCTTTGTTTCATGATATAAATATCCACTTACATATAGAAAATTTGGAAAATACAGGAAGATACATGGAAGAAAAATTTTAAAACTTCTTATAATTATACCACTTACATATGAATTTATTATACTTTCTCACAATTATTTGTGTGGAATTCATTGGCTGATCACCATTTCCTTCAATTTGATGTTGCCTGATATTATAGACTTCCTTTACATTTCTGTTGTGTGGTTTGAAGGTCATGTCATATGGAATTCATACTTCTCTAGTTGCCAGCAATAATAGTATCCCAACCCCCACCAATTTATCTAATTCTTTTATGGGTCTTTTGGGAAAAAAAAGAATTAAAGGTGAAAGCCAAACATGAAATTAAATACAGACATAAAAAATACAGAAGCATTTCACTGTAGTAAAAATAAATAATAGTTGTACCTCTAAAATACAGTAAAAAATTAGTGTTTGAATAACAGAAATCTGAGAAAATACTTGCAGTATATGTAAAATAGAAACAATATTCTTAACATATAAGAATTTTAAAAATATAATAAACTAAAAAGTTTTTAAGACAAATATTTAGTAGAAAAACAAGTAACAATCAGTTCATTAAAGGAACATAAGATATCATGTTTTACTTACCATCTAGAAGAGATTTTTATAGCAATGCCCCTTGCTAACTGATCAGTGTCATACACTAGGGTTAAATATAAATTTGAAAAAAGCTTCTACAGAATAGTTTGAGAATAGGTACCAAACACCTTAAAAATATAAAAACACAGACTTAGGAATTTGTAGAATAATTCCACTGCTAGAAATTTATCCTAAAGAAATATATACAGATTTATATTAAATATTGTTATAAGAAAGTTTATCATAATAGTAAAAAATTAGAGAACTGTTTAAATGCTTAATATTAAGGTATTCTAAAATGAAGTGTGGCATTGTTAGCATAGGTAGCTAGAGATAATAAAGGAAGAAAGCAAAGGGAATCAGACATTAAGAAGCATAATAAACTAGGAAGCTGACTTGGATGATAAGACTGCTTGCTTCACTAGGAAGTTATAGGTTCACACACTCCCCAGGGCATCCTGCGCCCTGAGGACCTAATTCCCCTTAAGTGGGTAGGAAGGGTCATTACCAGGGGAGGAAGAAAAACAGTGGGGAAATCCCTCTGCTTGGCCGAGTGCTCAGTAGAAGACAAGATGGTGAGAGGGAAGGTGCTTCTACTGTGAGGCTTATGCAGTAGGCGCTAAGATGGTGACCATAGAGGTGTGTCTGTCTAGTCTGGGGAGAGGATAGGATTGGAAAAAGGATACAGAACCCCAGAAGGTCTAGGAAATGGATTGGTTAGGTGGAGGATCCAGCACCAGCCTGCAAAAGTTTGGGAAGTTGATTGGTTAGTTTGAAAGGGCACCATGTCCTTCCCAAGCCCGAGATAATGTAATCAGCTTAACAAAGGGTCTCTCTCCCTGTCCCTCTTCCTGTCCCTGTGCCTGTCCCTCTGCCCTGCCTCACACAGTAGCATGTGCTGACCTAGTTTGTTTGCCTGTTCTCTTTCCATAGCAGTCATGTGGTGGTAGCAGCCACCTGGGGCCTATGGCAGACTCCATGGGCAATTAGTGCCAGCCAGACACAGCACAGACTAGCAACAGGGGGACCGGACATTGACTAAGTTTTGGCATGACACAGAACTTTCGGACACTGGACTTTGTACTGACTGGGCCTGATGGAGACAAGGTTGGACTTCCTTCATGGCAAGATGAACGGAAGTGAGGTACTGATGCTGAACCTGAGACAGTGTTTGTGTTTGCTCCAGCTTCAATAAACCTTACCACTATGCCACAGACTCCCATACCTGGGTCCTTGGAATACTTTCCTTGCAAGTCAGTGAAGAGACTTCATTTCTACCAGCAACAGCATGACAATGCATTATATCATTATTAATGTTGTATTTTAAGGAACTATTTAATATCATGGGAAATAATTACATATTGTAGGAGGGAGAATAAAGTATGGTATAATGGTATAATACCAAACAGTACAAATATAACACACATTTGTAATGTTAAAAGTTTAAGTGTGGGAAGGTCTACACCAAAATATTGATATCTCTGGGCAGTGGATACCCAAGTTTTTAAAATTTTCTTCACGTTTTCTATTTATATTTTTAAATATTGCTACAGTGAACATTGGTAATAAACAACTCCAAAGTTATTATAATAATAGATAGAGCCCCTTGAAATAGTTTTTTTAGTTCAGAAAGAAATAGTATAACGAGGTATTTCTTTCCAAGTGACTACCAGCTGGAAAAATCATTTTATAAGTTGTTTCACACAACATGCTTCAGTTTGAGAAGGAAGCACACCTTCAGAAGGCCCTTATGTTCATGGACAATGATGTTCACTCAGGGATTCTTTTCTTAGTTGTTTCTCACCTGAGCCAAGCACATCCACCTTCTGCCCATAGAACTATTTCTCCTTCAGGAGCACATAGGTGTATTTAACAGATGACAGTGGTGCTTAGAATGAGAATTGGATGAATTTTCAGAGAATGTGTAATTGTTATTTTATAGCTAGTGGCCTTTTAATGGGTGACAGCTTAAGAGGAATGAGAGACTCTTCAAACTCCAAGTTCTAACTATACAAATGACAGAGCGCGGGCTGCAAACCAAAGCATTGCAGGTTTGATTCCCAGTCAGGGCACATGCCTGGGTTGCAGGCCAGGTCCCCAGTGGGGACCACATGAGAGGCAACCACACATTAATGTTTCTCTCTCTCCTTCTCCCTCCCTTCCCCTAACTAAAAAAAAATAAATAAATAAAATCTTAACTATACAAATGACAATGACTCTGATGAGAAGGAAAACAGAAAGTGTCTAAAGAAACCAAAGGAGGACTGACCTAGCATCTCATTTTCAGTTTTATAAGAACAGTGAATAGACTTATCTTGCCTATCAATGTATTTAGATGGCTAGCATAGTCCCTGCCATAGAATTAGTGCTCAATGAGTATTTTTGGTGGTTTTTTTGTTCGTTTGTTTCATAAATTACTTTGTTGTTGTTCAATTACAATTGTCCGCATTTTCTCCCCACCACTCCCCTCTACCACCTTCCCTTGCTTCCACCCTCCTTCTTGGTTTTCTCCATGTGTCCTTTATAGTAAGTAGTTCCTGAAAACCCTTCTCCCCACAGTCCCCTCCCCCCACCCCTCTGGCTATTGTTAGATTGTTCTTAATTTCAATGCCTCTGGTTATATATTGTTTGCTTTTTTCTTTTGTTGATTAGGTTTCAATTAAGGTGAGATCATATTTTACTTCCTGGCTTATTTCACTTAGCATAATGCTCTCCAGTTCCATCCATACTGTTGTAAAGGGTAAGAGCTCCTTCTTTCTCTCTGCTGTGTAGAATTCCATTGTGTAAATGTACCACAGTTTTTTGATCCACTCATTTACTGATGGGCACTTAGGTTGCTTCCAGAACTTGGCTATTGTAAATTGTGCTGGTATGAACACTAGGGTGCATAGGTTATTTTGGATTGTCATTTCAGGGTTCTTAGAGTATAATCCCAGCAGTGGAATTGCTGGTCAAAAGACAGTTCCATTTCTAGTTTTCTGAGAAAATTCCATACTGTTTTCCATAGTGGTTGTACCAGTCTGCAATCCCACCAACAGTGCACTAGCGTTGCCTTTTCTCCATAACCTTGTCAGCACTTGTTGTTTGTTGATTTGTTTATGATGGCCATTCTGACTGGTGTGAGGTGGTATCTCATTGTGGTTTTAATTTGCATCTCTCTGATAGCTAGTGATACTGAGCATCTTTTCATGTGTCTCTGGGTCCTCTGTATGTCCTCCTTGGAGAAGTGTCTGTTCAAGTCCTTTGCCCATTTTTTAACTGTTTTTTTTTTATCTTCCTGGAGTGGAGTTGTGTGAGTTCTTTATATATTTTGGAGATCAAACCCTTGTATCAGGTATCATTTGCAAATATATTTTCCCATACAGTTAGTTCTCTTTTTATTTTAATGTTGTTTTCTTTAGCTATGCAGAAGCTTTTTAATTTGATGAGATCCCATTTGTTTATTCTTTCCTTTATGTCCTTTTCTTTAGGGGACATATCAGTGAAGATGTTGTTGAGTGGAATGTCTGAGATTTTTCTACCAATGTTTTGCTCTAGGACTTTTATGGTGTCATGACTTATAGTTAAGTCTTTTATCCACTTTGAATTTATTCTTGTGTATGGTGTAAGTTGGTGATTGAGTTTCATTTTTTTGCATGTAGCTGTCCAGATGTCCCAACACCATTTGTTGAAGAGGCTATTTTTACTCCATTTTATGCTTCTTCCCCTTTGTCAAATATTGATTGACCATAGAGGCTTGGGTTTATTTCTGGGCTCTCTGTTCTGTTCCATTGGTCTATGTGCTTATTCTTATGCCAGTACCAGGCTGTTTTGATTACAGTTGCCTTGTAATACAGTTTGATATCAGGTATGGTGATCCCTCCTG
Source organism: Trachops cirrhosus (assembly GCA_028533065.1). Lineage (NCBI taxonomy): Eukaryota > Metazoa > Chordata > Mammalia > Chiroptera > Phyllostomidae > Trachops > Trachops cirrhosus. Next base: position 58,962,194 of record CM052545.1, on the reverse strand, counting down.
CTTTGTTCTTTCTCAAAATTGCTGCAGCTATGTGGGGTCATTTATGGTTCTACATAAGTTTCTGAAATGTTTGTTCTGTATTTGTGAAATATGTCATTGGTACTTTAATAGAGATTGCATTGAATGTGTAAATTGCTTTGGGTAGTATGGACATTTTGATGATGTTAATTCTTCCAATCTGTGAGCATGGTATATTCTTCCATTTTTGTGTCTCCCTTAATTTCTTTCTTCAGTGTTGTATAGTTTTCTGAGTACAGGTCTTTTACCTCCTTGGTTAGGTTTATTCCTAGGTACTTTTACTTTTCTCGTTGCTATATCAAATGAGATTTTTCTTGATTTCTGTTTCTGATATTTCATTGTTGGTGTATAAAAGTGCCTTTGACTTCTGAATATTGATTTTGTATCTTGGTGTTTTGCCAGATTCATTTATTAGGTCAAGTAGTTTTTTTGGTGGTGTCTATAGGATTTTCTATGTACACTACCATGTCATCTGCAAACAATGACAGTTTTGCTTCTTCCTTTCCAGTTTGGATGCCTTTTATTTCTTTTTCTTGTCTGATTGCTGTGGCTAGGACTTCTAGTACTATGTTGAATAGGAGTGGTGAAAGCGGGCATCTTTGTCTTGTTCCTGATCTTAATGGGAAAGCTCTAAGTTTTTGTCCATTGAGTATGATGTTGGCTGTAGGTCTCTCATTTATGGTGTTTATTATGTTGAGGAATGCTCCCTCTATTCTCAGTTTGCTTAGTGTTTTTATCATAAATGGGAGCTGTACCTTATCACATGCTTTTTCTGAATTTATTGATATGATCATGAGATTTTTGTCTTTGCTTTTGTTTATGTGATGTATTATGTTTATTGATTTGTGAATATTGTACCATCCTTGTATCACTGGGATGAATCCCACTTGATCATGTTGTACGATCTTTTTAACATATTGCTGGATGCGGTTTGTCAATATTTCATTGAGGATTTTAGCATCTATGTTCACCAGTGATATTGGCCTGAAGTTTTCTTTTCTTTGTTGGGTTTTTATCTGGTTTTCTGATTAGGATGATGCTGGCCTCATAAAAAGAGTTTGGGTGTTTTCCATCTTCTTGAATTTTGGGGGATAATCTGTGGAGGATCGGGGTTAGTTTTCCATTAAATGCTTTGTAAAATTCTCCTGTGAAACCATCTGGTCCACAGCTTTTGTGTGTTGGGAGATTTTTGATTACTGCTTCAATGTCATCAGCTGTTATTTGCTGTTCAGGCTTTCTGAATCTTCTTCATTGAGTTTTGGAAGATTATATTTTTCTAGAAATTTGTCCATTTCACCTAGGTTTTCTAGTTTCTTGGCATACAGTTTTTAGTAGTAATTTCTTACAATCCATTGTATTTCTGTAGTATCAGTTGTAATCTCTCCTCTTTCATTTCTGATTGTGTTTATTTGCGTCTTCTCTCTTTTTTTCTTGATGAGTCTGCTTAAAGGCTTGTTGATTTTGTTTATTTTTTCAAAGAACCAGCTCCTGGATTCATCGATCCTTAGAATTGTGCTTTTAGTCTCTATGTCATTTAATTCTGCTCTGATCTTGGTGATTTCCTTCCTTCTACTTGCTCTGGGTTGTCTTTGTTGTTGTTCCATGAGTTCTTGTAGGCATAGGGTTGGGTTGTTTGTTTGAAATGTTTCTATCTTTTTTAGGTAGGCCTGTGTTGCTATGAATTTCCCTCTCAGGACTGCCTTTGCTGTGTCCCATAAGTTTTGGATTGTTGTGAGTTCATTTTCTTTTGTTTCCAGAAACTTTTTGATTTCTTCCCTAATTTCATTCTTGACCCATTCATTGTTTAATAGCATGCTATTTAATCTCCATGATCTTGAGTGTTTTGGCATTTTTTCTTGGGGTTGGTTTCTAGTTTTAGTCCCTTGTGGCCAGAGAAAATGCTTGGTACGATTTCAATTTTCTTGAATTTCTTGAGGCTTGCTTTATGTCCTTTCATGTGGTCTATCTTTGAAAATGTTCCATGCACATTTGAAAAGAATGTGTATTTAGCTTCTTTGGGGTGAGAGGCTCTCTCTATATATATCAGTTAAGTCCATTTCCTCTAAGGCATTGTCCAATGCCACAATATCTTTGTTGATATTTAGTTTGGAAGATCTGTCCATTTTTGACAGTGGGGTGTTAAAATCTCCTACTGTCATTATGTTGCTGTCAATATCTTTCTTGAAGTCCTCTGAGATTTTCTTTATGTATTTGGGTGCTCCTGTTTTGGGTGTATATATATTTACAATGTTTTTGTCTTCTTGATGGATTCTTCCCTTGAGTATCATGAAGTGACCTGCTGGGTCTCTTTTTATGGCTCTTCTTTTGAATTCTATTTTGTCCTATGTGAATATTGCTACCTTAGCTTTTTTCCTATCCATTTGTTTGGAATATTTGTTTCCAGCCCTTCACTTTCAGTCTGTGTAGGTCTTTTGTTCTGAGGTGGTCTCTTGTAGGCAGTATATGTGTGGGTCATATTTTTCTTATCCATTCCTCTATTCTGTGTATTTTGATTGGAGCATTTAATCCATTTACATTTAAGGTTATTATTGATAGGTACTTACTCATTGCCATTTACATACCTGTGTTCCTCTCTTTCTCATCTTTTCCTTCCTTTTCTTAAAGAGGCCTTTTAGCATCTCTTGTGAACTGGTTTGGAGGAGGTGTATTCTTTGAGGATTCTTTTGCCTGGGAAACTCCGTATTTGGCCTTCCATTTTAATTGAGAGCCTTGCTGGATGAAGTAGTCTTGGTTGCAGGCCTCTGGTTCTCATTTCTTGTAATATTTCTTGCCATTCCCTTCTGGCTTGGAGCATTTCCATTGAGAAGTCAGCTGCTAGTCTTATCGAGACCCCCTTGTATGTTGCTTCCTGTTTTTCCCTTGTTGCCTTTATGATTCTCTCTTTGTCTTGAAATTTTGCCATTTTAATTATGATATGTCTTGAAGTGGACCTGTTTGGGTTCTTTTTGACTAGGACTCTCTGTGTGTCCTGGATTTGTGTGACTTTTTCTCTCATCAAATTAGGGAAGTTTTCCATCATTACTTTGTCAAATATGTTTTCTGTCCCTTGCTCTTCTTCTTCTCCTTCTGGTATCCCTATTATACGGATATTATTACATTTCATATTGTCTTGCATTTCTCTTAATCCCTTTTCATTCTTTCTGAGCCTCTTTTCCTTTTGTTGCTCATTCTGAGTGTTTTTTTCTACTGTGTCCTCCAGCTCACTGATCCAACCCTCTGCTTCATCTAGCCTGCTTTTGATTCCTTCTACTGTGTTCTTCAGTTCAGAAATTATATTCTCTTCATTTCCTCATGGCCCTTGTTGATAGTTTCTAATTCCTTTTTCATGTTGATATAATTCACAGTGAGTTCATTTTAGTTTCCATATAGTATTTGGTAATTCTCTGTGAGCTCATTGAGCTTCCTTATAACCACTGCTTTGAACTCAATATCTGATAGTTGACTTGCCTCTATTTTATTTAGCCTTCTTTCTGAGGCTTCCTCCTTTCGTTTTATTTGGGGATTGTTTCTTTTTGTCTTCGTATTATTTGTGAGACTCTTCTTGTTAGCCTCTGCTTCTTAAATTGATCTGTTCTGACTCCCTGGGTCTATGGTATTAACTTCAATGGTAGAAGACCTGTGAGATTCAGTGGTGCAGTCTCCTTGATCTCCTGAGCTTGCTGGTCTTGGGCTGTCATTTATGTTGTCTCTCTGTATGTTTTTGGGTTTTGATTGTTGTTGTGTCTTTCTTTGGTGAGTCTTTCCCTCCAGCTGGTTAACTGAGGGTCACCCTGTCCACCACCTCTTGTATTCTGTTGTGCAGGTGTGGGCAGATTGTGTTGAAGGTGGTTTTTCTATGTGTACAAGCTTTTGAGGATTCTCTCTTGCTCTTGTTCAGTTGTTTGTTCTGAGTAATTTCTCCACCATTTAGTTGTATTTCCAGATAGGTCCTGGGTTGAGGGGCTCCCTCCTTCACCTTCTTGTGTTGTTATTTGTTGGTGGTTCCTTTGTTGGTGGGTTTCCTCTTCCAACAGGTATCCTGGTGTTCACAGCTTCCACCTACTCTTTTTGTGATCAGTTGGAGGGGGAAGGCAAAATGGTTTAAGACAGCAGGAGTGTATTCTATGATATTTACAGTACCAACATGTAGAGAAGAGATAGGAGATCCTTTGGATATGTATAGTGTTAACTATGATATTTCACCCAACTAGCCACTTTTAAGAAAGGGCAGTAAGTAGATAAGACTCTTATTAGGGGGAAGGATTGTGAGTTAAATCTAGAAAGCAGTGAGCTTGTGGGAGGTCAGATTATGAGGTAAAGTGAGAGTAAAGGATAGAAAATAGGTGTAGTGTGTGAAAGAATAGAGTTAACCACAACAGTAATAAAGGTCAGGAAACAGTAAAGTGGGCCAAGACCTTGGATGGGTGCTCTGCAGTATTTATGATTGTATGGAACAGCTATTATTTACAATAATAATGGAGCAACAATCATATGACAGACTCTATGTGATCTGGATAACAAGAATAGGAAGTATAGGACCTAGAGTAGTGTGCTAATGGAACATAGTGAAGTGAAAGACAGTAAATTAAAAATACACTGTGAAAGAGAGAACAAGGGAAACCAGTCAAACAATGCAATTTAACAAGTCAAGTGAAGAAGACTAAAAAGAAAGAAGAGAAATACTAAAGTACTGATAAAATGAAAGATGCAAGAATAATGAAAAATAATAATACAAAATACAATAACTTGCAAGTTCTCTGGAGTAACAAAGTGAAGTTTTCTCACTGTCTCAGCTGTTGGGGTGACCCCTCTTTGGGCCCAGCTCTGGTCTTTTCACAGTTCCAGGTTTTATTGTTTCACTTGTGGGAATTAGAAAAAAAAGAAGGAAGAAGAGATAAAAAGGAAGAGAAAGGAAGAAGGAATAAAAAAGGAAGGAAGGAAGGGAGAAAGAAAGAAAGAAAGAAAGAAAGAAAGAAAGAAAGAAAGAAAGAAAGAAAGAAAGAAGCAGGAGTTAAAAGAAAAAAAAGTACTTAAAAAAAAAGCACCTCTTGCTGGCTTCAAACTGGCCAAGCCAGTTCTGCTGGTTTTCCTGGCTGCAGCAGGCTAGGGGGAATTGTTTTCACTTTTCTCCCTTCCTGAGTGGCACTTGAGTAGCCTTCAGCCCAGTTCCTCAGTTCAGTGCCTTCTGCATCTAGCCAAGGCCTTTAGTCCACTAGTTGCACTGTCCTTGAGGTGCACCAATTAGGGGCAATTCATACACCCCCTTCTCGCTCTTTGCCATCCTAGATGCTAGGGACTTTCAGTGCCCCTTCAGGCTAGTTCAGCCCCTTCCCCCCACTGTATTAAGTCTTTCTGAGGACTGCTGACTCTCTGAGCCCTGCAGTGCTCCTTTTCAGGGTGTCTCCACCTTCTTCTTAAAGAGCCAGTTGCCCCTACAGCGCAGGAATGCCATCATCGCTGCTGCTGTGGACACTGGTGTGCACTTTCTCTGCTGTTTCCCCCAGGGGCACCGGGGTTGGGTGCATGGTGCCTCTGGGTGGCAGGGTCAGGCGTGCTCCCTCCCAGACCTGCAAGTGTGGCAGGATGATCAGCAGCGGGTCCCAAATGTTCACATGCTAATGGTCCCCAGGGCTGCAGGTATGTGCGCAGGGCCTTCTGAGGTACACACTCTCCCCAGGGATTTGGGTGTGGGCTCTGAGGCCTTCCTTGCCACTGAGAGAGCATTGCACAGCTGGGTGGGGAGGAGGCCGGACAGCTGCCGAATGTCTCTTTTTTCACTTTTTTTTTTGAAAAATTCCTCCTGCTCAAGCCTGCTGCTTCATACAAGGGCCTGGCCTCTCACACAGCCCAATTCTCTGACCAGGGACTGTCTGGGTCAGGGTCCATCACGGCCCAACTCTCAACTCTCTGCAGCCTGTGCCCGTAGTCCCCGTGCCACTTCATCCTTATTCCCCTCCCTGCAATTTCAAGCATCCATGTCCCAACTGGTGCTGCTCGAACCTTGTTTGGCAGGGGAAGAAGCCATTGACCTGGCTGTCTCCCTAGAACCCTGCAGCAGACCTAACAGGCATCAGGCCTAGGGCTGCTGCTGCCCTGGTCCTGGCACTGGACCCAGAGACCTTATTGTCCTGAAGCACTCTCCTTACTGTCTGATTTTTTTATGTCCTGTACAATTTTTGGTCTCCAATCTTCATATATGCTGGGCTACTGTTGGCTGTTCGCTTTGGTCCTCAGAAGATCAGCTAGGTGTTTCACCCATGTGCAGGGTGAAGTAGACTCTGCTCCCACCTATGGCACCATCATCTTCCTTTTCCTCAATGAGTATTTTTTGAATAAATAAGCTGATGTTTTAATGTAACAAACATATACAATCAAATTGAAAGCACTGACTATAAAGAAGTAGAAGAGCCATTGAAATAGTGGAAGAAAACAACTCAGAAAAACATGTGAAAAATATTAAATAAATATATTTTGGAAACAGGAGATCACAAGAGAAGTGGACCTCCCCCTCAAAAGAAAAAAAAGAAGAAGTTCCATTTTTGCAGTAGATGGTATAATGACTTGGATAGTCGCGGTGCCAGCAAGAGCTGCTGGCGCACTGGATGCGACGGGGCTGCTGCGTCGGGCACAGCTCCAGAAGGACTCGCGTATTGGTCTGTTCTCTCTCATGCTTCCATTCAACAGTCCCATAGCTGCTGAACTAGTTTAAAACATTTCCCCATGGTTGAGGATACTTAGAAATCTTTAAAGAAATTCCTTAACAAATAAAAGCACCTTTTTCTAAAGTTCCTCTCACTGTAAGGGTGGCGATTATAAAACTAGTTTCAGTTTCATCCTGCTCCCCTAAGAAGCTGCTGTGATACACACAGAAAAACTTCCTTCTCCCATGTTTGCCTTGTAAAAAGAAGGAAAAGAGCTTCCTTTTATTTTCAATTATTCATTCTTTCTGATTCTGCCACCTGCGCTGACCCTGCATTAGCTAACTAGGGATAAAATGTAGTGGGTCAAGGAGTTCTGTTGGTGAAAAACAGTCAGAGAAAGGTTATCAGACCCCAACTCCGCTTATGTGTTTTGGGTCCTCCCTGCAAGGGGAGGGAGCTTGAAGCATCAGGCGAGCAATCTGCCACTTCTCCCAGTTAAGCTAGAAGCCAGATTACATGATGTGGAAATATCCTATAAGGCCCCTGTGCGTCTCGGGACATAATCCCAGACACCCCCACAGAGATTCTGACTCTAGTCGGAAAACCTGGTAACTCAGGCCAGGGGGAGGTGTTGCCATTTGTCTTCAGAGCTTGGCAGCTGCCAAAAGCCCTCATATAAACCTGTGGCTAATGTTTAAATCCTGGGAAGCGATCTTTGGAGTCCGGTAAAAGACAGATATCTCTCATTCACTACTGGCTTCCCTTAAATGCAGGCAGACAGAGAGAAAAGACAAGATTGAGGGCGCCACGAAAGGCAGTTTTGGAGAAAAACAGATTGCCTAATTGCTGTTTTCAAGGCAAACTTTTTGCTCTCTCTCCCAAGCCTGGGCTGCTCGTCGCGTGATTGGGGAAGGGAGCAAGTTTCAAAGCAGTTGTGAGAGAGTGCAACCAGGAAAAGAGAACCTATTCCCCTGAATATGACACACCCTGCAACATACCCGAAAAGCGTTCGGGTCCACCAAGGCCTATACTTATGTGGCCCAAAGCACACGAAATCCACTACCTGTGTTGGTGTGCCGTCAGCAGCCATGGCTCGGAGCCACTGGGTAAAAATGCCCCACGTTGGGCACCAGCTGATGCAGCCACTGGCAAGCAGTGACCATGAATGCTGCAGATACTCATGATATGAGAGAAATACACACAGACTACCAAGTCCTGTGGGGGAATAGGAGTGGCATGGCCACTCTCTCTAGTGAAGAGCACCCCACCTTCCCACCCGAGCAGACTTTTTATTAGGTAGTATTGGGTAGGGGAATGGATACGGTATGTGGATTATAGTCTAGTAGTGAAGATCAAAACAAGTAGGTATCTTTCAAAGAGCTGAAAAGAGCTCACGCTGAGTTTGGGATTTTGTCACCTAAGAGATACAAGCCGAAACTCGTTTCCTACCCATGCCTTCATATTCAAGAGCATCCTTAGCAAGCAGGTCTCACAGGATTTCACATATTCTATGTCCCAGGTCTAATTACCCCAGGGGTCTGCCGACTCTGGTCTGGACTGCACCACCCCTGCTATTTCCACAAGCCTGAGTCGGGTGGAGGAGATGAAGGCAGCTGAGAGACTTGGATTTCTCACATCCAGAACAGGGACTCAGGCTTTGTCAAAGCTGAGGGGGCAGGGGTAATGTCAATCACCCCTTCACTTCCACAGCCCCCTGAGTCTCTTCCCTGATGGTTTATTCCCATGTGATCATGTCTGTCTTAGGTTCATTCTCTTCTGAGAATTGTTACCCGTCATTGACTATCCGACCAAGCAATGCGAGCGAGACATAGAGCAGGCAGCACCCATGCCAGGGAAATAAGTTTTTTCTCCTTAGGTATCCTGGTTTCAGAGGTCTCTTACTCAGCCTTAGCCATGGGGGGTTACAGCTCCTGAAACCAGGCAGGGCGGACCCCAACAGTATAATGTCAGCCAAGGACATGTTTCATGCATTCTTGCATTTATTCATTCTTTCCTTCACCCTCCTCCCTCCTTCCTTCTCTCCCTCCCTTTCTCTCTTTCTAAGAATTTGAGGCCCATTCAATGACAGACACAAGATACACACTGTATGGTCTCATATAGATTCAATCTCAATCAAAGGTTTTGGGGAAAAGCATGCCACAATAAGCAGTGATATATTTTAGGTTTAATTTAAAAAGGTCACATAAATTATAAAATATACAAATAAAAAATGTTACTTTTGCTTCCAGTGAATCCACCTTCATGTCCCACCTGTAGGAGATCATTTTGGACCCCTGATTAGTGATTCTTTGTTAGGTGATTTTGAGAATCACTGCTTTACATAAAAACCTAGAAGTCATATTTATCCAATATGGGAAAATGCAAATCTTAGAGTGGTGGATGAATCACTCCAAGTGATTATGTTGAATGAAACAATTAAGATTTTAAAAGATCTTTCTAGCCTGACCTTAAAGCACTAAAGTAAAATGAGAAAAATTGTACAAATTCAATGAATCATGCATTGAAGAAAAAGATAGAGGAAAAAGTTCAGAAAAGTTCACAACAGAAGGATTTTGGGTAGTGTATATTTAATATGACCCAACAATTGGGTGGAAGGATGGAAGGAAGGCTTATGTATCTTAGTTTATAAATTCATATGAATGGAAACTCCATTTTATTCCAACCACATCTGGTGGGTTGTATTTATCTCTCAACATGATATTTTAAGAAAGCAATCAAGAAATTAGAATATGCTAAGAGAGGAGTTGACAAGGCAATGACAGAAACATAAAACTATGATATATGGAGGACAGTATCATCTGATTAGGAAACCATATATCTTCCCTGCCTGGTGTAGCTCAATGGATTGAGCGCAGGCCTGTGAACCAAGGGGTCACTGGTTCAACTTCTAGTCAGGGCACATGCCTGGATTGCAGGCCAGGTCCCCAGTAGTGGGTGCATGAGAGGCAACCACACATTGATGTTTCTCTCCCTCTCTTTCTCCTTCCCTTTCCTTCTCTTTAAAAATAAATAAATAAAATCATTTCAAAAAAGAAACTGTAGATCTTAAACACTGTTGTGACCACCTTTGTGGTATTTTACAAACCACCATGTTAAGATCACTAACAATCCCCTAAACTTAGTGAGTTAACACAAGGAAAGGTTTTTCTCTCTCACACTACATTTTTCTCACATCTTATACCTGAATCATCTGGAAGCCACAGACTCCAAGACAGACTCTGAAACAGAGCAAGAGAAATCAGAGAGCTGCATGCAGGCTCTTGAATGCTTCTGTTCAGCAATGACACACAACCCCACTGAACTGTAAGGAGCTGGAAAATATGAGCAAGCACCCATAGCCTAATCAATATTATACTTAATCTTTTCTAAATTTCCAATTTTTACTCTTTATCTTGCTTTATCCTCAACCTAGAGGATAATATCTGGGAGATCATGGGTTTGCTGTGCTACCTTATTTTCTCTAATAAATATTAAAATAAGTGACTTTTGGAACTATAGAAGCTCATTCACCTAAAACCATTTCGCATACTAAAAAATATGTCACTTTTAGAGAAAGACTAACTTGTTGAATGAAATGAATTACAGTAAGGAGTAGAAGAGAATGCAATCCGTATGCAAAGGACAGTGCAAAGAGACTGTGAAACACTACAGGATTCACAAGTGGAAATTTAGGATCAAATTGCACAACAATTATAACAATGGTGTTCCCAGACGAGGACAATAATTCTGACTCGGAAACACTGAGCAAGATGGAAATGTGTAAGAAATAAGCTGTGGAAGATTAATAGTAATAGTTGTAAAGAAATGTAACATAAAAATGAGTAATAAAATTTGAGTTTTGACTTTCACATTCACTTTTTTTACAGTGACTTGTGTTAGTCATTTAATGAAGATGAGTAGCTGGAGAAAACATAAAGCTGATTCACTTAAAAATCACTTGGCTTGAGATGAATAATCACTAGTATTGTTACCACCTGTCGTGCTAAGCCCTTTCCCCACATTATCTCATTTAATCTTTTTGACAATTCTGTAAATTGTATTCTATTAATATTTCCATTTTATGGATAGAAAACCTGAGGCTATTTCTAGGAAGATACTTGGCCAGAATAACAGAGTTAAAACTGAAACCCTGATCTTAATCTAAAATCCAAATCCTTGAAAGAAACTCTGACCCCCAGCTTGCTTTAGGGTCTTTCATTTTATTTTTCCATCATTTCTCTGTCTCTTATTATCCTTTGTGGAAGTAAGCAAGGTTTAAAAAACAATAGTTTAAAGAGAACTGCTTTTCTGAATGGTTATTCAGTCTTGTTTCATTATCCTCCTTTTTAATTTTTTTCTACTTCTTTTTTTAAACTTTTTTTTTCCAGTTTAAAGTCCAGAATCAATAGGATCAGAAATCAGACAAAAACCTTGAGCTTCCCTGAGGACACACACGGGGGATTTGAGAATGTCAGCTGTACAAATATGATGCCATCTTTAGATAAACTAATTGTCTGGAAGGATGAGGAGACCAGCCCCTGTGTTGCAGTCAGATGTCACGGAGTCCTACTTCCAGCCAGCTTTATTATCTGACAGATACAGAGCACAAATATTGACTTTTGCTATTTTTACTGTAACTGCAGCCATAAACATTGATTACTGCAGGAGAGAGCAGACCAGGAAGAAAGCAGCAGTGTCTTCACAGCCCAAGAGGCCTTTGTCTTTGCCTCAGGACAGACAGGAGTAGGATATGAATGAGGTCCGCATAGAATGATTCAAGGCAGAAATAATAAAGTGGTGACGATGTGAAAGATCCCACAGGTTAGACTGACTGGAAAAAAATCCCTGCTGATTTTGCCTTGTCATCTGGGTTCATTTAGCCCAAACAAAATCTGAATGTAGAAAGAACAGAGACTTAAGAGAACTTAGCCTCCCTCCCATTGTACACACTCTTATCTAGTCAGACTTTTTTGCTATTCCAATGGCAATGAACAAAAGTTGATAACGGTATTTTCCTCCTTCCCCCCATCCATATTTCAGCATGGCAGGGCATGGCAAGGAAAATACTCAACACAGCACTTTGTATTTCTTTTGTAAAAAATGAAGGGATTCCTTTTTTTTATATATCAATCTAGTCATTAAGAAAATGCAAAAAAGTAAGGAGATTTTCCCATTTAGTGTTTTATGATTTTTTTAAAGTCCATAGCATAGAATTTATGTCACCAGAGTAGAGTAACTCACATGTCCTGTTTCATTAGATCTAGTACATCCTGCATGAGTTTTTGGAAGCAGCAATATCGTACTACACATTAAAGACATTCACAGTATGATGGAGGGACAGACAGGCAGTGCTAAACCTGAGAGTGGATCTACAGAGTAAGTGGTTCTTATGTGCCAGAAAATGGAACTTGGTAGTCAACTGAGGCCTTTAAAGGCTTGTCCTAGGACAAGGCTGCAGGGTTTTCATCTCAAGGTACATCTCATGCTAACATCTAACACCTGGGCCCAGATCAGCCCAGAGCAAATGAATCTGCACCTTTTTCAGAGATTCAGGGAGTAAGAATAGAAACCAACTCCGTCATCATCAGAGGCCAAAAATCATTTAAATAGATGCAGAGGAACACAGCAATGAATGTAGTCAGAGGTGGAAGAGGGCCTGCCTGTGTGTTGAAGGTGGGAGTACAAGTTATATGTACTTTAAGGGGAGATTAAATTCTATTTTCCTGAAGTCTCACTGTCAGGAGACATAAGACGTTAGTACATTTGTGACAGTGACTCCATTGTCAAAGGCTGATGGTGTCTGCTTTTAAGGGAGTCATTCATTAATTGATTAAAGGAGACTGACTGAGAGGTTTCTGTACACATGAGAAGCTGGGTGGAACACATGAACATGTCACATAGAGGAGAAAGCGTGGTTTTTAGATTGAAGCAAAGGTGGATGCAAATCTAGGTCCAAACATATAGATTTGTGTAATTTCAAACAGTCTCTTGGGTTTTTCTGAACCTCATTTTCATTTTCTGTAAATAGAAAAATGACATGGTTATTACTAGGCTGAAAATAAATAATATCTGTACAGTGTTCAGTATGTATATATGTTTACTCCTTCTCTTTATTACTATTCCTTATCCCCTGTAAGAAATATCAATAAAATGCAGAATGATATTTATTAAGCAGTTTAGAGTATCATGTTAGACTGTAAGTTCAAGGGAATTACAGTGGGACTGATGTCTTAGAAAACTGGCTGATAGGTTCTGTTTGCAGAGAAGGCTGCACAAACACCACATTTGTTTAAGAGTCACATAAAGAGTTCATCTGCTGCCTACTTTTGTATGTGAGTTACAAAGCACCTTTTCGTTCAAGCTTTTACAAAACTAAGAGAAAGCTGCCATTGATTCAGAGTTATCTCCACCACCAATTGCATAATCCACCATAATGGGCAGGTCTTTTCAAACCCCCAGCCTTCAGAGGTCTTCTCCAATTCCCACTTGGTGGTAAGAGCTTGTCCTCCAAATCATCAATTCAAAATGGTTTCTTAATGAATTGCAATCTCTAGGAGTTTAAGTTGAGATTCCATAATACTGTTAATTATTCTAGATAGACATCTCAGATCTCCACTTAGAATCATAACGTTCTTTAAACCAAAACACTTAAATCCCCATTCATTGTTACAAATATAAAGCAATTTTCTTATTTTCCTTTATCAACATTCACTGAACTCTCTCACTTTGGATGATTATTATTAAATGACAATAAAACTATGTTATGTTCAAAATAGGTTTTATTTCTATATTCATTTTGATTATCAAACATAAAATTGTGGCTATATTTAACGAGTTTGTGAAGTGATGTTGACATCATTAATTAGGTCACTTGCTTGTAGTAAGGATATGTCATTTCCAATATCCAGTCCTGCCCCTTGCTGAAACTATAACATAACATGGATGCTTTCATACACTGGGCAGATGGAGGGGGTCAGGCCAGTGCCAGGATATGCAATAAACTTACATCAGCTCAACCATTGGGACCCAGAGCAAGGGCCCACTCAAGCAGAGAAGGGCAACCATGTGGTCCCGTTGGACATGTAGCTCATGGGATTCCTGGGCCTAAGTGTGTGCTCGGCTTCATAGAGCAGAAAACTATTTATAGACCTGTCACCACTTCAGTGGGTAAAGAAGTACTGTATGTATTATTTCAGACTCTAGGTAGGCAAGTGTAAATGTATTTTGGTGGCTTCACTAGCATAAGTGTGGCCTAACATGAACATGGGACTATTTAGATAAACACTGCATTTGAAATCACAATATTACTAATTGAGCAACATTGACCAAATCACAGGTCACTCAGCATTGGTTTCCTCATCCAAAAAGTGGGCATGACCATTTCTGCTTCACAATGTCAACAGGGTAAGGTAAAATTATGTATGTATGAGAAGATTCCTAAATTAAAAGCAACACATATACAAGACTGGTTTCGCTGTTTTCAATCTTATTATCCTCCCCATCTTGACCCAACATTCAAAAACCTTTGATGACTTTCTGTTATTTTTAAGACTGGCAAAGCTAAGTATATTAGCCTATCACTCAGGGTCTCAACTTGCCTGATATTATTCCCCACCATTTCCTTCTACAAAATGTTAGCTTATCACAGTGGATCTGTTTTTCCCTAAATGGGTCCAATGTAGTCCCAATATTTCGCTAGGACATTCAGTTGTCCAGTTGAGCAGGACATTACATCTTCTAGCTTTATCACAATGAAAGAGAAGATTTTGGGCTTCTAGGAGGGAAGCTTCAAAATCATGGCCTAATTTCTGGTCTTGGCTTATACTGAAAAGTTCATGAGAGCCAGAATACTAGCTTGTTAATTACCAAGTATTAATTACTAACTATTTATATTTTGCTATATAAACATCTTCATAAAAATTCTCATTATCATCATAGGTTTACTGGAGAGCAAGAGGAACCCACTAGATGGTATTAATAATGAGCATGTTTTTAATGCAGAGAGTTCCAGATCCCAGTGGGTAATAGATCTGTAGGTGCCCCTGTAAGGCTTCAGCTCCTGGCAGAGCTCACAGAGGTGCTGCTGGAGCTGGGTGTTGGGGCATGAATGGGTGGATCTGGAGCTGCTGTTAAACAGGCAGAGCCTGGTGGACAGGGGAAGCACCTGAAATTTAATGAGTCTGCAGGGGTTCTTCTTACCGGGACTCCTGGTTGACTTGTATTGGAGAGACAGAATAATGCCATATTTTGTGGGTAATTATAGAGATGCAAAGTGAGAGAAATCCCTGAACATTTTTCTTTGGCCAGCTTATAAGTCATTTTTTCCCCAATAAACAAAAACCCCACCTAAAAAAATTAGGTCATACTGCTTTTCATAGTAGCATGTCATATATCTTCTTCCCTCTTCACCCATGTTCTATCAAAAATGAGAAATGATTTTGCAGAGTTCTTAAAAAGTTGGGATCACAGTAGAGCCTGACCCAGTAAGCTGAGCTGGAAATTTCATGGAAGATTCTTCTGAAGTATCCCATACTCATTTCAGGGCCTATGAAGTTAATCTTCAGAAAATAATCTCAGCTCCTTACTGCCTGTCCATCACCTCATCTGTAGTGTTCATCATTCTTAGACAGCACCAAACTCTTAAGAATTGGGAGAAGATGGGGTGGGGACAGACAGTTTAAGAAAAATCAAAGTTGATTGGTGACTTTATTCTTCAACTCTTCCCCACACTATACCTAGGGAACTAAACTCTAAAGAGTATTACGCACAGAAAGAAAGTCACACCACGTCAACTCTTTGCCATGAAAAATGTTGTAAATTTTTTTTGTTGATTCAGGAAGGCCCACTTTTAGCTTTCCTGAATGGGTTTACTAGTCTGTATTTTGTTATAAGTTCTGTTAAATGTTCTCCAGTTTTCTAAAATGCAGCTGTGTTATTATCGCTGTACATGGAATATAACAGCTCAGTCACCTCTGAGCTATTGAATAGGCTGTTCCTTAGGGATGTCCTGCTGCTAGGTGAAAACATGTTACTAAGGGGAGTGGCAGCCATCTGGTTATGTTGAACATGGAGGGATTTGGGAGGAGCAATATATGAAGGAAAGAGTATAATTTGAAAAGGTGTATTTACTGCTATCATTGCTTATTTATTTTAATTTGTAGTAATTATTTTGAATCTCAAATAACACTAAGAAGAACTCAATGTTGTTTATTATTGAAGGAAGATATAGATTAAAAAGGCTGACATGAACTAGACTCAGAAATTACAGAAACAATTTTTAAAAAGTGCTTTACCAGTAAATAGCTGTATAACTGAGAGTGTATAAAGATAATAAAATACAGTGCATGGAGTTTTAGGTAAAGCTCACTGAGATGTCAAGTGTTCTTTTTATTTTTTTTAAATTTATTGAGGAATAATTGACAAATATAATAGTATATATTTAAAGTCTACAATGTGATGATTTAATATACCTTATAGAATATTAACAACTGGGGAAATTAACATGTTAAAGGCCCTTTTAACTTTTTTTGTGTTATGCCCCATGAAGTAATATTCTCTATTTCTACAGACACACATACAAAAGAGCCTGAAAATGAACCCTCCACACTCTTAACAGTAGTTACCTTCCCAGGTGCGGAAGACTCAAGACAAACTTTATTTTGAGACTACTGGACTCTTTGGTAAATATTATACTGGTAGAATGTATTCACATATTACTTGTGGAAAATTAAGTATTAATAATTTTTTTAAGTTTATAGTAATAAAATCCAAATAACCACACAGCAGTGCTAAGCCTAATTAGTTGAGCAATTTAGGGAATTTCCTCCAGGTTGCTGGACATCAGCTTCCCCATCTGAAGCCAGTGGTGCTTGGTCAAGCAAGACTAGAGAATTGCTCATGGGCTCCATGTTTCCCCCCAGCTCTGAGCAGAGCCTCAGCCTCTGGGAATGGAGGGACCAGGAGGACTGGGAGAACTAGAGAGAAGACTGAGTGGATATGTGTGGAGTGGGGATGGGGATGCTCTGAGACCTCACACCAATTCAGATCCAAGCAACTCTGCTGTCACCTAGTTTTTTCAAAGTACCCTTCTTCATTAAACCAAGTTTGAAAAAAATGCTACAAGAGAAATAATCACTTATTGATAATTCTAGTTCTACAAAAAAACAAAAACAAAAAACCCAAACCAAGTTGTATGAGAAGATTCTGGATTTACAAGTAGTGTGCTCCGAGCTTAAAGGTACAATTGGCATAGAAGTCATTGAAACAGTTCCCATAGTAACCAATGTTTTTGTTGAGGGAGGCAGCAAAGAAAATGAAGGCAAACTTCAGCGTCCGGCTCCTGCTTCACTCTTGTTATTCATTGCAGGACTGGTGCTGTGCAAGCAGGTTTCATCCTGTCTTACTGTGGTTCTTTAGCTTTAAACTTCAAAGTAAGCAATTTTTTTTATCAGTTGGTGCTCTTTCCATGGAAATGATAGAAAACCCATTAAAATGAACAAGAGAAAAAGATGGTGTTTTTTAAAAATTATATTTTATTGATTATGCTATTGTGGTAGTCCTGAATTCTCCCCCTTTGCCTTCCTCCACCCAGCACCCTCACTCCCTCAGGTCATTCCCCTGCCCTATTAATGTCCATGGGTCACGTGTGTAAGTTCTTTGGCTACTCCCTGTTCTTTTCTGTACTTTACATCCCCATAGCTATTCTGTAACTACCCTCATTTCTCACCCATTCTCTCACACCCACCATCATATCTCTTTATCTTTAACCTTTGGCATTTTAATTCTGATGTGTCTTGGGATGGACCTCTTTGTGTCTATCTTGTTTGGGACTCTCTGTGCTTCCTGGACTTGCATGTCCATTTCCTTCAGCAAATTAAGGAAGTTTTCTTTCATTATTTTTCAAATAGATTTCCAATTTCTTGCTGTTTGTATTCTCCTTTTGGTATTCCTATGAAGCAAATGGTGGATTGCTTAAACTTGTCTCACAGGCTGCTTACAGTATCCTCATTTTTTGGATTCTCTTTCCTTCTTGCTGCTCTGATGGTTGTTTTTTTGCTTCCTGATGTTCTAAATCATTGATTTGATTTTGGGCTTCGCCTGCTCTACTGATGTTTCCCTATAAATTGTTCTTTATTTCAATTAGAGCATGCTTCATTTTTTTTTTAGATTTTATTTATTTATTGTTAGAGAGAGGGGAAAGGAGGGAAAAAGAGAGGGAGAGAAACATCAATGTGTGGTTGCCTCTCACATGCCCCCTACTGGGGATCTGGCCCCCAACTTAGGTATGTACCCTGACTGGGAGTCAAACCAGTGACACTTTGGTTTACAGTCCTGCACTCAGTCCACTGAGCCACACCAGCCAGGTATCCTTTGTTTCTGACTGGATCCTTTTAATGCTGTTAAGGTCCTCACTAAATTCCTTGAGCATCCTTATAACCAGTGTTTTGAACTCTGCATCTGATAGATTGCTTATCTCCATTTTGTTTAACTCTTTTCCTGGAGTTTTGATCTGTTCTTTCATTTGGGCCATGTTTCTTTGTCTCCTCATTTTGGCAACCTCCCTGTGTTTGTTTCTATGGGTTAGGTAGAGCTACTTTGACTCTGTGTCTTGGTAGTGTGGCCTAATGTAGAAGGTGTCCTATAGGATCTAGTGGCACAACCTCCTCTATCACCCAAGCTGGGTACTTGAGGCATGCCCTTTGTGTATGTTGAGTACATCCTCCTCTGGTAGTTGAGCCTTGGTTGCTGTTGGCAGATCAATGGTAGGGATTTACCCAGGCCAGTTAGCTGCAAAGTTTGGCTGTGACCACTTACCACCAACCTCCACCCTCCATGGAGGATCAGCTATGCAGGGGCAGGGTGGTGGTACTCTGATGTGGTCTGTAGCTATGTGCTGGCCCCTGGGGTTTCCTGGGTGGTGCAGGCCAAGGTCAGCCCCTACCTGAGTTTTTCCTGGGCCACCCTGCCTGAGTTATAAAGCAACCTGAGATGGCTCTACTTGTGCTAATTTAGAGATTTCCGGGCAAAGTCAAGCTGTGAATCTAAGCTGCTAATTCTGGGCCTGGTGCTCACTGAGACCAGCTGTTGCTTGTTTGAGAGGATTTAGGAAGTTGCAAAGCATGAGCCAAGATCAGCCATTCATATGGAAAAACAGCTTGAGTGGGCCCATAAGTTGGGTCAGGAGGAGTCTCTAGGGATCTCCAAGGCAGGTCAAATACTGTTAACCAGGTTGACAGAGTCTCAGATATGGCACCAGCCCCGGGACAGGGCCCCAAAAAGGGACAATTGTCTCTGCTTGCCTTGATGCCAGACACCTCAGCCTACCCATGAATGCCACTGGTGCCCCTAAAGCCACCACCCTGTTGCCAGAGCCCAGAGGGAATGAGTCTGAGTGAGTCTGTGTGTGGGTTTTTAAAGAGGAACTGCTTGGGGCTCCAGAAGTTTCTTCCACCATCTCAATCCCCACTGGTTTTTGCAGCGAGAAGTTGCGGGGACTTATCTTTCTGGCACTGGTACCCTGGGCTGGGGGTTCTGGTGTGAGGCTGGGATTCCTTGCTCCTGAGATAGCCCTCCTGAATTTTTATCCACCATACATGGATGTGGGGCCAGTCAATTCTGTGTCTTTGCCCCTCCTACCAGTCTGGATGGATGTGGTTTCTTTAATTCTGTAGTTGTCAGTCTTCCATTCAACTCAATTTATGTTGGTTCTAAGAGATGGTTGTTTTATATCTTAGTGTAATTTTGTTGAGGTTGTGCGAAGAAGTGAGCCATGACTGCCTACACCGCCATCCTGACAGGAAGTAAAAGGTGGTGTTTTTATGATTTTAAGCTCAAGGATACCAATTTAGATCCAGTGCCTCAGGTGACACACTTGGTCTCTTCTCATCTCTGTGTCCCATGTGTTCCTGTTCTCAGGTTCCAGGTGGTGACAAGATGGCTGCCTCCCAGGTCCAGTCCAGCATGACAGGGAACAGCTCTTTCTGGTCATTTCTCTCTGATCACTTTTATGAAAGCTCAGTGATTGACTGATTGGGCAACTTGAGTCAATGGCCATTCTAGATCCCAGTCAGTAGAAAGGGAAGATTAGATGCTCTGATGGTCCAAATTAGAGTCTTACCTTAACCATGTGATGTACTGGGATGGAGGGTGGGGGCTACTCAAGGAAAATTCAGGGTACTATTTCCTGATGTGTAGAATAAATAGTAGGTCTACTAATAACATACCTACTGGCCTCTACGACTACTTTTACAAAGAGTTCTAAAAAGAGTAGAAAGCGTGGTGCCTTGTGAACCTACTCTGTCCTGCTTCCTTCTCTATTGTCTGTGAGTCTAAGGCAACAACCAGGGACATATGTCACCTTTACGCAGCTTAAGTTCCCTAAAATACTTCTTTCCAGTTACAGTTGACATACAGTATTATATTAGTTTCAGGTGTACAATGTAGTGATTAGATATTTATACAATTTGTGAAGTGATCCCTCCAATAAGTCTAGTACCCATCTGACTAAAATAGCTTACTTTCAACAAAGGTTTTTGAAAGCAGTATACCCTTTTCTTTAAATGTAAAATATCTTCAAATCACATAGAAATGTATCAATACTTTCTTAAGTAGACCCACATAAGCAAGCCCTGTGAAGAAAAGAATCTGCAGAATACACCTCAAGTAGAATAAGAGAATCAAAATGAGAATTGCATTAAAATGAGTAACTATGCCTGATTCACATAATTGAAACCTCTAAGTATGTTATTCTTAACCAAGTGATTTTATTAAGTTCCTCTCTCTACACAGCAGAAGGAAAACATTAAATTCATTAATAATTCTAAAAGCATTTTAAAATAATATTTTGACAGTAATTTTAAATGGAAACACATTCATATGTATACATAGAAATCATGTTTTAAAATGAAGGGAGTAGGAAGTACAAATTGGCAGTGACAAAATAGTCACAGAGATGTAAAGTACAGCATAGGTAATGTAGTCAATGCTATTGTAATAACTATGTATGGTGCCAGGTGGGTACTAGACTTATTGAGAGGATCACTTTGGAGTTATATGTGTCTTAACCACTGCACTGTGTACAATTTTTCAATTGTAATTGAAAACTTTTAAAAAGGTGTATAAGGTATACATATTTACCCACACACATTCACACACACATAATTATTAGTAGTTGAATCTATAGCCTGAGGTAACAAACACACAAAAAAGTTAGACTTGCAAACACAAAACACATGAATGTTCAGAGAACCATAGCTGGAAGAAAAAAAACTAAAATGTTTTCTCACACTTTTTCATCAAGTTTTTAGAGTCTTGAATAGCAGAGATCCTTCTTAATTGATCAATTTTCATAATGCTGAATTTGATCAAATCATAAAATACTAATCAGAATGCAGTTTTTAAACCATAATGGATAATGAAAG
The DNA here is from genome assembly GCA_028533065.1 of Trachops cirrhosus. Classification (NCBI taxonomy): domain Eukaryota; kingdom Metazoa; phylum Chordata; class Mammalia; order Chiroptera; family Phyllostomidae; genus Trachops; species Trachops cirrhosus. Next base: position 58,941,115 of record CM052545.1, on the reverse strand, counting down.
AAAGATGGAATTAGTGAAATAAAATTCATCCCATCTTTATCTGGTTAAGAAAAATTAGAAATTGTGTGTGTTTTCAATCACAAAAAAAGTGTTCCCCCTTCTCATAAACTCACAGAACCCATTCTCCTAACTCACTAAAGGCAGCACAGCTATAGGGGGCAGCAGACAGTCTCCCTTCCCTGTGTTCTCCACAGGTGCCCTCCCAGTGGACAGGATTTGCGTTTCCCTAGTGACTGTTTGAAGAATCCAGACCAAGCCGGCACCCTCTTATCCTTGGTCTCAGACCTGAAGAGTTTCCCTCACATGCACATTGCACTGATATTCCTGCTGGCTGTCTCCTAAGAAATGTTAAAAGCTTCTTAAGAATTTGAGTTAACCAGGTAAAGAAGTGTCTAGCTCCAGCTGAAACCTCAGCTTTACTCAGGTCTGCTGAGCATCCCAGTGGAGAGATTTTCCACTGCAGAACCAGAAGGGGGAGCCATAGCGTAAAGGTATTTTAGCTCATTCAGACTATTTCTATGCAGATGAGTAATATTCACAGCACAGATTAGGTAACTTGTGGTATACCACACATTAAATCGATACTGTTAACAGGAAATTCTGTAAGGAACATCCGGGTAAAGATGTCAGTCTTTATATTCTCATTTACTTGACCAAGAAGGAATACAAAAAATTCTTCACCAATCTTAGAAATTACTAATGGGTACAATCAGTATTGTCAGAAATCTTAAGGTACTTTACAGCACAGATTGAAGAGGAGAATGTATTGGCCAATGGGCTTTATTGTTTGAAGTCTGGCTGAGGAGTATGTTAGAGGACTCCCCAAAAGGAACCCAAGTATTTGGGAGTAGCAGGTGCTCCTTAACGTGGACAAGTTGGCATTAGGGAGAGATGAGCTTTGCTTCTATCTTTGATAAGAGCTCAAAGCATTGAAATCACAACTGGGGCAGAGGAACCAGCTGTGACATTTGTCCTTGACTTAGACTAGCAGGGATGGTACCAGTCATGAAGGCAGGTGCTCATCCAGCTGACTTCTGGTTCTGCAAATTGAGATGCAAAGAGAGTGTTCCCACCACTGTTTCCTACATTTTACAGAAAAATAGACCTCAATTTCAGCAAAATAAAACTAGACTTTTCATTTTTTTTCCTGAGTCTGGATGATTTAAAAGTATTATTATAAAGTAGTTCAAACTAACACCATTTTAGATATACTCACTTTTAGAAGAGTGAGCAAACAGAGAAAAAAAAAAACAAAGAAAAGAATTTGTTAAAAAAGAAAACCAGTGAAAAATCTAGCTAATTTGGTCAATGAAATGAAAGTCCTATGCAAGATAAAGTGTTAGAAAATCTCTAATTGGCATTCCAACCTAATCTAAGAGGAGGTGGCATCTATGGAGCTGCAGTAGGCCATCCTCAAAGGTACAGCTCTGAAGTCAGGCAGATTGTTTATGGACAAAAAGCAAGCTGGTGAAATTTTAAAATGCCATAAAAGAAGTGACCTGGAGACAGGCTGTCGTAGAGCACTGATTCACTCAAATAGAAGGAAATAGAAGTTTAAGAAACTCTCTACAAATTCAGAGGAAAAGCATACTGACACTAAATGGAAAAAGGAAGGAGATGTGTTTTGTCTATCAATAATTCTAAAAGTAAAAATAGAGCATATTAGGGGGAAGAAATCACCAAAATAATGATGGAAGAGGAAGTTGCTAAAATTAGTAAGGGTTATGATCTTAGTTAAAAGATTTAGCAAGTCCCAGGAAAGATTTCTTTAAGAAAGTCACTCATTGGATGGAAATTGCAGAGCACCTTTATGATCAAGGAAAACAAATGTTAAACAGAATGGATATGGTTCCTGTTCCAGTAGAGCTGAGTCTATCTTGTAAGATGGATAAATCACAGTCAATAGCATAAAGCATGGGATGTGTTGTGACAGACGTGACAAGCCTACAAGAGGTGCACTTTAAGTGTTTTAGGGGATTAGGGGTAATTTTCCAGAAGAAGTGATATTTTAGCAGAATTGAGGAATATGTAGTCATTATCTGGAAGAAAGGGGTGAGATTTAAGAGAGAGTATAAAAGAAGTAGAAGAGAGGAAATAAATTAATGGCAAAGGGTTATATCTTAAGCACTGAAAAAGGATTTATGACATGAGATTTGAGACATGATGAAATAAAATGAGAACCACATTGTAATAGTTTCTAGAAATATGATATATTTTTCTAATTTCTTGTGTTAGTGAAAAGATATAGTAAGTATCTGAGCAGAAGGTAATAAACAACTTAAATGAGAACCGAAAGCAGTTTGTCAACAGATGGTGACTATGAACATCAGACAACTGTGGGTAGCAGAGTTTGCAATGAGAATTTTATACCCAGCTGATGGTTATATGAAAGGGTGCTACACATTATCTGAAGTGCAAGGATGCAGAAAATACAGCAACCAACACATACTTTTTGTAAATGTACTCAGACAACTACAGTAAATTAAGAAATGAATCAAAGCTAGGATCATGGTTTCTATACCAAGATGGCAGACTAAACACATATAAACCTCTACATTTCTTCCTCAAAACTCAGAATAATGATGAAAGGAGTATAGGAATGAGATTAAACCCATAGCAGTTCTGGAAAACAGAGAAAGTCTTATTAGCAGAAAGTTTAACGAATTTTGTAAAATTATAAAATACCCTGGTTTGACAGGGAAAATAGAGCCAAAAAAATCACAAACAAATAGAGACATCTGGAAGGGGTCACTGAAGAAGCAAGCACCAGTCTTCCCCACAGAGCCCTGGAACCACTCCAAGATCATCATCAAGAGCTGGAAATATTTGTTGAATGATGTTGAATGAATGAACAGCCTGTGTGGCAATTAGCAGCATAATTAATTGAAGGGTTGCCAGCCCAGCTGGACTGGTCCTCAGCTCTGGCACACAGAGGGCTGGCTATGGCATTTTCTCTTAGATATAACAGAAGAAATGAACACTCCTCTTTGCAGTAGAGGCTCTGTCTCCCAGAAATGGAAAACAGAAAAACAGTTCTGTAGATCAGTGAAATGCCCTAACACTCCCTGCTACCAGAGAAATATCTTGTTTGGCTTATTCTGCTTTATTGAGAGCAGGCCTTGACATGCTTCTGTGCTCTCTGCTAGCCCCACTCAAAAAGCGGTCCATTTGCAAGAACATCCCACCCATGCACCGAAAGAAGCCTGGAGCTTTCCCCATTAGAGCAGAAACCTGAGGTCGATACAGTGCTGCCCACACTTGCTGAGGAAAGCCAGTGCCATGACCAACAGCCATCATTCCAGCCCTTTAATCATAAGTGCACATGGGCAAGCAGACATCACGGAGAAGCAAACTGCTACAGAGAAGCATCTACAGGAGCATGTGGAAGACTTGGCCCCTGAGAGATTAACATAGGCAAGAGGGATAACTTAACTTTTCAACAAGAATCACAAAAAACTTTTGAAAGAATAGTAGACAGATAGATACATAAAGAGATAGTCAGGCTTCTTTGAAAATGAATCAAATAATGAGTGAAAATTTAGACTTTGAGAACATTTAAACTTTAACAATTAATTACAAAATTTTTTAAAGAAAAAACTGAGAAGGGCTAAATACTACAATAGATTAGGATAAAAGGAACAGAGGAAGCATCCCCTAAAATACATGTGTGGGCCAAAGTAGATTTACAGTGGTTTGTATGGAAAAATATATAATAAAACAACAGACATGTTTCACATGATCACAACTGTAAACCTACTTTTGCTCACCACTGTATAATAATAGCAAATGTATGAAAAAAATATTACCATTGCTTTGTAATTAAACTTTTCCCACCTATGGAGGCATGTAAAGTTTTTGGAATTTAGCAATTTCATTATTGGTATCATATATATCATGATATATTACCATGGTTTATCTTTCTTAGAACAGGCAAAGTTTCTTTTACAATATTGCGATTTTGGTCCTCCTTCAACTCCCTTTTCTCTTAGGGAGCTCTATTTAATGCTTTTTCAATTACTCAATACATTTGCCAGGTATCTTAACTTTCCCATGGAAACCATACTATTTCATCTTCATTTAAAAATTTTTAAATATATTCATGTGCTTAGAAGACTAAATTTAAGATTTTTATTATTTTTAACCTGAATTTTGAAAATATAACAAAACAAAATTTTAAATATAAAACATTATTTAAAAAAATACATGTTTACTTGAGTTTAATTCTTTGTTATATTTGTTGTTGTTCTTTACTCTTTTTCTTTTTTAGGGAGTTTAAGGTATTTTATTATAAATACATAGGCACAATATTTAAAGACCCTAATATTAAAGTATATTTACCAGATTTGCTATGCAAATGGTCAGTCCTCTTCTAGTCTATTTTCCCTTCCCAGGAGAGTCAACTCTTTTAGCTGACTCCTGTGGCATTTTCTTGCAGTCTCTAAATAATGTTAGCTTTACTACTTCTTGAATTTTCTGCTTTGTGTATATCTATTGACATCATCCTAAATAAATGAGCATTCAACTTTGATTTTTACCTGTTAGCTTCTAAAAAAACATACACTTTTCTCCTTTTCAATTTTTCAATGTAATTATACTACAATTTTTAACTTCATTAACTATTTATTGCTTGAATTGTCATAATCATGTGAATGCTACTGAGAGCTGAACCTAGAAAATTCTGATACTGTTTCCTTTCTTTTTTATATTTTTGGGACCAATTATTATCATTTGTTTGCTTGGCTTTCTATATATTTATCACCAGTTTAACACAAACTCTCCAGCAATTATATACGAATCTCTTCTCAATAAATTAGGCATTTTAACACCTTCATCTTTGTGGAGAAATTGCTCTGTGACTTGTTGCAATATGAAATGGTTGTAAGGGTTATCTTAAGGTCTCCTATATTCTTCACTATCCTGGGGATTCTTCTTTATTTCTCTCTTGTGTTGGATACCTTGTTTCTTTGATCCCATGTCTTCTTTCTGGGTTTACTCCCTTGGTTTGACAAAGTATGTCCTCCAATAGCTTTCCTGGCAGGGATAAACTTTTTGAGAACTTCAGTTTCTGAAACTGTTTATATATTTTGCCTGACATTTGACTAATAGTTTAGCTAAGTCCATAGTTTTAAGAAGGGGAATAGGACTAGGAAAATATTGCTTGCTTTTTGCCTAGTTTTTAATATCTGCTATGAAGAAATCTGAAGCCACCAGAATTCCTGATCATTTGTATAAACCATGTTGTTCATGCATATATTTTTCTCTTTGGGAGACTCTTTGATCTGAGCCTTCTGCATCTGCACTGCATGCAGCGCCTGAACCTTTGTCTCCCCCCAGGCACTCAGAGGATAGGGCCCTGGAATCCCGAAACTCATGTCCTTCATTCTGCCAAATGTACATGAATTGTTGATAATTTCCTCTCCTCTATTTTATCTGTTCTTTCTTTCTTGAATTTTCATTATATTATTACTGGACTTCCTAGACATCTTTTATCAATTTCTTATTATTTTTAAATTCCTATCACTTTGTCTTTTTAGTATGTTTTTTAGGAGAATATCTTGGCTTTATCTTTCTATTTTTCTATTAATTTTTATATTTTATTTTTTCTAATTTTATTTTAATCATTGTTCAAGGACAGTTTTCTGTCCTTTACTCCCATCCCAACCCACCCACCCCTCTCTCCCCACCATCCTCCCATTTCCACACCCCCTAGTTTTGTCCATATGTCCTTTATATTTGTTCCTGTAAACCCTTCCCATTCTACCCTGAAATTCCCTCCCCTTTCACCTCTGGTCACTGTCAGCCTGTCCTCTATATCAGTGTGTTTGGATATATTTTGCTTCTATGTTTGTTTGTTTTGTTGTTTAGGTTCCTGTTAAAGGTGAGATCATATGGTATTTGTCTTTCACTGCCTGGCTTATTTCGCATAGCATAATGCTTTCCAGTTCCATCCATGCTGTTGCAAAGGGTAGGAGTTCCTTCTTTCTTTCTGCTGCATAGAATTCCATTGTGTAAATGTACCATAGTTTTTTGATCCATTCATTTACTGATGGACACCTAGGTTGTTTCTAGCACTTAGCTATTGTAAATTGTGCTGCTATGAACATTGGGGTGCATAGGTTCTTTTAGATTGCTGTTTCAGGGTTCTTAGGATATAATCCCAGCAGTGGAATTTCTGAGTCAAAAGGCAGATCCATTTTTAGTTTTCTGAGGAAGTTCCATACTGTTTTCCATAGTGGTTGTACCTGTCTGCATTCCCACCAACAATGCATTGGTGTCCCCTTTTCTGCACAGCCTTTCCAACACTTGTTGTCTGTTGTTTTATTTATGATAGCCATTCTGACGGGTGTGAAGTGGTATCTCATTGTGGTTTTAATTTGCATCTCTCTGATAGCTAGTGATA
>CM052545.1:58868417-58934215 GCA_028533065.1 Trachops cirrhosus | reverse complement strand
CTCTTCATTCTTTCTGAGCCTCTTTTCCTTTTCTTGCTCTTTCTGGCTGTTTTTTCAACTTTGTCTTCTAATTTGCTGATCCAATCTTCTGCATCATCGATCCTTTTTTTGGTTTTGTCTACTGTGTTCTTCAGTTCACAAATTGTATTCTTCATTTCCTCTTGGCCCTTGTTGATCGTTTCTATTTCCTTTTTCATGTTGATATAGTTCACAGTGATTTCACTGTAGCTTCCCTGTTGTTTCTGGTAGCTCATTGTGAGTTCATTGAGCTTCCTGATAATCATTTCTTTGAACTCAATATCTGATAGTTGAGTTGTGTCTATTTCATTTAGCATTCTTTCTGAGGCTTCCTCTTTTCCCTTCATTTGCCGATAGTTTCTTTGTCTTCTCATTGTTCATGAGACTCTTCTTGTTAGCCTCAGCTTCTTAAATTGATCTATTCTGGCTCCCTGGGTTTATGGTGTGACTTTCTGTGATAGAATACCTGTGAGGTTCAGGGTTGCAGTGGCCTTCGGGTGTCTTGGTGTTCACAGCTTCCCCCTACTCTTTTCTATGATGAGTTGGAGGGGTAAAGCAAAATGGTTTAAGACAGCAAGAGCGTATTCTATGATATTTACAGTAGCAGCCAGTAGAGAAGAGATAGGAGATCCTTTGGCTATGTATAGTGTTAACCATGCTCTTTCACCCCACTGGCCACTTTTTAGAAAGGATGAAAAGAAGATAAGTCTCTTATTGGGGAGCAAAGGAATGTGAGTTGGATATAGAAAGAAGTGAGGTTGTGAGAGTTCAGATTCTGAGGTAGGGTGAGAGTAAAGAGTAGTAAATAGGTGTAGTGTGTGAGAGGATAGAGTTAACCACTACAGTAATAAGCATTCAGGAAACTGTGAAATGGGCTAAGATCTGGGAGGGGTGTTGTGTAGTATTTACAATTGTATGGAGTAGCTATTATTACAGTAATATTAGAGCAACAATCATATGACAGAATCTGTGAGATCTAGATAACAAGAATAGGGAGTATAGAACCTTGAGTAGTGTACTAAGGGAACACAATTGAAGGACAGTAAATTAGCAATACACTATGAATGAGATAACAGGGGAAACCTGTCAAACAATACAATATAACCAGCCAAGCAAGGAAGACTATACAGAAAGAAGAGGAATACCAAAATACTATTAAAATAAAAAGTGTAAGGATAATGAAAAAATGATAATACAAATATGCAATAATTTGCTGGTTCAAAAAATAAGAAAAGAATAAAGAAAAAGCAGAAGATGAAAGGAAGAAGAGATAAATTTGGAAAGAAAGGAATAAGGAATAACACTAGAAAGAGAGAGAAGCATAAGGAATTGAGAGATATATAAATAATAAGAATTAAAATGTAAAAATAAAAAGTTACTTAAAAAAAAAGAAAAAGGAAAGACAAAATAACAAAAAAACCTCATGTTGGTTTCCAACTGGCCAAACCGTTTTTTCTGGTCTTGCTGGCTTCAGCTGGCTGAGGGGGTGATTGGTGTCTCTTTCCCCCTTCCCGTTCAGCACTCAGACATTCTCTCAAGTACTCTCACCAGGGCTAGCCTTGAATTCTCCCCAGTGCCAGTCGGGTGTCTCTCTGCCAGTTTGGCCTCTCTATGCAAGGCCCTGGGAGTGGGATCTGGGTTCTCCTATGCACGCTCTCCGGAGCTCACAGCTGTTGGCTCTCTGGATTCTGCTGCGTGTGGAGTGCGCTCACCTTCCCCGTGTTCACGGCTGTGTGTTCTGGGGATCCTGTGGAGCGTTTTCACCTTTTCCCTATTCACATGTGTGGGCAGGGGCTCCTGAGGGATGAGCACTTCCCTGAGTTCACAGCCATGGGCACCGGGGATCCTGTGGAGCACTCGTGCTTTTTCCTTATTTATGGCTGTGGGCTCCAGGTCTTCCATAAAACCACACTCTCTCAGGGATGTGGGTGCAGGCGCAGTGAGGGGCCAGGCCGCCTTTTTCGCACAGGCTCTGGCGCACACCCTTCCCGGGGCTCTGCATGGGTGCTCACAGCCACTGTGTGATTGCCACCCAATCCTCACTCCCCTCTCAGTGCCTTCAAGCAACCAGGCCTCCCCGGGGGCTGCTCAATCCGTGTTTGGCCAGGGAGGGAGCAGTTGACCCAGCTCTCTCCCAAGTGCCCTGAGGCAGACTCAGGATAGCCAGGCCTGGGGCTGCAACCTCCCTGGTCCCCGAGCTGATCCCTGGGCCCTTATTATCCTGAAGCAGACTCCTTACTGTCTGGCTTTTCAAGGTCTGCTATAATTTTTGATCTCCAATTTTCATGTATGTTTTGATATTGTTGGCTGTTTGCTCTGTTCCTCCGCTTACCAGGTAGGTTTTTCTCCCATGTGTAGGGGGAAGTGGAATCTGCTCCCTCTTACCACATCTTCTCTGGAAAATCTATATATTTTATTTTTAATGTCTTAGAACTTGTTATTTCTGAATATTCATTTTTATTAAATGATTACAATATATTCTCTTATCTATCTGAGGATATTGTGCTAGTTTTTGAAGACTTATTTTTTCCTGAACAGTCTTGGTTTCTCCAAGTCACTTTTGTTTGTCTGTCTTTCTGTTTTGGTTTATATGATTTATCCTTGGCTTTTTTTTTTTTATGTCTGGTTAATGTCTTCATCCGCTCACATTTGAGTGGGAAGCCTGCACATTGATTGGAAGCTCTGAGATGACTGGCCTGTTTTATTGGAAAACTCCAGTGTCTTTTCTCTTAAACTAGCCAAGCTCTTTGGCAAGACTCATGTTTTGAGCCCCAGGCCATTAATGTTCTTGGATAAAATGAAGAAGAGTTTGGGCATCTCGATGAATTTTCCTTATAGGTGTTTTTTAGCCAACTCTCTGCAGCGTAAATGTTTCATTTATATCTCGTTTTCCAGAGACTCCCTGGTTTACCATCTCCAGAGCATAACCCTCCAGGCTCCACTGCAAAAGGAAAGGGCATTTGCTCAGTCACACTGAATAGAAACTAATTTTTTAAATGCTTTCAGCCAAGCCTATTTATTTTAGCCTCCTCACTTCCCTTTACCTGTATTTCTAGAGATAGACAGTGTCCATACTCACTGGGACTTCTGAGGATTCTGTGATATAATCTTAGTTTTCTCTACTGCTGGCTTAGATTCAGCCTTCTTAAACAATAAGCTTCTTATTATTTATTCATCTGCTTTTCAGATTCCAAAATTTTGTTCCTGTTGTCCCCTCTGCTATTTACTTATATATGTTATAAAATGTCCCTTTGTTTTAATTTTAATGGAGTTAATGAAGAAAGAAAAATACACACATGTATTTAATCTTCTATCTTTACCTGGAAACTTTTTTACTGTATTTGGTAATTAACTATGCAATGTTGGGCATCTGTATTAATTTAGGCTAGTAATGTGCTACAGCAATGGCAATGCCCAAGCTTGAGTGGCTTAACACAAGAAAGTTTAATTCTCACTTTTGTTAAATGCCCATTAGGGGTAGTGGGTGGTATTGTACCACAGTCCCTGAGAGCTGACAGAGTATAGCCATCTTGCAGCTGACAATCTGAAACATACAACATTCTTGGTTCCCATAATAGAGGCAGAGGGAGTTGGAGGATCTCACATCAGCAAATGAATATTGTATCCTGAAAATGGTATGTTCATACTTCTTTGGGCCGAATGTTTTCTGACCCTGATTTACTGAAAAAAAAAATCAGAAAAATATAATCTGCACAGTTGTTTGAAAGAAAAAGATATTAAGGAAGCATTAGCAGCCTCTACCCTGGCACATACCACACACTTCAGATAAACAGCCTCAGAGGGCATATCTGTTAGAACAAGACCAGATCACTGTAAAAAGTAGGTGCAACTCAATTCAGTGGATAAAAAGGAAATGTAGTTTATTTATCTCTCCCGTAACACATCAAGGTGAGCATACACCATTGGTAGGTGGCTATGCTTCCTACCATGTGCTTGCCTGTGAAGTCTAACACTAAGGACTAAGTGTGGAAGACTGCATCACTAAGTCCCAAACCTTCCTTCCTGTCTGCTCTCACCTTACTGCATGGGAGATGCACCATTATGTTTGAAATGCAAGAGAAGGTATTTATGGAGACAGACGAAGGTCTCTTAGTGAGGGACAGGATAGAACATTGTGGAAGCCTAGTCATGGAGAAGATAAAGAATGTTTTATGCAGGGATTCTTTGAAAAACAAAAATAAAACAAAACTAAAAGTAAAAAATACCCACAAACTCTGATGCCTCTGTGATGTTACATCAGTGGGAAATTTGACTCAGTGTAGTGAAACTTGAGAGCTTTGGGCTTTGCTCATGTTGCTTTCAAAAAATGTAAGCAATGCGCCCATTTTTGTAAACATAAATTGCTTAAACATGAAATAAACATCACATGAGTTCAAATAATAAACATTGAATGGGAATTTTTCTTACTTGTGTTTCTGAATTCATTTTCGTTCAATACACATCAGTTTAGATACAATAATTATTAAGTTTCTAAATATATGAAGCTAAAAGATGAAATCTTGAAATCCTGAAATACAGAAATTTCTGGAGAATAGCAGAGAGTTACAATGTTTCTGCACTGTCAGACAGCTTCCCCTGCTTGCACAGTGTTCCTTGGTAGTTCCTGGTCATCTGTAACATTCACTCAATTCTAATCCCTCAGCAATTATAAGAAATACCACAGGATGGGGAAACAAGCCCTGTTAAATATGTTCTCAGATTGCACGTACTTTAAATTCAAGTTCAGAAATCTTATAAGAAAATGTAAATTTTAGAATAAAATAAGGGGAAGTACATTAAATGGCTGACTATGACCAATATTGGGAGGTAATTATCGGTTGCTTAATGGTTGGACAGCTGGTGATATTTGGTATAATGTAGAATGGAAACACTCTGGGGTCTGCTAGAGCTGTGGACTGACAAGGGACCTGTTTCTGAAGGCAGAGGCTGTTGTGGGCATGAAGCAAGACACACCTCCACCAGTCTCTGAGCGGAGAACAGTCTGCACAAGCTGCTCAGTGAGGCCCAGATGTGACTGTTCTCTGTCTGTACTTCCCTGCCTAACAGAGGTTTCCCCCAAATGTCCCTTATTCTCTGGAAACTTCTCTCTTTTTAGCAATAATACAAATTCTGGAGGAGATTATTTGACCATTTGCCACACAAAGGGTGGGGGATGGAAGGAAAAGGACATGCTTCTTGAGATTGAACCCCACGAAGATGCTCAATTCTTTTGGAGGGTGGTTCCAGTAATAGTTGAAGAGGACCCCTTGTCCTGTCTCCTCCTGTCCTCCATTTGAAATTAATTTAGAGGTAGAGAGGTTAGCTTTGGTCCTGATACTATAGGAAAGACATCCAGAGAATGTACTAAAATAAATACAGGAGTCCCTCTTAACTGAAGTTCTGCTTGCCATAGTTTTGGTTATCCACAGCCAACCTCAGTCCAAAAATATTAGATGGACAATTTCATAAATAAACAATTCTCAAATTTTAAACTGCAGTGGTTCCAAGTAGCATCATGAAATTTCACGCAATTGCACTTTGACCTGCTCAGGATATGAAGCATCCCTTTGTACATTGTCTCCACGCTGTAGGAACTAATGTTTTGTTAATCACTCAGTAGCCACATGGGTTATCACATCATGACTGTCCCATTATTATAGTACTTGTGTTCAGGTCACCCTTATTTTATTTAATAATGGCCCCAAAGTGCAAGAGTAGTGATTTTGGCAATTCGGATATGCCAAGAGGAGCCATAAATTGTTTCCTTTAAGTGAAAAGGTAAAAGTTCTTCATTTAATAAGAAAAAACTATGTTGAGGTTGTTAAGACCTAGAGTAAAAATAAATCTTCAATGCATGAGATCACCTAATTTATAAATTAAACTTCATCAAAGGTGTGTATGTATAGGGAAAAACAGTGTAGACAGGGTTTGGTATGATCCATGGTTCCAGGCATCCCCTGGGGTCTTGAAATATATCCCAATTGGATATGAAGAAACTAATGTAATGTGTAGATATTTTTGTTTGTTTTACCATGGAACCAATTCATATCACATGACCCAAAACAATAGCATTTTGGAAACTTTAAAACGTTACTCTAGATGAGATGGGAGTGATTTATTTTCTCGCTCTCTCACTCTCTCTTTCAAAGGCCTGCATCCATAGCTGGGTTTCATTATCTGTCCATCTTAAATTTATATTTGTTTCTTATTCTATTTTAGTAAGGTATTGACAGTCAGTTCCAGAATTTCAGCAAAGCAGAGTAATTGCCCTTTGTAAGACCCTGGCTTTACTAACTGGCAGGTAATGACTCAGACAAGTGATTCTCGAACTAGAGCTGAAAAACTTTTGGAGTTCATGGAGCCTGAGCAGTGGAGTGGAGACATGGTGCCCAACACCTAGATCTGATCTAAAATTTACATCTGGACCTTGATGTGCTTACAAGCTCACCTGATGCTCACCTCCAGGTCATTTTGTTTCTCAGCAGCACATGATTCCATACAGCACCAACCTCAGACAAGGCTGCTCTGAGACCATGATAAAATGAAAAAACAAACAAACAAACCCAAAAAACAAGGCCACTTCATAATTCTGGTTTAATACAATACACAGCAAGATGACTGTGACACTCACCAAACACCCAATCACAGAATTGCTTTGCTCTAACAACACCTAAGCTAGAAGGAACCCTCTGCTCTTTAAGACCATTTCCCGTACCTCTCAACCAAAGCTCAGTCCCTACAGTGGGTTCTTTTTAACATGCTCTTACTGGGATACCCCATTGCTTGTGTAATTAGTAATAAACCCCATTCTTCAACCAAAGGTGTAGTCATGTTGGCCATGACTGTAGGGCATTGAAAAACCTCAGAACTAACTCACAACTCTACCATTGCTAAGCCAGAGTAATTAAGAGTACCCCTTTCTCATCCTTCACCTCATGCAATGCCTGTGATATTCACAGGTGTAAAGTTATGAAATGGACAGACAGTTTCCCTTACAGCTTGAGGACAGCAGTTAACCTGCATTCTAAGGGCTGATTTTAAAGCCTTTACAATTAAGCAGATGGTGAGTGTGCTTTGCTTTCCAATGTAGAGTGCAGGGCTTCTTCTGTCCCAGTTAGAAGGGCTCTTGTGATGGGCCTGGAGGCTCACCTTCATTCCAGAAGGCATATGTATCCCCATATAGATGCCACAAGGAAAGATTTGTACATAGTTGGCTAGTGGAATAATAGGCAGTGCATGTTCTCCAGACACATTATCCATGTGTAAGTTGTATAGTTGAGCTCATGGTTAGAATGCCAATGACTGCAAGAGCCAAGCTAACACATGCGTGCATGAGTGAGACAGGCCAGGTCCAATGCCATATGAGGTAATGGAGTATTTGGTAAACTGGCGAGAGCACAGCCTTTCTAAAGAGGGGACAGTTTAACTGCTGCTCACTGCTGCCATAAGGCAAGGGGTCCCGGTGTAATCAGATCTTTTGAGTTATCAAGTGAAGTGAGAATGCAGATTTTAAAATGTGAAATCTCCTGATTTTCTGATGCTGGCATTAAATTCAAATGTCTAAAAATATCCAGTTTTTTTATTTTGACTTTTATTTTTCAATTACAGTTTACATTCAATATTATTTTGTATTGGCTTCAGGTGTCCAGCATAGTGGTTAGACAATCACATACTATACAGTGTTCCCCTCGATATTTCCAGCACCTGCCTGGTACCATACATAGTCATCATGTTATTGACCATATTCCCTATGCTGTACTTTACACCCCAAGACTAATTTGTAACTGCCAAAGTAGGAATATTTTAAAAACTATATATCAAAGCATATTCAGCCTGTTGGTATCTGGCTGTGATTCTGCATATTACTTTCATTTTCTCCTCTTCTACAAAGTGAGAATAAAGCATAATAAAAACATTTGAATCATTATTCTTACCAAGTGTCCTTTTTTTTTTTTTTTTGCTACAGAGGTAAGTTATTCTTTGTTGATTTTCCTAGGAAAAGAAAATGTTATTTGGCTTTCCTTATAAATATATACAGTTATTAATGATAATTATTTCCATCAGCCTAATCTTCTTAAGCAATTCTATAATAAACCAGGAGCTCAGAAAACTGAGCAAAGTCACTACTTCTTGGATTGGAGATGGCAGTTTCAATATATGGTGAATTATTGTAGGCAAAGGGATATACCTTGTTTTAAAAATATATTAAAAATATAAAAATTATATTCTTTGTTCAGTTAGGCACTTTAATAAAGCTATTTGTTTCACAAAAATAAATCCTATAATTTAGAAATTAAATATATAGAACCAGAATACTATTAGATAATGATGTATAAACTTCTCTTATATAGTAAAATGCAACAAAAATGCTTTTTTCTCCCCCCATCATGATGTTTATCTTTTAAAGTTATGATGTTATTTGATGATTAGTCAAGGTTTTGCTTATTTGATTGATAAATGATATCATCCTCTTATCATATTTCTTTTAAGAGTTTCTCTCTCTCTCTCTCTCAGAAATAGTTATTTAAAACTTGACAAAACTTTAATGCTCCCAAGGATTGAAGAAAAAACAATCTAGCCATAAATACCATTCCACTGGATTATATGTTTAAACTTGGGAAGGCTTCTTAGAATATAAAAACACATAATATAGCACTTGCCTTCAGGGGCTTGTAATCAAGGCTCATCCAATCACACAAATGGAACAGCATCAATAGCCATTAAGTTCAGCTCCAAACAATGTCTGAGCAAATATTCATCCAGTCTCTTCTTAAATCCTTCCAGTAATAGGAAACATGCAAATTCCAGCCCCCAGTTTATCTTGAATAGCTATAATAGCAAGTCTTTAGATGAACTGAAATATCTCATTATTCTGACCTAGTTCTACACATTGGGCCCTACAAAGGAAGTACAATCTTCCTTCCACATGGCTGCCTTTACGTGGTTAAAGATAGTTTTCATGCTCTCTCCAGCTAAACCAAACACTGAGGCCCACAGGGTCTTGACATCATGCCCCCTTCAAACATATCCTGTTTTCACCTTCCTATTGTTTTAATTTCACTTCTACATATCCAGCAGAGGTTGCTGTAGTCACTGTTTTAAGAAGATCTCATCAAGTGGTTGAAACATTGTGAACTTACTGTCAGCTAAAACAAGAATTTCCACTTACATTCTGCTTCCAAGACACACATAAATGAGTCTGTACTTGTGAAATCAGTCCCCTGGATCCAAACATAGGCTCTTGTGAGTTTCTTCTTGTTAAATTTGTACGTTAGTCTTAAAATAGCCAAAAATCATGCTTGGAGGTGGCTTCTTGGAGCTTTGTGCTCAGAAGTAATATGATGTTGGGATAGAAATTAATTCCTTTAGGAAACCCTGTCTTTTGAACCACTTAATTTTTCATACTGTTGAGTTTTTCCCTCTCACCCTATAAGAGTTTATATTTGTCTTTCATTCAGAATTCAGAGGAACTTGTTCAACAAACTTGCCTGAGTCTCTTTTCAAATGTTGAAGTTTCAGACAAAGACAGTAGGGAAATCCAGAGATCCACTAGCATTACTTTTCCAGATGAGGGTTTTGTCTGTGTGTGGGGAGGTAGGATGGAGCTACAGCTGGAGCCAGCTGTGGAATATCACCTTAGTGACAGTCTCTTTCCCTTGTTTGTTGTGGCTGGGACAGTGCCCAGGTTTGCTAACTGGCAGGACCTCCAGGGATTCTGAAACATCCCTTGGCCACAGAGAACATCAAGGACCCCAATGCTGTTGGGGTGCTCCCTGCATCACGGGATGCTTTCTCTAGCTCTAGAAAATGCCTCTCTGGTGGTTTTCCTCAGTGCTAGTCTGTTCCTCATGTCTCCACTTTGGCCTAAAAGAATTTTTTGCTTGAGCCTGTGAAAGCTTTATAACCTCGAGTTCTGAGAAGCAGGTCCATTTGTGTATAAAGCTCTCATTAGGAAGCTTTGTTTATGATTATTTATCCTTGTTTATGATTGAATACCAAATGTGCTATTTGACAAAAAAGCAGGACAGGAGGAAACAGAAACAGTATCAAATGTACTGAGATAAGTAGCAATAATCTAACAATGTAGAATAGTTAGTTATCAAAATGGTATCACATAGCTGCCCAAGTAGTCAGTGGGAAATATACATTTTTCCTGACAGCAAGTGTCAAGGACAAATTTGGTTCTGGATCTGGGCTGTAATGGAAAATCATCCTGCAATTTGGAGCTCAACTGAGATCTAGTTCAACTCTGGGTTCCTTGCTGAAGACCGTCAACTTGGCACCCCAGCTCAGCAGACAAGGCCTGTGGACACTCTTACCACAATCATGAGTCCTAGGCACAACAAATCACTAGAAAATAATTTTTTTTAGAACTAAAGTGGTTTGACACACTGATCCATTGTGCTGATGCACAAATAGACTCCTCTTCAAAGTGCTTTAAAACGATCAACAAATGTGTTAAGGATTTATAGTAAAATATAACCTCTTAACCTTTTTTCTGGAGAAGTTAGGCAGCTATGAAGTTTATATCAGAAGGAAAACATAGCCCATGATAAGCCATTCTAATACTTTACACCTTAACACTCCAACTTCAGGGCTAAGATGTTCGACTTTGAATCAAGCCAGATGCCCTTGAGCCCAGATGAGAGCTGTTATCTCAAAACTCAGAAGCCCAAAAAATATCATATAAGTGAGAAGAATTTCTCCCAGTCAGACAGTACTAGCTGAACTTTAGGCAAAGTTGGATATTTAGCATTAACATGTTAAAGCCAGGGCAAAGGAATAACCAGCAGTATTGGTCACCGTCTTGGTCTGAGGCATCGCTATCCACCTAGGTGATAACAATGGCCTCCTACGGATCTTCCCTCTTCCACTCTTTCCCTCTTAGAGTCCATTCAGCAATGTAAACTTGTGAAATGAGTCAACTACCATTTCTTTCTTTCTTGTGTCAAACTTTCTGATGTACTTAGAGTACATTCTCAACTCCTTACCATGGCTTATCATTTTTATATTATTTGATGCCAACCTACCTCACCCACTTCATTCCATTCCATTCCACTTCCTTTCACTTTCTTAGTGGGAGAGCGTTCAAGTTCCAATAGCTTGTCCTTTACTTTAGAAGAAGTATATCCACATACCTTTAAGGATTAGATCTCATCCCATCTCACTAGCATAATATCAGTATGATGGATCAGTGTGCTGTCTGTTGAACATCAAGACAGTTAAGGTCCCTCATATTATTTTATGGCTGAGAGCATGAGAGTAAACACAGTCCTTGGCAAGAGACTGAACATGTACTGTGTCTTTCTCACATAAAAGCATATTTTAATTCTTCTCTGGTGATGGATATTGAAAAGAACACATTCACCAGCTTGATAACCACATATCAAATGCAGAAGCAGTTTGTTGCTCTGTTCCATAAAGGTCTCTCATCTGGCATGGCAGCTGAGACTGGAGCTGATTTCAGGTTTATAGCAGTCCACTTGCATTCACCACAATTCATCTGGTATTTGGTAGGACCAGACAGTTTAATTAAAAGGGAATGGGATGAGACCACCAGCCCTGCCTCTGTTGATGTCTTTGATGTCGGTAGCAATCTGTTCAGTCCTTCCTGGAATGCAGCATTTTCCTCTAATTTACGATCTTGACTGGGGCACTAGGATATGGATAATTTCTGGGGTTCTACTAGTTTTCTTATTATAACAACTTATTGAATAAATCAGAGAATCAATGTAAGAGCTCTCCTAGTTGCTAAATATCTCTATCCCTATCCGCATTATGCACTTGGGGCTTAGAGAGCCATTGTGGATAATTGCAGAATTCCATTTATACCACACTTTCAAATGTGCTGGAATACACTTCAGCTGGAGTACCACATTGGCTCAGATGTTTCCCTGAGACTCCTTATCCAACTGTCCTTGTAAGTCTAGCCATCACCTTTCCTCAGTGCGCAGGGACCCTGGTGAAGGGCTGCAGTCCATTTAGGGAAAGTATTAAGGAATGTTTACTGAATACGCTGGTGGTGACCTTGTAGAGTTGTTCCCCAGGAAGCTGGTATATGCTTCAATGAATGACTCTGGGTTTGTGGTCTGACTTAAATTTGCAAACTGAATAAGGGACTGCAATTTTATTGAAGCTAATGTCAAACTTCTTTCCAACAGCTCTCATTTCTTTTTCTTTTTCTTTTATAATTTAAGTAATAACCTAATTGGAAGTCTATGGATCTTGTTGCTTAGCACATCATGATCGGCTGGCAACTGGCAGAAATAGGCATTCTCATTGCCCCTCTTGTCTTGCTGCCCATTGCAGTGATGACTCTACCTTTTGTCTTGCAGCTGAGTGCTGTTCTCTAAGGCTGCCAAGGACAGATGGACTCTTTCTCTCATCTGCAAAGAGAGAGACTCCTCTCTCTGCCTGGAGATGGAAGAGTCCTCTGAACACCCCTTGAGGAAATTTTCAGTTGGTGGGTTTTCTGACTTTATACAATAAGTTTGTCTCAATGTTCCCACTTCCCTGAACCTTCTGAGCAATGAATCTGTGTCCAGTTTTGTGTTAAGCTCCTCTGTGAACATTCCTCTGTAAATACTATTTGGATGATTCAGAAGGCTGAAGCTATGGGCAACTGGTGATTGGCAGCTTCATCACAGCAATACGCCCGCACACGCATCATGTCTTATGCAGAGGTTTTTGGTGAAATATCAAATCTCCTAGGTGCTCAGTCCCCCTACAGCCCAGATTTGGCACCCTGTGACTTCTGGTTTTTCCCAAAACTGAAATCACCTTTGAAAGGGAAGAGATTTCAGACTGTTGATGAGGTTCAGGAAAATATGATGGAGCAGCCGATGATGATTAGAATTGTGTGAAGTCCCAAGGTGCCTGCTTTGAAGAGGACTGAGGCATCATTGTCCTGTGTACAGTGTTTCTTGTATCTTGTATCTTCTTCAAGAAATGTCTCTATTTTTCATATTACATGGCTGAATCCCTTTTGGACAGACCTTGTATAATGTAATAACATTGGAAATAAGATTCCCCCTCCCTGCTTCCCTTGGTGTGCTGCTGTGGCTGTTTGTTTGTTATTATTATTGTTTGTTTAATAATTTTTCTGAAATAAATCTCTATAACTTGTGTTTGTGGTCATGTGCAAACTCTGAGGTCTAGCTTGATTAAGTTAGTAGTCGACTAATGACAGAACAGATTTTCTGAAATGCCTATAACCAGTAAATCTCTCTGGGTGATAGGAGCAGTTTGTAACTCTTTCTAAGCCTTAACTGCCTGCTTGAACAGAGCCTTATGGTTAGCCACAGGTGGGAGCTTAGGCCTTTCTTAATTCTTTCCTGAGAACGCTCAAAGCCCTGGGCATGAATACAACCTTACACATGGATCTGGCCTCCTGACTTCCAGGTATACATTAGATGTTTCCAGAGCTCCCTCTGGATATTTTATTCTCCAGACTTTTCTTTTAAGTTTTTTGGTTCACCTATTGTGTGCCTCAGCTGGTATTGCTACCTTATTCAGTCACGATGTTGAACAATTGTCTATGATTGTTTTCAACAAGCTCCTCTGGGTAAAAAAAAAGAAGCTGTTTATACTGAGAGAGCTCTGAGTGAAATCAAATCAAACCAGTCTTTTAAGGTGGGTCTTCCAGAGAATTACCAGGCAGGGAATGTGGTTTTGAACAGGTTCTTACCCTTGCTGGCCCTTTTTAGTGGCTGCCAGGCTCTTGGTTTTCACTGCAGGTGTAGTCTGTTGGTTTTCAGGGTGACTGCAAAGCTGGGAGAGGGGGTGGGAATGTGAAGAGTTGAACTCTACAAAGGTTGCTGTTTTTACCAAGATTTTACCATTTTTTAAAAAATGAATCCTCCCTTGATTACTAAAACTTTGCAGGTTCATTTTCAATGTTGTGAAAAAGTTAATTCTGGCAATTTTGCAAGTGTTCTCAGTTCTTCTATGGAGGAGAGAATCTTCTGGGGTCTCAACTCTGCCATCTTCATTGACATCACTTTAAATTAGTTTCAAGGCTTGAAAATGGTTAAGATCATTAATTTCAAAATCTTAAAACTATGTCTAATGTGAAAATTAATCATAGTTCCAAAGCTATGTAAATATAAATAACACAGCATCAAAAGCTTTCTAAAAACTTAAGAAGGCTTGTTTTTAAAGTAATAAATGGAAATTCCTCATGGTTATGATGAGCAATCCCAGTTCTCTTCCTGTGGCTTCTCAGTTTTTGTGATACCTTAAGTAAAGCTGTCTTTTTGTTTTATTGAATTTTTAAATTTATTTTTATTGTATTTTTTCATTAGCATTTATCCCCTGTATATTCCCTGTTCCCCACAAGCACTACACTGTTGTCCATGTCCATGAGTCCTTTTTCCTTTTTGCTCAATCCTTCCATGCCCTTGAATTTTTTTATACATAGCAAATCTTCATGTTGGTATTTACCCCAGAGAAAAACACTTGTCTAAAATAGCTGAATCCAAGGATTTGCAAAGAAAAAGTTCATAACAAGTTAAATTTCTATCAATGTGAGAACTAGTTAAATAATTTATGAGTATACGCAATGAAATATTATGCAGCTGTTAAAAACCTTGTTGGAACTTTGTGTGCTGATGTGGAAAAATATTTATAACACAATATAAAGTAAAAGAGTACATAACTGTACCTATTCATGTCATTATTGTAATTGTGTTTAAAAACCAGTAAGATAAAACGTAAGTATTTCTATATGTACTTATGTTTGTAATTACCTGTAAAAACATCTGGACATGTACACATTATTGGTTATTTTTGGTGATAACTGGAACTGAAGCTAAGTTTGGGGTGTTTGGGGGAGAGAGGGTGCAGGAAGGGATGGATTATCCAAGAATATTAACTTTGCTTTCTTTGAGATTTTGACCATTTATTATAGATATAATTAAATTACTATAAATTAAATACAATGTGGGTATAACTAAAATAAAATTTTACGTATGAACATATAAAATTATTATCAGATATCACAGCAAAAAGCAAATAGTAATTACCTTTTTTAAACAATCTTTACTAACACCAGTTTTTAAAAAAGATTTTGTGAGAGATATATTGATTGGTTGCCTCTCACACACACCCAACAGAGACCCAGCCCGCAACCCAGGCATGTGCCCTGACTGGGAGGGTACCTGCAACCTTTTGGTTTGAAGGCTGGCACTCAATCCACTGAGCCACAACAGCCAGGGCAAATAATAATTATCTTTAGGCTCTGGGAGGTTAAGTATGAATTTAATTTTCTTATGTGTACTTTTATTTTTTCTCCACATTTTTGGATAAAATATGTATTACTTTGGAATAAGAAAAATTTAAAGATTGACACAGGTAAATGTTGATAATAAAGACTAAGCAAGGAGTCTCCAAATATTATTTTAATACTTTAATGATATTCATAGTTGAACAAAAATTATAACTTTGATTGAAAATGAAACAGCAATGTCTCTTACATCTTAACACTTAATTATCATTAATAAATAATAGGCAAAAAGTTTTCCTTTTTCTTTCTCTTTGAAACAAACTGTTATATGCTATGAGAGGATTTTTTTTTTGAGTTTCCCAGAAGGTTCTCCTTGAGACTTACACCTCTAAATAACTGTAGCACATATTAAAATCCAACCATGGGCCTGGAAAATAATATATATTTTAATTAAATTATGTGATTAAATCTCATAAGATGAACTTCAGAAGTTTATTCAACTTTCCCTCATAAATTCCTAAGCCCTTTGAAGTTACAGATTGAAATGTATTTTATATTCACATGACAGATATAACCCAAGAAATGTCTCAGAATTTTTATAAATTTCCAAATTCATTGCCTCACTTCCCAAAAGCAATCTCTTATAGGGTTGTATTTTGTCATTGCTTTCAAGATGCTGATATTCTGCATACAGAAATCATCATAACCACAGGACTGGCTGGCATTAAAGAGTTTCTAAAGATGTCTTGTCATGAAATGAAACCATCTAATTACAGAGTCTATTCCCTAATCTATCTTGATGTATCCTGGTCATTATATACATCACAGTCCTGCTGATATATAATGACAGCACCGTCTCTCCCAGCCCAGAAAAAACCCAGGTTTTTTTTAAACATTTTCGTGTCCCAACACTACCTGTCCCCAACAAACTCGTGTGAATTAATGTTAACTCCCTTCCTGGGGTTGTAGAAAAGAAAATGTGACCTGAATGAATAATTCATGGCAAATGTCAAAATAAATTTTAGCTAAAAATGATATTTTTCAAGGAGAGCTAATGAGAAAACTGTTCAAAAGACAGAGTTAGAGTTTCCTGGTTCCACATTTAATTAACTCAATCTGACTTTTATTATGCTTTGTATTATGTGTTTCCCTGTTCGGTAAACAGCAGAAAATTAAACTAGGGCAACTGCCAACTAGCAGTAAATTTAATTGAAAAATAATGAATTGCTATAGGGTACCATAGAGTTTTGTGCAGATAAACTTATTTTCACTGGAAAGTTTCCACTTGCATTTGTCACAACTTGATATATAAAAGGAACAAAAGAAGTGAAATATGGTACTGATGGTAAATGTAAAAGAGTGGAATGGCCTTGGAGAATGATTCAGAGGCTGGTTTTTAGGACTTTCAACTGATGAACTATGCTTGCTCCTGAAGAACAGAGTGGGCTTCCAGTGGAGTTCTAACGCTGCCCTCTAGATCAGCGAATCTGCCGCAACTGTGCTCTATCAGCTTTCCATCAAAGGAAGCTCACTGGGGAAGCAGCAGGGTAGCCCTGAAAATAAGGAGTGTGCATGATTTAGGGGAAAGGGAGACTGACGACAAAACAAGACACTACTCTGAAACAATTCTATGCTATGTGACTAGTAACCACCGTTTAAGTCATTCAAAGTTGATATGAATCAAAGGTATTTCTTAACATTTGGCTATTTGTTTTCTTGCCTTGATATCTTTTCCTGATGCATAGGTACTCTTTAAATGGCTTGTAATTTGAGTTTATGTCTGGGCAGAAGAGGGTTTGAATTAAATCAGGAGAAAAATTAGGTCTTTCTTACTGGTAGGGAAATTACCACAGCCGGTTCTCTCTCACACAGTGTGGAAGGCAGGTGTCTGTGTCTAACTGCAGATTCTATCCTCCAGGTTCAAGTACTGGGAATGGAACAACACCCATACTCCCTCCCCAGTTCCCCCAGCAGGGTGGGACTACTGGATTCTACACATGTGTAATCTTTCCCTCCTTTACTCTTGTTGCTAAAGAAGATATGACTCAGTGCTTCTCCCAGATTGCCAGCAACAGTCCCCATGAAGGAAGGACCATGATTTTTTTGGACTTCTTCTGGAGGCTGTTTAGCATAAAAGAATCCACTCATGAAGAACAGTGTTAGACATTTGTTTGGACTCTACATCCACATCTTTCTGATTAAATAGACTTTGAAGAGTCATTTATTCATTTGATAAATATTTTCTAAGCATCAACTATGTGCCTGGCACTGTTCTAGGTACCAGAGTTAAAAAAAAATTCTGGTTTCATGAAACTTACATCTTCTTGGGGGAAAAATAGACAGACAAAATAAGAGAATGTGCCATAAACTGAGACTTACCAGGGAGACATGTATGGATTTCCAGAAGTCAGCAGCTGGTTATGGTAAACCTCCCTGAGAAGGCAGATTTGAGAGAAGGCTTGAGGGAAAGGAGAATGTAACTTGAGGATATCCGAGGGAAGATGTTTGGGCAGAAGAAACAACTAGTGGCAGCATGCATGGCCAGGTTCCTGGCAGGAGCCTGCCTGGCATGTCCTGGGAAAAGCAGGGAGGCCAGCGGAGCAGCAATGGAGTGAGAGGGCAGGAGGTAGGGTGGGGATGCAACAGCGGCCAAATGGTACAGGGCCTTTGCAGCCACTGCAAGACTCTTAACTCCACAAGGTGACCAGCTACAGAAGAGCCTCAGGCAGCAGTGACCTCTGAAGCAAGAGGGACCAGGTCAACCTCTAGACCAGACTGAAGCAGTCACACAGGGCAACAGCGATAGCCTGGGTCAGGGTGTTCTTCATGAGAAGTAAGGAACTTCTGTAATAACCTCCCATTTTTAGTCAATGTCTTAATCTCTACTATGAGGAAATAAAACTTTTACTTGGGTATCTTAAGGATTGAAATACCCCATGTATATGTATGTTGCCATGTAATAGGGATTGATAAGTGTTCATTCTTTCCAAAACTTCTCACCAAAGAATTGATGCATGAAACCATGGGAACCACAGGCTTTTGTAGGTTTTGTAATTATAAATTCAACCCAAAGAAAGAGTTGGATTCTCTTTCTTTGCTTGTAGTTAAAATACAATTTAAAAATCCACAAATAATAGTACTGACAGCTAAAGAGAGGTAATAGACATATTTCTGTATATAAATTATATATTTAAAATAGTACTGGGATTTATAAGCCAGGCTTATGACAGTGTTAAAATAGGAAAGTAAAGAAAGGAAAGGTACTAGAGGTAGTAGTTAAAAGGAAGTCTTCCTTCCTTCTTTCCTCCTTTCCTATCCTTTCCTTTCCTTCCTTCTCTTTCTTCCTTCTGTTTCTCTCTTTCTTTTTCTGTCTCAGAAACAAAGAAAAAAATATCAACAGTTAAGTCTGGATGATATTAACTAAGGTGTGTTTTATATTAATCTTTATTTTTTAAATAATATTTTAAAGTTTTTTAATTTTAATTTTAATTTAAAAAGTAAGACAAAAGATAGAAGGCAATAGGGAGAAAAAAGAGTGAAGGAAAAGAGGGAGAGGGAAGAGGGAGAGTTAGAAGAGAAAATCGATAAAATTAACTATACTGTACTATAAGCGGATTTTATTTCAGTTTGAAATATAACTTTTTAAATATCCATCAACAGCTAGATATTAATTGAAAATTATCTATGTAATTAATAATAGTTCTTACTGAATTGGGTAAACACATTATAGATTATAAAACCCTTTTATGCAACAATGCATTCGGTTCTCAAAACAACTATAAAGGATATCATGGCAGTTACAGAAGTTCCATTTTATAGGTAAGGAAATTAACATTCAAATTGCTGAATGATTTTCCCAAGGTCTCATGGAATGAAAGCTGCAGAAGCAGGCTTGGAACCCAACCTCCAGGATCTGAGGATTCAGACAACTATTCTCTACTTACTCCTCCATAAACATGTAAGTATGAATATTCAATTTAATACTAATTTTGTTCTTTTTATGTCACAAGAAACATGTGGATTCTATTTTCACTCTAAAGATCCAAACTCTAAGGGAACGAAGCACTCCCCTTGATTCACTGGCACCTGCTCCTTACAGATCCATCTCTGCGTAATTTTACACATGTATTTGTACCTGTAGAGATAAAATGATATGTTACTTTTAAGAGAAGTGGGATGAAATTGTATTTCATTCTTTACTACATTTCTCAATGTCTTTGAAAATGGCTAAACCAATGGCAATACTTCATAATAATTGATTGCTTCATATCCACCCATATTGTCTGTTACTGACCTCTCTTATTTTTGTCCCCCTCTCAGTCTAAGGGGAACAAGTCAATGCTCCTTTAAGTTTTATTTCCTTAATCCAGGAGAGATAGAGCATTTTCATACATATGAATTGGCCATTGCATTTTCTCTTCTGTGTCCTTTGTTATTTTGTCTTTTGGATGGTTTTTCCTTCTTATTGATTGGAAATTTTCTGTGTTTATCTAGTTATTATGTTTAAATGTGTTACAAGTAATTTCAAAGTCTCTCTTCACCTTTTAACATTCCTTATAATACATTTTCTCATATACATAAATTTTACACATTAATATAGATAGACTTTCCATTTGTGATTTCTCTTTGGGTCATGTTTTAGAAGGCCATGCCTATACAGAAATTAATAAGCACTTTCATACTTATACATGATTTTGCTTTTACATTTAGTTCCTTTACTGTGCTTGTATTTACTTCTCTAAGAGCATGAAATTTTTTTCAAAATAAAAATACAGTAATTTCAGAATCATTTAATGAAAAGTCCAAACTTTTCCCAATAATCTAAAATGCCACCTTTACCCTGTACTATTCTCATATAAACTGAATCTATTTTGTACTGTATGCCTTTTAGAATGGGTACACTTTGACTGACACATTTTAGACTTTACTTATTGAGCTACATGAAAAACCCTATGCATTTGAAAACTCAAGCAACTCAGATTATAGAGCTAACACTTCCATTGTTCTTTCACTTATGTCCTCCCGCCCCAACTGTAGGCTCTTTCTCAGAGAAAACTACTATTATTGGTGTTTATTTCTCAGACCGTTTTTAGTCTTACATTTAATTACAGAAACAATATGTGAATACATTCTCTCTGTAAAAAGCGAAAACCTAAGTGAAGGCCCTTGGTGTCTTTGATAATCCTTTTCAACATGAAAACCCCCCATTTACAGTAAATTCTACAAATAATTTGGAGGATTTCCTTCCAGACATTTTATTTAAACATACATTTACATGTACCTAGGCACATGCAATAAACTAGGGCTTACATGTAGTTGACATACAATGGTGTGGTTCTGCCAGTTATTGAAACATTGATATACTTCTGTATCGTTTGACAGAGAGCTCCTGCCTTAAGTCACCCAAGTGCCCTCCTTAAGTTAGGCACCCCACAGCCTATTTAGCACCCCACCTCTGAGCCCCTGCAAAGACCTCATAATCCAGCAACTGAGTACGAGGAGGGTTAGCCCCAGATAAGAGGAGACACCAGCACTACAGTCAGTGTCTGTTTCAGTCTGTTGGTTTCCTGCATCCTAGTTATGAAACATATTGAATACTATCCCTGACTTCATAGTACACCTAGTAGATCTCTAAGACACACTATCAAGTTGAAAATATCGGGTTGGAGAATGCCTCCCCCTTGCAAATGTTCACATCTTGATGTCCAGAACCTGTGAATATGTTACACAACAAGATGGATTCAGGATGCAGGTGGAAAGAAGGTCGATAATCAGCTCGTTTGAAGATGAGGCGTTAATCCTGGATTATCTGGGTGGCCCTGATATAATTTCAAAAGGCTATAGAAGTGAAAGAGAGGTAGGAGTGTCAGAGTTGGGGAGACCTGAAGATGCTGTGCTGCTGGCTTGGCCAGTGGAGAAGCTCACCAGCAAAGGAAAGTGTACCACCCATGGAAGCCAGGGAAGCAAGGAAGTGAAGTCTCTTCTGAAGCCTGTAGGAGCACAAGCCTGATGGCACCTTGATTTTAGGCCAGTGAGGCCCATCTCCAACTTCTGACCTTTAGAATTATAAATGTTTGTTTGTGATGTTTTAAGCCAGTCAGCTTGTGGTGATTCATTAGAGCAATGGAAACTAATATGGAGTACTAAAAGTACAATATACAATTTATATAACAATTTATTTCAAACTACTCTAAACAGTTTCTGATCACTAAATTCTTTGAAAAGAATCCCTTCAGTGGCCTTCTGAGTATGTGTGGCATTTAATGGACTATCTTTGGTTCTCATCTTATTAGACATTAGATCTGATGGCACTGGCCACTATAGAGACCTCTTTTCTAGACTCACCCCTCTCCCTTTATTTGTAGGACCCTATTTTTTCTCAGTTCTCCTCCTGCCTCCTTCACTGTTAACATCGTAGCATTATGTCATAGCTTTTTTTTTTTTTTTGCTGCATTTAAATTCTCAATGTTCTACAGATTTCCTCTTTTCTCTCTTCTGTCTCTTTATGGACTCCTTGACTACCTCACCCACTCCTATAACTCCACCTCTCTGTTAATACCTTTCTAATGCTTGCCTATGGTTCACTTATGAAGAGATTGTATTGTTTTATTGTCCTTCCATTCTCTGATTTATGATTCTGTGACTTCTACAAAATCAAATAGTATTTGATGTTGCTTCACTATTATCAAAAGCCTTTGTTCTTCCTGAGGAGATGAGCTGGTT
The DNA here is from genome assembly GCA_028533065.1 of Trachops cirrhosus. NCBI lineage: Eukaryota > Metazoa > Chordata > Mammalia > Chiroptera > Phyllostomidae > Trachops > Trachops cirrhosus. The sequence goes on along the minus strand of CM052545.1, from coordinate 58,912,251 downwards.
TCACCTCTGAGAGCCTCCTCAGTCCTCACAATTTTCTCACATTAGAGGAATAAAATACACTGGATCCCACACTCTCCACCTGTCATGGGAACCAACCATGTGTTTGTGTCTGTGTTAAGGTGAGACTGTAGGTATAAGGAGAGCCCTCAAGAGTGAATTCACCAACAGAAGTTTGAAAAAGAAGGTAGCCCATTATCATCATCATTATCTTTTCTTCATCTTCAATACAATAATAAATTGTACTTGAAAGGCACATAACTCTTTTGATGCCCAGTGGGTAGATCTTGTGAGGAAGATTGGATCACTTTGACAGAAGAAGGATACCTCATTTTCTTTGCCCATTGGAATTGTAGCTTGAGTCATTCTGTGATCCTACTACCTAAAGAGTCTGCCTGGGAAGTATCAGGTTCGGGGGAAACCTGTAATTGGCATCACACACTGATTACAAACTAGAAAGACTAACAGAGATAAGTTTTATAGAGATCAGGGTGAGACCCAAAAAGAGAGAGATGATTTACAGAGGTAAACAGAGGTGAGGCGTCAAAGGAAAGAACAGGAGGAGATGAGGAAGGTTATCATTTACACACCTCTACCCCCACACACACACAATGGGCTCTGCATTTTTGGAAGGACTGAGAGCAAAAAGCCTGTTTTAACACAAGCCAGTCCAGGTCAAAACCGCAGTACCTACGCAAAACTTGGGGAGAGTTTGGATTCCATAATTAGACCAGAGAGAAAAGTCTCAACTAGCAAGACCAGGTCAAAGACACTTTGAAAGATCCAGATAAGCCAGAGAAGACTCTTGCTGACTTCCCAAGTTGCTTAGCCAGCTCCTGCTTCTCTGTCATTTTAGTCAGATAGTTGAACAGCAGATTGGACGTTGGAGTGGCGGGAAGGTTGACATGAGGTTGGGGTGGGCCTGTATTGGCTATAGGCTTTCAGCACACAGCTGCTGGCTTCTGGTTTACCTGGGTGCAAGGAAAGTTTGGGCTACACATATGGCTGATCTTTCTCAGTGGGCTCATGGGTTTAGTTCTAAGAAGGCACATCTTACAGGGATGAGAAAAAACCCTATTGTAGGAGATATATGAGATTTTTCCACTGACACCCATGTGGCCCACCCATGTAGAAACCCTGGGGGATAAGGCCTCAACAGATTCTTGTCAGAGACCTGGATTCTCCCATTATGGAGTAGAGTGTGCGATTAGGCAGAAACACATGCCTTGGAGGAGTTGTGGGGCTGACTGGGAAGAAGAGAATGGAGCATCACAGACAAAATTGTTCTGACAAATCATAATGACTGTCTTATGCACTTCTGGGTACAAACACTTCTTGTGAACCAATTCCACAAATAACCATCTGACTAGGAGGTGGAGGTGAGGTATAGGTGATTATTCCTGCAATAACACAAAAAGAATGAAAGAGGTCCATTTTGGGTATCCAAACTAGGACTTTGGATAAAATAGTGAACTGGAAAACAGGCATTTGAGAGCATTTTCTGGCCCACTCAGATCATTTCTCCTAATTGCAGAAACAACACCACTTCTGCCTGGATTGCATGCAGGCGGCAGTTCCTACCTGCCTTGCTAGAGCCCTCCTTGTAAGGGAAAACCAGGGAGCCAGCTGGCTCATATTTTGTTGTCCTGCTACTGTTTCCCCAGTGCTTAGGCTGAAAACTGGTGGCTCCAATGCCCAGCAGCTGTCCCTTCTTTGGGGAGTAGCCATCTCCTTCCCCTTCTCTTGCAGTGTCAGCTCCCCATTCCAGTCACCCCACCCTAACATTGGGTCAGGTTGGTGACTGCTGGTTTCCACTTAAAGTAACCACAAGGATGGGACAAGAGAGCTGAAAGCTCAGCTAAGCCAGTAAGAGCTTTCCTTGAAGTCTTTGGAACTGCACTTAGTAGCATCTTTCAAGGTGAAACTTGACAGTTGCTAAAAAATTAGGGATCATTGGACTTGGTTCTACTGTTGTAAAACCAAGCTCGTGTAAGTGCAGTTAAGAGTTCTGACCATGCAGTGTGCTCTTGTGAGTGCTCCAGCAGCATTCAGTGAAACTTTTCTCTCTCTCATTTCCACAATGCCATGTAAAGGTATTCCTAGCATATTAAGATACTCCCTAGAAAAGATTTTGCCTGTGCTTGTTCATTTGTGGAAAATTTGCAATAGCCCTTTCTCTCACATCCCTTTTGCAAACAGTAGTAACTCCCTTTTAGAATGAACAGACAAAAGAAAAACTGTTCTTCAGAGATGCGAGAGGCTACAGTGGGATTTGTCAGGCCTTTCTGTTGGAAATGACTTGGCATATTTCTATTTGTTTTTCAGAGCTCAGATAAGACAAACACATTATTTTCCTTTGTGTGTATGTGTGTCAGAAATGAGTATAATTGCCAAAAAGTCAATAAAGACTTCTGATGTCAACCTGTATTAGTTTCGGCTAAGCTCCTTCAAATGCCATCACATACCTGCGGACCTGCATGGAGGGACCTATTTTCATAGTTCCTTCTAATTCTAACAGACACTGAAGGAGTTTATTTCAAAATAATCCTTCTGCATTAAGCACTGGCTTATTGACAGGTCCTCTTTTATCATAATTGCATGAAGTTTATTTTCTAAATGAAGGTTTATTTTCACATAGAATTCTGAGGTTTTGCATTGTGTATATGAAGCAATTCGTTTGGGATGTTTGGAATTTATGTTATACCAGACAGATGTCTTCAATTTACACACTCTAGGAGGTGACAAACCCTATTAACATTTGAAAGCTATCAATTTGCTTTATCTTTGTTCTTCAGCAGTCTCAGCTACTATCTAAGCTAACTCTTTTATTGTTGCTGTTGTTTTTCCTGGTTTTTATGTAGACAGAATAAGAAATTTAATGAAGACATGGAAGATAAATTTAATAATTGTATCATGGTCAAAATCTAGTGGGTTATGTTAAGAAGCATGAATTTTGCCTTTATTAGGAGTGTATTTTTTCTCTTAGCAGTCATGGTTTATATCTGTACATATACCCGACCTGCTAGTTGCTTATCTTTACTCATGTTTTTCTGTATCTTGTTGGTGGTCCTTGACTTAAATCTGTCACTGTCTTTGCCTACATTTTCCCTCTCTACCCAGTAGTTGTTTTACACAGGTAATCTCTGAGTTGTACGATATATACTTGAACATGAATCTGGTTATTCTTCTATGGATTGATCAAATCTCTTTAGATCAAAATAGTTGTACTCTCATTGTGTGCTAAGTCCTAGAATGTGTTGATTTGGGGGCAGGGGTGGTTAAGTGATGCCATCTTCATTCATTTTTATTCTGAAATAGAAGAACACACCAGTGTTACTAATTATTTTTCTGGTGCACCCTGTAGCCACTAGATGGCTCAGTAGATATGCTCACGTCTTCTCTTGGGTTGTTATTCCAAAACCTAACAACATAAATTGATATTCATCCCTCACATTGAAGTTCAAAACTGTACCTGAATTGAGATGTTTATAGGATTAAAAAATGAGGGCACAGCAGACCTGGAACTTGATCTGCACAAACCCAGCCCTCTAGGTGACTATCCTGTTTATGTGTTTGCTTTTTATTATGGCTGCCATATTTTATTTTAGTAAATGTGGTGTATTATTACTGGCAAGGAGAAGATTATGGACTAACAGATGTCATCAGTAGTGTCAGATCTAGATCAAATCTAGAATGATTATACATTCTGACACAGTTGGTTTTGAAATATAGGATAATCCATTATGTACAGGATGTCTGACAACTCTAGTTTTAGTGACATTGTACTTGACTTTGAACTCATGCTGTTTCCTTTATCTTGGGTTAAGTTATTTACATATGAGTTCAATAGAATTAACAACACTTAGAACTAGGATTAGAAAGATGTGCCCTTAATATAACTACTTGAAACCACTTCAAAAATATCTAGTAAAATATATTTAATGTTGAAATATCATATGCATTTCTATTAAACTAAAGAACAAAAAAGTATGCTTGCCATCATAATTTTAATTTTTTCTTCTAGACATTCTAGATAATGTAGTAAGTAAAAAAATAGTAAAGGTATTATTCTTAGAAAAAGAGATACAAACATTATTTATGGAACTTGTTACTTTCTACCTAAAAATGAAAGGTTATAATAGGGAAGTATTGTAAGTGGATGTTACAAAAGAAATTCTACAAAATTCACCAAAGTTTTCAAATTTATTTACGAAGTTTACAAAAGTTATGAAACTGACTTTCCTATATTTAGCAGTTATTGATTTGATAATACAAAAATATATTCCACCTACTACAACATGCAGGTTGTTTAAAAGAAATGCATATGATCATAGAGTAAATACTGCAGAACTTTTTTGAGTGGCATAAAAATACCTTTAAACAAGAAAAGATTACTCTTTTCCAAGATGGGAAAAATATTATAAATGTATTAATTCTTCCCCTATATTAATTTAAAATTTTAATGCTAGTCTATCAAATGTCACTTCACAATCACATTTCAAATTTCACAAAATATTTCTTAAGTTCATGTAAAGAATCAATGAAGGAAAACAGGCAAGAAAATAAGAATGAGGCATTCTTCCATTATTAAGCAGTTTGTTTTATTTCATCATAAACTGAAAGTAATAATATAAATATGGCACTGTTTACTCAAAGAGAATAATAAGACTTCATATATACAATATAATGTATTATATTATTAACTAAATACTAATTAATATGTATGATACTGATAATACTACAGGATAGTAAGAAGCTAGGAAATTCCTTGGAAAGTGGAATGGGGAAACTGAGACAGAGAGTTAAACAGCCTAGCAATTTACAGCCAGATAATAAATCCAAAGGTCTTATCTTTCCTAACCAAGGACATTTAGGTGTAAAAGGTTCACACATTCCAGACCTTGCCAGGGCAGACACCCCTGGGTCTGGTCCCTATTTGGTAACATTCTTTGAAAGTGAAACTGACCAGAGAATGACCCTGATGTGCTCACTTTGACAAATCAGTATATTAAAAGACATATCTGGAAAACTGATGCATATTCTATTGCGATCCTTCTGAGACCTTCCCTAAATGCCCACCTTTAGAAAACTGATAAAAACTCTCCAGACAAAGGATGCAGCATGCCCACTCCTTTCCCCTCTTCTTCTTCTTCAGACATGTGCACTTGCTTTCTTTCTCCTGAGCTCTAAAAGTTCCCACAAGACATGTAACCAGGGGAACTGTGAGCAGTGGCAGTTGGGCCCAAGCTACCTCCTGAACCCATCTCCAGGGTCCTCCTTTGCAACTGTACTTTGTTTCCTGAGTCCACACAACCCAGCTGGCTCACTTCTCCAGCCTCTGTGACTTTCTTTCTAAAGGGCCAAGGCAGCTCACCCAGGCTCACTCCTGTTGCTGTGATCTTGCCTCTTCTATCTTAAGCTGTTCCTTTGTTTCACTGTCCCCAGTTTTAATAAACATACTCCAAAATCACCTGGACTTGTGTTGTGAAATCTTTCCTTCACAACATCAAGAACCCACCCATTCTAGACCATACTGGGGCAGATCTGCCTTGGTCCCAGTTGCTTTCTGGTGACAATAATATATATACATGTTAATATTTAATAAGACAGCACTTCAAATTGTTGAATAAATAATAGATGAATTGAATAAATTATATTTAATATTTAAAATAATTAATTTAATATCCTACCATGAACTATATCACAAAATAAAGTTCAGCTCAGTTATACAGAGAGACATGATGAAACATAAATATATAAGGAAACTAAAAGTATTGATTTTAACACTTAAATAATGATAAGATAAGGATAGTTTTTAAGCAATTAAAGGGGAAAGTATTCACATATGGTTACCTAAAAATATGTTGTTCCCCCAAAATATAAAAATAATAAATTACATACAAGGAAATTTTCCTTAAAGATTAATGAAAAGATGTTGTTATCTTTAGTGTATTGAGTTCTTACAAATGCATAAAAAATAAGTTACTACAGTAGAAATTAAGGGCAAATATGTGACCTGGCAAATCACTAATGAAGAAATATAAATGACAAATAAACAAGTTTAAAATTATTTTCCAACTACATTCATAGCCAAGGAAATTGGGATTACAACAATAAAATACTGCTTTGTCTCAAAGTAACAATGGCTGAAAGGAGTCACGACAGGAGCCCTGGGAAGGGGGCATAGAAATGGACATTCTCCTATTCTAATGGCATGTGTGCAAATTGGAACGACATTTCCAGAGCGGAACTTGGCAGTGAATTTCAAACACATTAAAATGTGCATATCTTGTCACCAAGTAATGTCACATTTAGGTCTTGCTTAGATGTATATAAAAATATCTGCGCAGGGATGATCACCATTTTATTTCTCATTACTATAAGGATTCAGGCCAGACTTAAATATTCAGAAATAGTAGGGAGATTAAATAAACTGTAATATGTACATACAATTCTTTTATCTAGTCACTCAGCAAATAATTATTTACAATAAGTTAATATGTACTCATTAGAGATCTAAAAGACAGAGGACTAAAAAAATGTTCACAGGTTATTGCTGGGTGACAAAAGCAATATGCGTGGGAAGTCCCATTTGGATAAAACCTGGATGTTCCAACCCTCCAGAGTGTGAGGACACAAATGAAGTTACAGCAGTGGTGACATTTATGATATGCTGGCTTATGGAACCCATGAACATAACAGCATCACTTTAGTTTCCTTTTCAAAATTTCCTTCCTTTACTCTCCTTAGATTCGTGTGAAACTGACTTGAAACTACTAAACCATATCTGGTATGTAATAATCAGAGTTCTCCAGAGAAACAGAAAGTGCATATGTGTATTTGTAGAAGGTTCATTATTAAAAAATGGCTCATGCATTATGGAGGCTGAGAAGTCCCAAGGTCTACAACCTGCAAGCTGGAGCCCCGGGAAAGTCAGCGTAGAATTGTCTGAGTCCAAAGACCGGAGAATCAGGGGAGCCAACAGCAAAAGGCCTCATCCAAGTCTAGCGACAGGAGAAAACTGATTTTCAGTTCAAGCAGTCAGGCAGAGAGAGCAAGTTCTCCCTTTTTCTGCCTTTTGGCTTTATTCAGGCCCTCAGCGGATTGAATATTACCTAACATCATTAAGGAGAACAATCTGCTTCTCTGTCTACTGATTCAATATTAATCTCTTCCAGAAACACCCTCACAGATACATACTCAGAAATAAAATTTAAGGAAATATTTGGGCATTCCACGGCCAGGTCAAATTGACATGTAAAATGAACCATCACACAGTAAGAGGTTTGAAACCTTCTCAACATTCCTGAGGATGTTAGGGATTTTCCTTTTCATGGTGTCTTAAAGGCTCCTGTCTTCTCACCTCACTAAACTCTGAACCTACTAGTCCAGTTTTGCACATGGCCTTGCTCTCTCCTTTCTACCTGAAGCCAATCTGGAACATTGCACTCTCCAATTTTTAAATAAAGTTCCTAACTCACCATACATACTAAGCATCTTTGTGTGCAGCACCTTTATTAGACATTTGGGTTGGTGTGGTAGGATATAATGTACAGCACTCAAAGCCCTCTGGCTAACCCACTAACCAGGGAGTCACGTGCAGATAGTCCTGTACCTCAGCCTAGTCTGTCTCTCAGTGACCCCTTTGTATTCCCCAGGGTCCTCCACTCCAGAGAGTCAGAGCCTAGGAAAACAACCAAAACTCTATCACTATCTCAGAGAGGTTGATTTACTTTTAAGAATGAGCTCATATATGTGTGTGTGTTTATACATATGTATATATATAAAGTTCTATTATAAAATGATAAGATGTGAATTTACTTTTTGTTTCATTTTGTTTTTCGCTTTCTCAGCACTATTCTGTGTTTTCAATTTTTCAGCAATATAAAATTTTGTATTGCAAAGTTAGAAATTCATTTAGTTAGCAAGTATATCTACCTGTTTGCACTTAATTATATACAGAATGAATCCAAAGGGGACACAAATAGTTTATATTTAAATAACACATTGCTTCTTATATATTTTTTTTTGCATCACTTATTTTATTTTCTACAACCTGTGAAGTAAACAGAGAAATCATTATAGTTGTCTTTTGACATACATGAGTCTAGAGCAATAAAAAATGCCCACACTGGTACTCAAATATATTTGGCCCTTACAGCAATTCTTGCATTAATATGGGGCAGATCTGGCCCATAGCATGATAGGCAGTTAGGCCTGAGCTGAACAGGACAGTGGGCCAGATACAGAAAGTCCCCAGGACAGAAAGTCCCTGGTGCCCTGCAATGGGCAAAACTGGGCAAACAAGGACCTTGCCTCCAGATGACCTTCCCTTTCTTAGCATATATGGCTGGTCATGAGGTTTTAAACCCCCGACCTTTCCTCCCCTGGCAGGTTGTTAGTCATGTGGTAGACCCCCTTAGAGGAGAAACAAGGGGCTAAAGAGTGGTTTATGCAACTCCCATGTGGGCCTTGGCACGACCACTCCCTTAAGCATCCAGAGGGATGACATCCAGGCCTCTGTTGTGTTTCAGCCCCAGGCCCAGAATAGCAGCAAAACCAGAACAGACAACATCAGCTGACCTCAGGAGCAGCTGCACTGACTAATGACCCCCTCTTCTGGTGCTGACCAATCAGTGGAGACCATGACCATGAAAGGACACACCTGGACAGCTGGTGAATATTCTGTTGAGATCCTCCCTGGAGACTGCCCCTAAAATCCCCACCCTCAAAAGCCCATAGGATGGAGGACCCAGCACAGCTCTCTCTATGGAGCATACCCATGCTTTTCCCCACTCCCAGCCCCCCGGCACGTTTTACTTGCTTCTGTCTTTTTCCTAAGCTCCAAGGGCCCTTCTCTTGCCTCTGTCACTTGTTTCCTGAACCCGTTTCTTCTATGGCTCACTTCTGCTACCTCTGTGACTTTCTAAATAAACTTTCTCATATAGTTTGAGTCTTGACTCTGAATTCTTTCATAGTCAGAACTCAAGTACTGAGGTTGTAGAACCCAAGGCCCGGTCTGATTCCACTGGTGTAAAATCTGGTGTAATTTTCACCCCAAACAATGTGACACTCACCTCTTTGCTGCCACACATGCCATGCAGGGGAAACCACAGAGACATACTGTTTTATCTTGTCTTTTTCTTACAGGTATTCATGGAGTTTTTCAGTCATATATCCTATGCTGTAGACCCCACTGATAAACCTATTCGTGCTTGTCTGCCTTAACTAGCTCCTAAGTGTTTGCTATGTGCTTAACAAATAGTAGTTCTATATTACATGTTAATTCAGCATCATTCTCTTCTTCCTATTAAAGTTTCTCCTCACTAGCCAAGCTCCTGGTCTTAGTTTTTCATAGATATACCTGTCTGGTAGACCTAGGGAAAGTTTTCTTGGTCTTCTAATCAAGTACAAGGAAAATTATAGAACAATCTTTATTACATTGAAACTTTCTTGGGACTAAAATATCAACCAGTATGGAAATAGTCCCTAGAAATCCATTTGTTCTCTCATGAGGCATCTTTCAAGACTGGGTCTAAATAAAAAATGGCATCCTCACTGGAAGAAAACATTCTAAATACTACAATTTCAAGGTAATCATTAAGCTAAATGTGAAACTTTGACATGTAAATGAACTGGGCAATAAATAAATAAAATAACATATTTTATTTTAAAATAAAAATAATAAATAATACAAATACATAAAAAGTAAAGTAGTAAAGTTGTTTTAACTGTTGTAGATATTTTAAGTTTCAACAGAACTTGTATATAATGCCTATTTAATGATTTCTATGTGGGAGGTTGTTTTATGTATTTTAACAAAAATGATTTGTTTAATTTTGATACCAGTGCTAGGGGGTCCTTATTATTATGATTCCCATTTTTCTAGATAGAAAAAACTGTAGCATGGAGAAGCTAAGTCACACATGGCCAAGGTCACACAGCTAGAGGATGGCAGAGATGGGATTCCAACCCAGAGCTCACCATCTTCCACTAGGTTAGGGGTTTCATACACATTGCACAACTCACTGCTTTACATAAATCTTTGAAACATCTACTCTGTGCCAGGTACTGTACTTAACATCTTATATGTTATCTGATTGCCTCCAAAAATCATCCTTACACTGATGAAGTCCTGGGGAGGTGGGTTAAGTCACTTCCTTCTGGCAGAACATGGATTCAAAGCTCTATCCATTGGCTCTGGATTCTGATGTCTGTCTGATTACAAAACGTGTACTGAATTGACTATATATCACCATTTGATTATTAGGTGTGACATTTCAAGATAAGTAGTAAAGCTCCTGATCTTTTTCTTTGAGAGAGCAATGTGCCATGGAAGTGCCAGTGGAAGAAAAAAAGTGGTTAAAATAAGGGCACTGGGGAAAGACTGCATTGATTCTAATCCACCATAGAGGGGAGGAAAAAGTAAATATTTTCCTTCCACCCTTGTAAGCTCTTGGCTGAGATGCCCCTCCCCCATGCAATAAAAGTTTAGCACTAATAAAAGAGAAATAAAATAGAAAAGAAAAACAAACAGAAGTTTAACAACATGTGATACCTCTTATAGACATGCAAGATACCTAATGAAAATGATTCCCAACTTAGAGCTCCCAAAACTCTTGCAATTCCCTAATCCTTAAGAGCAATGGGAGCATCTTTCATGCAACTTTGATCTTTCATCCTCAGTTTTGGAAGTGGCTTCAGAGTCATAAAGGTGAGATAGAGGTATTGTTGTTCATAATAAGCCCCTTCCAACCTCAACTGAGTTTATATGAGTGAGGTGACTTTTGACATGCCCTAAAAATTGGGGTAGGGGTGTGCTGATCACCAGGGAACCAATCATATCATTAGAGAGTTGGAACTTTTAGTCCCATCCCCTGACATCTGGGGTGGGAAGATTGTGAAGACTGAGTTCAATTACCAATGGTCAATTATTTAATCAGTCATTCCTATGTAATGAAGCATCCATAAACCCCCAAAAGGAAGGGGTCAAAGGAGCTGCTGAATAGGTGAGTGCATGGAAATTCAGGGAGAATGGCATGCTCACAGAGCATGAAAGATTCACACCCTTTCATCATACTTTGGCCTATGCATCTCTTCCATCTGGCTGTGTCTGAGTTATTGTCTCTTAAATCAAGAATCTGGTAAGAAAGCTGTTTCTCTGAATTCTTTGAGCTGCTCTAGCAAATAAGCAAACCTCAGAAGGAGATGATTGGAGGCTCTGATGGACAGTCAGCCAGTCAGAAGCAAAGGTGATGATCTGGGTTTACCACTGGTGTTTGAAGTGTGTGTCCGTCGGTGGGCTGGCGGGCAGTTTTACAGGACTGTGACTGTGGGGCCAGACACTCTCTTCAGGTACTCAGTATCAGCACTTGGATGAATTGTAGGACGCTCAGCTGGTGTCAGAAAATTGCTTACTGGTGCAATTTTTTGTACTGGTGTGGGGAAAAACCCTGCACACTGGAGTTAAATGCAGAATCTGGGGTGGGGGAGGAGAAAGGAAATACATCGAACACCCAAATGATGAATGCCTAAAGAAATTTGATATTTAAACATAATGAATTTTAACATAGTAGCTAAAAGAAATATACTACATCTACAATTATGTCAACAAAGATAGATCTAAACACATAAACTTGATCGAAAAGGCAAATGGCAGAATAATGGATACAAAATTCTAACATATGTTTAAACATGCACACAAATAATGTATTATATAGGCTTTATAGTTGCATGATTGAAGTACACAGGAGTAAACAAGAAAAAGATGGAAAGGATGCAAGCTAAATTATTGGGAAGAATTTCCTCAGTTTTAGGGTGAGGAGATAGAACAGGAGAGGAGTAATGGAGAGAACTTTAATTTTTCTGTAGTTTAAAAAATATTTTAAAGACAATGCAAGTATTTGAAATGAGAAATAACCATAAGTTGTATACAGGTGTGCATTAGATTTCTTTTTAATTTTATCAAAATGAAATTTATGACAAAAGAGGATAAAATAAGTTATCTGACAAAGAAAACATAGGTAATTCATAGGAGAAAGAAATACAAATAACATATACATAGGAAAAATACATTAATAGTAGTAAAAGGATAGGATCATAAAGCAATTCATACAGTCACATACTTGTTTTTTCACAAAAATGATAATCATTATTATTGTTGATGAAGATGTGACAACTCTTCTAGATTGCTTGTGGTAGACTACATTGGTAAAATACATTAAGAAGATCAAATTTTAATGTTTCAATAACCCAAAGAGTTCACATTCTTTGAGTCAGCCATAAAAACATAAGAAAAAATATCAAATGATTAAAAATAGTAATATACAGACTGTTTATGGGAGTGTTATTTATAATGATTTAAAATGAGAAACAATGCATATGTAACAATTATTATATAACCACATGAAGGACTACTATGTGGCCATTCAAAATCCTGCTGTGGAATCATGTGTAATGATATGGAAAGTTCAACAATGTCTAGATGTTAACATAGAGTAGGTTCAGATACAATTATACACACATGTACATACTGGCATGTACCTATATACATGCATGTATTTTCTACATGTCTGTGTAGGTGTGTGTGTTTAAGCAGAAAGCAAACTGACTTGGCTGAGGTTTCATCATGAAAAGGAATCCCTGTTTTCCAAAAGTGCATCTGGAGCCTGAGTGCTTACAGTGGTTTTGAGAAATAAGTATCCTTACATTCTAAAGGGAATTCCCTACATTTGCTGCCAGGCGCATGCTTGCCAAACTCACCAGAAGGTAAATGAATTTGTTCTGCAACTCTCACCCCATCAGCCTGTAGGAGGGAGACTAGGAATTAGAGGATATATTCGAGCAAGCAGTCATTGTCAATGGTTGGCAGAGCTTCCCACCGCCCCGATGTTCTCCCACTGCATCCCTGCCCAGGAGTGTAGTGAGGAAAGCTCTCAGACAATCACTCCTCAGGACTGAGGGTCTGAAAGCAGGGGAGCCTGGCATTGTATCCCCTTGCCTCAAGCCCAGGAGCTTGTGGGCATGCTGTCACCAGAACTGGGTGCAGCGAGCTGGTTCCTTGGGGGAACCTAACAAGAGATGCAGGGCGTTGGAGGGCACCAATGGAGGTATTCTTCTTCCAGGGAATGTGCAGTGAGATTCTTGTTTGATCAGCTGTTATGGCAGGGGAAAGAGAAGGAGCATGGAAATTTTGGTGGCAGTGAGAGAGTCACGTGGTGTTAGACCTGTGAAATCAGACAGGTTCTTGGTTCAGCAACTTAAGTACTTGAGTTATGGGTAGGGAAGAATTCAGAGCCAAGACTCAAACTATAAGAGAAAACTTATTTAGAAAGTCACAGAGGTAGAAGTAAGTGGTAGAAGAAATGGGCTCTGGAAACTAATTACAGAGGGAAAGTAAGGCCCTTGAAGCTAAGAAAGGAGAAGGGTAAAGGTAATTTGCTTCCTTGGGGGAGAGGGGAGGAAATGGTGGGGAAGGGTGCAGGTGTGCTCCCCTGAGGGCAAGCATGCTGGGTCCTTTGTCCTAAGGGCTTTTAAAGGTGGAGATTTTAGGGGAGGTCCCAGGGGAGGATTTCAATAGAATATTCATCAGTTTTCCTGGTGTGTCCTTTCAGGATCCTGGACTCCATTCATCTGTCAGTGCTATGGCAGACAGTCATTAATCAATGCAGCTGGTCCTAAGGTCAACATCAGAGTCACTTGTCTGGTTTTGCTGCTATTCTGGGCCTGGAGCTGGAACACAACTGAGGCCTAGAGGCATTTGACATGGGTCAGAACCTCATCCTCCTGGGGGCTTAATTCCTAAGGGCTATTCTCTGGTCCTTTTCTTTGTACCCCTCTAAAGGACCAGTGACATGTCAGGGGAGGGTCCAGACCACATGACCACTGATATGAAAGTTTAGGAAGTGTAAACTGCATAATCAGGGATAGGCTAAGGGAACAAAGGTCACCCTAGGGGTGAGGTATTTGTTTTCCCAGGTTTACCCTTCCACCCTGGTGACCTTCTGTACCTGGCCCATCATCTTGCTCTGCCCAGGCCTAACTGCTTACCACACAAAGGCTGTGTAGATTCCCCGTTCCCAGGTAAGCAAAGGTGCTTTTATTATCTTGAGGCCAGTGGACCAAGAGACAACTGCCATTGAAAAGAGAGTTTGTTATTCACAGTGCCCAATGGAGGGGCCCACCCTGTCATGGGGCCACACAGGGAAGCCCCAGGATCTGTGAGGAGGAGGAGGTGGGCTGTGGGCAAGAGCCTTTTTTATGATTTCCTCAAGAAGAAATGGGTGAACTAGGGTAAGTGGGCTCATCATTGCCTAATTTGAATAATTTTTTTAGCATGCTCTGGTGTCTAGGGGCTGTTCTAGTTGTCTGTATCTGGCCTTGGGATAATTAGGGCAGGGGAATACTGCCCCTGAGTATGAGAAAAGTGCTGGGGTCAGGACTTCTGTTGGTTAATTTACATATGAAAGGCACACCTTCAGGTAAACCCTTTATTCTCTCTACGGAACTGGCTAACCCTGGGAGGGGTGTTCCTCCTGAGACTGCAAGACCCCAAACTGTCAAAGAATCAGAACGACAGAAAAGAAAAAGGCATGATTAATACAGCATTGGAAAAAATATGTGGGGGTTTATCTACCCCATTAGCAAAGAATGTGGTAAGAACTTATGCACCGACTTGCGGAGAACCTCTCTCCTTATCCCTAGAAAGGCCCTCACACAGATACCCACCACCCAGAGTACTCTCAAGGTCAAGCCTGAAGGTAAAGATCTTGTCTCAGGTTACAAGGTGCTCACCCTTTCCTCCTTTGGTAAAGGGAGAACTAGAAACTGTAGAGGGAGATGGGGAAGGAGGATGAGGAGAGCACAGAGGAGTGACAGGGGCATGCAGCCCTTCCCCAAGGCCATGCCTAGGGCATGGGTCAGTCACATGCAAAGAAAGTATGGAGACTGTATTGGAAGTGAGATCAAAGTTTATTTACTTTAATTTCCTTTTTATTTTTATTAAAAATCTTTTGCTATAATAGATTCATGACATATTTATAATTTTAACTATTTGTGAAAATACAATTCAGTGACTTTAAACATAAAGATGAAGTTTTGATTGTGACTGGCTACAACAGGGGTTTTATTTCTAAGTGTTAGGTTGTGGGAGAATGTCTTGTGACTGAAAGTGACAGAGGACAGACAGGGACAATGTGTCCGTGGTGGGAGAGAGAGTACGGGAGGGAACATTTTGAGTATCTCCATCCCCAAGAAGGCATTTTTGGGTGTGGATGAAGAATATTTTATAAGCAGTCATGACAGCCTAGCTCTAAATTATTTCTTTTTCTTCTCCATTCTCCTTCACTCCCCCCTCTTCCTCTTCCTCCTCCTTCTTCTTCAGATTATTCACTCTCCTTTATTCTGTGGTGACCCAGCCTTTTTTGGTCAGTGCTCATGCTTGATGGGTGCACACATCATGGGCTGGAGAGAAGCCTGAGCATGGGGTCACTTCCTCACATCATTGCTATGTCACTCTGAATGATTTATCAGTGGCATGTGATGTCACTGAGCACCAGTGAAGCAATGGGAGAAAGATCTTTTCTAGATATTCCAACAAAATCCAGCATCCAGATCTGGTAGTTGGAGATTCCAGGAAGCTTTCAGTCACTGAAGAACAGCTCTGGGGAGGTACCTGGGCACACCCTGATGGTGATTCTCCAACCTCACCATAAGCTGGGTCTGCCACCCCTTCTAATTTAGCAGTGGTCCGTCAGAATTATCATGGCTCCAGAGTCAGCCACTGCCCAATTCTATGCCTTGCACATGGTGCTGACTCAGCAATTCTTCATCATATTTAATTGAAGAAGATATATTCTGGACATTTCTCTTGATCAAGAATCATTTACTACCCTTAGTGCAATATGAGTTCTCTCTTTCTTTGTAGATATATTTTATTGTCAAATAGTTGAAGGTCAAAATACCTCCCCTGACCAAAGTAGCCTCAGTAGTAATGGGCCTTCTGACAGAGACCCCTTACTCAATTCTTTTAAAAAAATTCTATTTTGAAGTTAAGATATAATTTATAAACTATAAAATTTACCCTTGTGTTGCAACTCACTACTAGCTAATTTCAGAACGTTTTCACCACCTGAAAAAGAAACCTCCTAACCTTTAGCAGTCACTCCTGAGTCTCCCCCTTTTCAGTTCCTGGAAGCCACCAACATATTCCTGCCCCTATAGATTTGCCTAATCTGGACATTACCTGCAAATGGGGCCATACACTGTATGGCCTTTTATCCTCAACTCACATCTAATTTCAATCCAACAATTTAATCACTGATCTAATTCACTGGCAGAACAGAAAAAAATGAATTTATTGCTAAAAGGTTCAAGCTAGATAAACAAGGATGCCTGTCTGAGCATTTAATTATGGGATTAAGTCACAATAATAACTTTGTCAAATGTTGGGAACCACCCTACCTGGTTTCAGAAGCTGTAACCCCCACCAAGGCTTAGGCTGAGGGAGTGACCTTGGACCGTAAGCCACCAAGGACACAAAAGCTTATCTCCCTGGCAGGAGCACTGCTTCTGCTCCTTTTCCTTCACCCATAACTGACCCCCAATGTTTGGTTGGTTAGCCAATGACGGGTAAGATTCCCGAAGGGATGAATGACCTAAGACAGGCACGATCACGTGGGGGGCTACAGCAAAAGGGGGTAATGGACCCTCGCCCCTTGGCTTTGACAAAGCCTGAGTCCTCATTCTGTCCACAAGAAGTCTCCTAATCTCTTGGCTGCCTTACTTCCCTTGCTCCACCTAATCTTGAAACAAGGACAGAGGGTGGTGCAGCCCTGTGCTGGAAAGGGCGGGTTCCCCGGGCAATCAGGCCTAAGAAAGAATATGTAAAATCCTGTGAAATCTGCTTTGTTTAGAATGCTCTCGATTAAATGATAAGGGTCCAAGCAAGAAGTGAGTTTGTTCCTCAAAGTTTTATTGCTCTTTAGCTATCTGACCCTGACTCAAAACAGGCCCTCAGAGTTCTTAGTTATCTATTGTTTGATCCTTACTGCCAGGCAATGATTAATGAGCTTTATCTGTAATCCTGTGCAAATGAACACAATAAAAGCCCATTGAGGAACAGGATCCTGGCCCTTCTCCTTTGAGAGATTGGCCACCTTTCCTCCCCAAGCAGATCATGTCTTGGTAGACTTATTCTCATCTGTGGCAGCTGGGGCGGGGGGAGCCCTGCAGGCAGAGCCCCCCCCACAGTCAAACTCTCCCTACATGACTTATTATTTATTACCTAGATATTTTGTTACCTAGAAGGTACAACAAACCCAAATCTGTAGTCACAATCCACACACCACTCCTAAGAGGGTGTGACATGAGACAAAGAGCTCAGGTTCAGGAGTCAATCCCCACCACTTCCTAGCTGTTTGATTTGGGGCCAGTGAATTCACCTCTCTGTTCTTCCATCTGCCAAAAAAAAAAATCTCCAACTTCATAGGACTGATGTGGTAATATGAAGATTAAGTAAGTTAATATGCATCAAGAACATTGAAGAGAGTTTATAACATAACAAGCACTCAAAAGCTATTATAAGAAAACTAGGCTGTCATATTTGGTATCTATGGCATCGTATTAATTATGCTTATGTAGATTATATGAGAGACCATCTCTCATTTTCTAGGACTATGTCAGTCTCTAGCCAAGTCTATTGTCATATCCAAGACAGAGATTCAAAATGTGTGATAACGTAATGCGTGGGCACTGACCAGTCATAAGTGACAGACACTGCTCTAAAATGTCAATTTTATAGATTCAAGGTCGTGAGAAGGTTTTTGGGGGGGCCTCTGCTCGAGGATGGTGATAGGGGCCCTCTAGCCATTCTGGGAAACATCTATGTACCAGTCTGTAGGAAAAAATATTGCAATATTTTATCCAATGGCAAGCTGGCTGTCAGCGGAGCTTCACAAGGACCATATATGAATCACATTTTTTGGTACTCTTCAAAACCGACATGAAACAGAAAATAAATAAAACGATAAAACAGTGAATGTCTTTCACATTCTGCTCAATTCCAGAGGAATTAAAGCCTCTTTTCCTTTAGTGAACAAAAAATGTAATGTTGAGTTGTGTTCAGACTTTGTGTACCTATTACACTCATCAAAGAAGGTAAATGGCCCCAAATGTGAGAAAATGGCCCTGAACTAACCAGTCACCTCAGTTTGCTCATCTGTATAGCATGAATATATTAGAGTAGGTGACGGTTGAGCTTTTTCATCTCTTTAAACCCCATTTCTGTTTCTTCTTTAATTACATAGCTCCACCCTGAGCCGGAGCCCAGGGCCACAGAGCTGAGCCCAAGTCCAGCAAGGCAGGAGCGCTGCCATGGATCCACTGGGCAGAAAAACTGCCCAGCCCATGGAGTGACTCATTTGCCCCTGAAAGGGTTTTGTTGCTACAAAGTTTTGTCCTGAACATTTGAGCCAGCAGTAGTTCAGTCTAGACACAAAGTGGCCAACATGCTTTGAACAAATCTGCTTTTAATGTGTGGAGTGCTCTTGTTTCCCATTATTATCCTGAGCGATTAAACAAACTGCCAAACTCTTGCTGCAGCAGTCATCGTGTATTACCGAGATGCTCGTTGGGGATTTAATAGAACTCAATTTGAGACAATATCTTGAGCCTTATGAATTCAAGAGAAAAGAGATGTGTTCTTGGCACAAATTGATAGAGTTTCAAGATTTCTGTAATAGATACATACATAATCATATTGTTGAGTTGAAGGAAATGTGTTTCCAATAAGCAGTATTTACTGAGGTTTAACAACGGTATAATAGTTACCTGTCTATTACATGGTAGTCAAAGCTAAAGAAATATGTTTTTAATAATCAATTGGCATTTCAAATAATATAAGATAACTGCCATATGAAATCCAAACTTAGATACGACCTATATATTAGCCTTGTTCTTGGGAGTCTCATTCATGAAATCAAGGCACCAGTGATTGGCCATTGTAAAAAGGATATTAGCATCTAAGGACTAGACTTTTTAGTCTCCTCTCTTACACTTTTCTCAGCTTTTCTTTTTTTCATTCTTCCTTTTCCTTTTTACTTCTACTTAGAAAGTATTTCATTACACCTCCTGTTATAACTAGTAGAGATTGAATTCTGCCTACATAAAGAAAATGGATCCTTACTCCCAATTGGAAAAAAAAGAGTAACTGAGAAAGTACCATCAGCTCACTGAATCCAGGCCTGGAGAAGTAGATGGAACAAACCCAAGCACCACATCTGGTGACAGATGCCCTTGGGCCTCACTCACTCCCCCGGAAAGTGTGCAACAAGAATTTTAGATATGTCCTGCTACATACCTTACACATTTACAGTGTTGGTGCTCAATTACATCTCAGTAAAACTGGGTAAAGAATTTTAGTCAATCTCCCTCCTGGGCAACCATGGAAGCGTGTTCTTCTATACTACCATTTTGCCTCCTTCAGTCATACATTTGGCAAATATTTATAGGGAGCCCATCTTATGCAAAACTGTTCTACCTAAAAATCCCCTATGATGACCCTACATGATAAGCGAAAGGCACCAACCACGTAGGCACAGTGGCGGTGAGGCATTCCCCAGCCAGCTTCCTTCTGGAGAAAACTTGGTCAGAAAAGCACAGGATAAGGACCATTCAAACAAAGTTAATAATACAGATAAAACATGCCCATGCTGTGCCTTGTGGTGTATAAAGCACCTGCCCACCAGTTCTCCCTCTTGGAGGCTCCTCCTTCCATGTGCCGAAGCATCCTTCTCCCATGAATGCTCTCCTTAGTGCTCACCATGGCCATGCCCTGCCATCCAGCATAGCTCAGCTCAGAGGCTGGTGTTCAACAGCTCTTCCTGACCACGCTTTTAACAGTGTTCTTCACAGTGCCCAGACACCTTTATTCTGTCATGGCACCCCCGTTTTCTGCAGGCACTAAGCATGCTCTGGAGAGCTATTGTTAATGGAATGGCTTGTTATCTGTCTCCTAGTAGAATGCAGGCTCTGTAAGGGCAAGAACTGACTCCACGCCTGATGAAGGCTGCCACCTTCAAAGAAGGCAGAAGGGTGCCGGACCATCAGAGGCACGAATTTGCATTTGCTGAAATGATAAATTTGCAAACCCATTTAAGCTCTAGAGCAACAGCCACCCAGGCAGCCATTTGTTGAGACATTTTGAGCAAAGGAATGCTCTCTTCTTAAGCCAATGAGAGCAGTGTTCAGGGTAGGACTCAGAAGATGATATGACATGTGACTTGGTGACTCTCAAGGGTATGCCTTGTTGCCTGCCCATCCAGAAGACACTCAGAGCACTCAGACTAGAAAGGATCCTTGGATTTTGTGGTGAACATTATCTGTTCTCCCCTCCAACTGAACCCTGGCCATGAATGCTGACCCCCAGGGTCTCCAGCCAGATGTGGCCTGATGTGGCATCTCTGCCTGTAACTAACTGCAGCCTCCTGTGCCCTGAGAGCTGGACAGATAACGGGGAGGAAGCACATGGCAGGAGATGTGCTCCTTCCATGCCAAAGCCTCTCAGGAATGAGAGCTCATTAAGAGCATGTGCCTTTGCTCCTTGCCTCTGCCAAGTGTCAGCCTTCATTACCGGGCTCAGGGAAGATCAGTTGCAGAGTACGCTGAGTCTGGGCCAAGGCAGGAGTTCCCTCCCAAAGCTCAAGAGGGCTTGGTTAGCAGCTCTGCAGAGATCGGCAACTGTGGTTGAACTTGTCAGACTGTGAGCTTTCCTCAGGACTTATCCACCCCAACACGTGCTCGTTTTGAAAAGCAGGATCCACTGAGAATTGATTCATTCTTCCATGGGGTCTCTAATTCTACCTCCCACCACTCGTAGCTTGTCCTCCCCCTTTCTTTGCTCCTCCTTTGGAATTCTGAGAGCCCCACATTAGGAAGTATTTTTTGCTGATTAAGGTTAGTGATTTTTTGAAAGAAGCTTATTCTAGTAATAATAATAATAATAATAATAATAATACTCTGAATTTGCACAGTCCTTTGATAAAAGAAAGCTGTTTTCAAAAGTACTTTGGAAGTCACTGCTGCACACATATTAGCTCCCTGTGTGTTTTCAGCCTAATTTAAAGTCGTGAGAGTAGCATTCCAGTTTTACATGAAAGGAAACTGAGGCTCAGAGAGGTTAGGCAGTTTCCCCAAGGCCGTACCATGGAGCAGCGGTGCAGGGGAAACAGAGGGCTTCCCTCTCTCTGCCATTCCATCTCAGGGCAGAGCTCTTGGTCATTTCCCTCCAAGATGTGGTTCAGAGAGACAGAAATTGAAAAACTGTTTCCTAGTTTAGGAAATATTTCTTTTTAATCTCAAAGAAAGTAATAGGATGTTTACAGATATAATGTAAGATTAACTATATCAGTGAATAGTCACATCCAGGTGTGTGCAAGTACAACACTCACAGTGAGGCGTGTGTGGTTTTCAGAGACGTTTTTAATGTTTCAGAACATGTCCCGAAGGAAGAATTCTTTGCAAATACACACTCAAGTTTCTCTCTTTTTATAAAGAGCCACGATTTTGTAATTTGATATTTAAAAGAAGTGATACATAATTTTTACAGTTTACACTGCTTTACATGGTATTAAAATTACTGCCTGATATTTTAAGCTTTTAAGAACAGTGATCCCATTTCATTAATTTTATTAATATACATAAAAACAATTTAATCTGAACTCTACTAATTTGAAATTTATGACCATTTAAACATAGACTTTTACCTTTGTTTGGCTAATGGGGAAAACAGGTAGGCAAATGGAAAATGTAAACCCTAAGTGTTTGATATACTTAAGAAAATGCATATTTCAATCTCTTTAAAATCAGATGCTTACATTGTATGCACATCTTATTTATTCATTAAGACCAATACCCAAGGGTTTTTATGTGCCAACAATTATTGGCTTAAGTATAGAGTATGGTATAGTTGTGAAAGCAATAATTGTAATTCATTTTTCTTAAACTTCATTCACAAAACTTTACTGATTCAGGCTGCTAGTCTAGATTAGTAATACTTAATAGCAGTGGAAAGGACCCAGAGTTTGGAGCCAGACAGGCCTGGTTCAAATTCCAGTGCTGCCGCTATTTAGCTATTTGTCCTTGAACAAATGGCTTAATCCTTATGAGTTTTGTCCTCATCCAGGCTGGGGCACTTCTGAGAAGGAAAGGGAGCATTGCTAATAATTACTATGCAAAGAACAAGCTTAATGGCCTGGGCAAGCCAGACAGATGCTTACTCTATCAGAATGGGACTCACCTTTCAAATTTCTGGGCTTTGGCTTATCTAGGCTATTGGTAGATGGTGTTTTATTTCAACTTTTCTACTAGTGCCTTCAACTATATGGAACCAAATCTCCTATCCAAGTCCCATGATGTCATCTTGGATCTGTCACATTCAATTGTAAGAATATTCATAGTAAGGTTATTAAGTCACATGTTCATATGTAGAAAAGTCCTAAAGTCAAGTTTAAAACTTCGTATGTAATTAAAAACTTGTGCTTTCCCTGATATCAGGCCTGACTTGTGGCCCTGGGGACCAGCAGAAGGAAAGGGTGTATTCTATTCCATTTCTCTTCGTTCTTTTAATCTGCCTTCCTCTCCTCAGTCCCCTGCTCTGGTTCCCCCAGTGTGGGTGGTGGTGGGGGGAGAGGAAGCACAGGAGAGGGGCCCTGCCTAGTCCGACCCAGGCTTCCTGGGGCAGCACGCCCACTCCGCACTGCACACTTTACCAAACATCGATGGCAACGGTGGCTTTCATGTGCAACACTTTGGCTAACAGTGAGGTTGATGATATTCATACTTGTACTTCTCTTCTGTAGATTACATATTTATATTCTTGGTTAATGTATCTTTCTTAACTTTTCATAATAATATTTTCCTTCACTTTCTTAAAATAAAAAAAATAATAAATACCATCCCCAGGCATGGAAATGATGATAATGTTTTATAAGGTTTTCTCTGTCTCCTTTTAACAGAAGATAACAAAACACACAGATAAAATAAAAGTACACTTTATAATTATAGTAACCATGAACTCTAAGTAGTATATTATTCATATGTGTTATAAATTTATATAAATTGTAAAATACTGTACCCATATTCTGCCATTTACTTTTTTACTCAACAATACTCTGTTTAGATCTTTTCATTGTGTACTTAAAAAATGCATTCTTTAAAAAGTTTCTTTTAATTGCTCTCTAATATTCCACATGTGCATATGTGTATTGAAAACCTTGTAACTGCCATGTCATATTCTATCATGTTTCTAAGCTTTGACGAACACAAGCAATGCTTGTGAACATCCTGAGCATGTCTCCCCATGTTTGTGTGCAAATAAATACCATTAGAGGACAATTACTAAAAGTAAAACTCCGGGGTGATAAGATGTCTGCATTTTGATTTTAAAAGCTACTGACAAAATAATCTCTCTCCACATTAGTCATAACACTTTGCAGTCCTGCCAGTGAAGTATGGCACAACCCATTTCTCCACATTCTCACACTGACTTTAGCAATCTGATGAGTGAAATGTAAAATTGTGTTTTAATTTGTCATTGTCTGCATTCATTGCTGCCTCACTGTCCGTTATTCAGTTAACATTGAAGGTAAACAATATTTGTTATGTTCAATGGCCACTTCTGTCCCTTCATTTGTAAATTTCCCATTTCTATTGTTTTCCCATTTTTCTTTTGGGGTAATAATTTTCACTTGTATTGTAACAGATGTGCACTTACAAATATAGTAGCCTTGATTTTGTTCCAGCTCATATTTTACGTTTCAGTTTTCTTGTGGTGTTTTGGACACAGAAATATTAACTTTTTGAGAAGTTACATAACATTTTTTTCCTGATGATTTCCTAGTGATTTTATACTAAGTATATTTAGATGTATGAATGAAGGCCAATATGGTTACAAAGCTGTTTTCAGATGGAGAGGGAATTTTATTAAAACAACACACACTGCATAGCTTAAGTGTTCCTAAATGAAATAGGAAGCAAAATTATATGAGAAGGTAATACTTAATGTGGGGAAAAATAAAAAAATTACCCGCATTTTGAACAACACATGTGATTTTTTTGCTTAGGGGTGAGTCAGCCTTCCATAAACACAGCTACTTACCTAGCTTATCCTTTTTAGGTATTGAGACCGTTACAGTTGAATAAACTCCAAACCCATGCTTACTATGATGGTTATTTATTTTTGGATTCATGTCAAATGTTAGAAAATATTTTCCGGAGAACTGTTTTGGAACACTGTGGATCTGAGTAGCATATTCCTTTTAATGTATAGATGACCAGCAAAATAAGATTACTCTGGGCTAATTACTTCAGACTAATCTGAACTGAACACAACAATAAAGAGCAGGGAAATTACCAGGTAGACAAGCAACAAACATAAACATAATCAGCTGCTTCTAACAAGTGACACTTGAAGTTCCTGGGTTAGCAAAGTGAGCCTTCCTGATATAACACAGAGATGTTCGCTGATTGACATTTCCTGTGTATAAATTCTGCTCCATCTGTAATTGTCAGAATTGATTATTTAGAGTCCACCAGATACTGTGCTTTTCTGGACCTGGCGTGTGTCTGAGTCATTGCCTCCCAGGACACTATGTTTTATGCAGCATGTGCTGGTCTCCTGTGTCCTTCCAGGCCTGGATGCCTGGAAAGAGACTTAAGATTCATGGAGCAGATTTGCATGGAGTGGTATCTGGGGTGGAGAGAACACTGATCAGCTACAGGGCCCTCTATAGATAAAAGTCAAAAGTAATTCATATGCTTTTCAGAGCCTGGCCTGGAAAAATAGGGAGACAAAAATCGTGATCTTAGGTTATTAAAAATGGCTCCAAACTCAAGTCATAATGAAAACTACCCATGTTCAGGGTGAGGCCCCCTGCAATCCCTCAGGTGAATACAAGCTCCAAACTCAATGGCAATCTCCACACCAGTGCCAGCATACCTGTCACTAACCATCTTAAGGCTTCAAGTTCAAGTGCCTTCTGCTATAATTAAGGCAACTTCATAATCTTATTTCCACTGACTCTTGGAATCAAGATCATTTTCCCTGCAGTGGTTGGAATAATGTAATCACTTTTGCTTTGTGGAAAGTTCCCTTTTGTGTCTGTTGGCGGAAGCCCTCGTATCCCCAGATGTAGATGGGACAGGTCATTGAAGCACAGTGTCAGTACTTAGTAGTAATCTATTTTTAATGCACTTTTTTATTTAGTACTCAGGACAGCCTGAGGATTAAATAAACAAGTTGGATGTTATGGTCCACAGGTTTTACAGATTAGGCTGCTTAGATGCAGGGAAGCAATTATTTAGTTTGTATGTGGGCAGCCCAAGATGCAAACCTATGTTTTATGAATGATAAACGACCTCTCTTTTATGGTCCACTCTTACTGTACCCACCTGATTTGGCCACTAAAAAAAAATAACTGGCTCATCTTGACCAAGGCATATTATCTTTCTTAGTCTACTTTGTAGTGCATAAAATGAGAAGGATGAATTAAATATTCATAAGCATTTTTTTATCTCATGAGTTCCAATTTTATAAAAGAGGAATGAAATGTCAAGGTTTTGGATCAGTAACTTACATAAAGAAGTGAACTACTATTAAAATGAGAAAAAGCCTTCAAAAACACATATTAAATAAAACTTCATGATATAAAAATTTTGTCATGCACAAAATTACTGGAAAGTTTACAGCACAATTTTCACTTTTAGCAGTAGTAATACTTTCTAAAAAAAGATTTTGTTTTTTTACTTTTAGAGAGGGGAAGGGAGAGAGAAAGAGAAGGAGAGAAATATCAATGTGTAGTTGCCTAGTGTGCCCCCTACCAGGGACCTAGCCTGCAACTCAGGCTTGTGCCCTGACCAGAAATTGAACCAGAGACTTTCTGGTTCCAAGCTTGCAATGAATCTACTGAGCCATACCAGCCAGGGCTGGTAGTAGTAATAATTTTTTAAAAATGCTTATAATCCAATCTTCTTTTTGCTTTAAATGTTCAATTTTATGATGTACTAAGATCAACATACCAATTAATAAATTGGCACTTCAATAGTAACAAAATGTATGAAAATATCCAGGAGTTAACTTAAGGAGAAATGTGTGGGCTCTGTAACTACCAACAGAGAAGAAAACTTGAATATCAGTACATGGAAATATTTCCTTGGAAGAAAATAATTTTTTTCTTATTGTTTACTGTAGAGTTGTGATAGATTCTTTTTAAATTAGCATACATTTAATGAAATATCAATAATAAATTCAACATGGCTTTTGGAGAAACTTAATATAATGATTTTTTCATGTTTACTTGATGGAATAAGTCTTAAGAAAAACCAAAATTTTATTTAAAAATTAATGTAAATGGGGTTGTGGAAGTACTATTACTACATTTCTACTTGTATTATTAATTTTGTTCTTAAAACTATAAGCAATTTTTTAATGAAAATGGTAGAGAATAGATGTCTTTGTTATCAAATCTATCATTTTACCTCAAACATTTAAATGTGTAACCAAGAAGTCTGGTCATGGATTGTTTAGAACAATAAAAGATGAGATTAGGCCTCTTAAGACAAAGGGCGAAGCAGGGTTGCAATTTATTAGTTGCCTGATCCCAACACATATGTTAGGTGCATCTGAGTATAGTGTTAGGTAGGGATTACTTAGCATGAAAGTCTGCTGTTGAGCATGGATCCCAGAGAGGAAGGAAGCTCTGCTACAAAATGTTCTCAGTTTTCTTATTCCAGATCACACTTTGTCTTCCTTGGGGTAGAGCCCTCATTCTCTTGATCTATGACAGTGACATCTACATATGAGGCAGTAAGATGCCGGGAGAGACTAGGAAGAGAAAAATGGCAGAGGTTTGGACCAACACAACAAAAGAATGGTTCCTGAAAGTAGCCTTCTTCTTGTATCATTGGCCCAGCAGAGTCATATGTTACACCTGGCTACCAAAGAAGACCAGAAATTTTGTCTTACTCTGAGAAACCTGGTGCCAGCTAAAATCTACTGTCATGGAAGAAATGGATACTAGTAAACAAGCGACAGTCTCCACCCCAAAGGTAAGGAGATAGAATTGGAGGGAGGAGAAATGAGCAGGTATTATAATTTGAGATTTGGGGACATCCTTGTGAAATCTCTGAAATAAGCATAGATGCAGAGATAGAGATATTTCTTAGTTTCATTGGCATGAGTGGTCAGGAAACAACCCAAAATTTCAGGGTAAAAGACTTTTGTAATCTTAATTTATGTTATTACAGAACATAAACAGCACAACTTTTGGAAAAAGAAGTGTTTGTTTTAGAAAATAAAAAATACTAATATAAAATAATTATAGACATGCAGTCATGCTATATATAATATTTTAATCTGTTTTAAAACTTTAAAAAATAATGATATTGTTTGGAAGAGGACCAAAATAAAGTGAGACAATCCCCAAATAAAGATTTTTCTAAATTATTATGTTTTTAATGTCTTCATAACATTTCAACATGATTTAGATTTCCAGTACCCCATTGTGAGATTACCAGGTATATGTAGTTTCATCATCATAGGTAAATGATCATAGATGATCATCATCATCTCACCAGGTATGTGAGATCATCATAGGTAAAGAAAACCCTAAAATCAACCTGATTTAAGAACCTGCTATTACCAAAGGCAAACAACTCAACTGCTACAGAACCCATCTAGCTTAAGCCTCTTGCTCTGATTTCCCATTGTCAATTGTCTTGGTAAACTGTTAATTTTAATTGCTCATTTGGCTTTGAAGGATTTTTTCCCCTTTCCTTTTAATCAGTGCAACCAAAGGAAACCACAAGGAACTTTAACTCTCAGGTATCAAAAGCAGTCTCCCAGGTCTGTGACAGGTTGAATCGAATGTGTGTAGCAGGGGGTGCAGACTGGTGCACAAGCAGGTCTGGTGCCCAGATGGCCCATCGGCCTTGCTTTTTTCAGTTGAGCCAATGTACAACAATCAGGATATTTCACATAAACACCCAGTGTTCTGGCTTTTCTTAAAATATCGGGACTTGTGACAGTTCCTGACCCCTCACACACATGACAACGGTGAGTAGGAACTGAGAGGTGACCTGTCCCTTCATGACGTGAACTCCAGCTGCATTCAGGCTTCATCGGCCCACGTTAACACCTCCCTCCTGACACCAAGGCCTGTGGCTTTCAAATCACACGTGGAGCATTGCTTTTGTCACTAACTGGAGACCCTTCTCCATCAAAACTGAAAAAGTGAAAGATAAACTAGGAGGGCCTCATGCTTCAAGAAAAGTGTGAAAGAGCACATCATTCTGCAGAAATGCAAGGTTCTTAACTAATTGCCTATCACGTGAGCTCACTCATGCTCTTGCCTTCCTGGCCCTTGAAGGTATGTGAGATTGAGGTCTCTGATGTACAACTTGCTCCTGAAATACGTACCCAGTGGAAAACCTGGCTTGAAGTTTCATCTAAGAAGAGAAACCATCTCTGTAACTTTATCCATCACATTCTCCACCTCAGCAGGGCTCTGGGTCTAAGTAACTGTCTCCTGACTGCAGTTTGCTCATGGCCCCATTCATTCTTGGCACCTGAGAGTTTGCTTCCAATGCTAGGCCCATCTGCTTTTCACATCTCTACTCTCCTCCTGCACAGATCTCATCGGCTATGAAGGAAACAGTTACTTCCTTAGCTACTGCTGCTTCTTTTATTGCCCAAGTACTAAAGCAGATAGTGTGTGGTTCCTATCTTCAGCTTTGTATCACCTATGCCATCTGCTCAAGCCAGACTGGATTCATGCAGGGTCATGTCATTTCCAACCACTTCCCTGATAATTATCAGAGATGACCAGTAGCCTCCTTCTAGCCACTTTCAGTTACTTCATTTTCATTGAACCTTCTGGATCTTTTTAGCAACATTGACTTTCCAAGCTATCTTGAGACTTTGTTGCCCTTGGATTCCATGACAATATACACTGCAAATTTTCTCATCCCATCAGTGACTTTCTTACTTTTTTATTTTTTGTCTATACTACACATTTGTTATTACATATACTTCTCTGTCTCTCTCTCTCTCCCCCTCTCACAAATTCACTAATTGTATAACTGGAATTTTTTACCTTTGACCCCCTTCACTCATTTTGCTTACCCTTCACCACCCTGCCTCTGGCAACCACTAGTCTGTTCTTTTGTATCTATGAGGTCGTCATTGTTGTTTTTAATTCCAAGTGTGTGACATCATATAGTATTTCTCTTTCTCTGTGTATCTTATTTCACTAAGCATAATGCCCTCAAGGTCCATCATTGTTGTCACAAATGGCAGGATTTCTTTCTTTTTATGGATAAGTAGTATTCCATTATATACTCATATATTTCTTTTTCTTTAATTCCCACTTGAGAATGTATTTTCATTGTTTTGAGAGAGAGAGAGATCAATTGGTTGCCTTCTCCTGTGCACCCTGACCAGGGATTAAACCTGAAACCTGGATATGTGCTCTGACTGGGAATTGAACCCATGACCTCTTGGTGTACAGGACGATGCTCAAACCAACTGAGCCACACCAGCCAGGACATGTACATTCATATATTTCTTATGCCGACGAGATATATATCTTCAGAATATCTTTTGCCCAAATACACATATAACTTTAGATTTTAAAAAATATTCTTCACTTACAATTAGCCCAATGACTTATGTATCATTTTCCCAACAACTGCTAATGTTAATATTACTATTATTATTCCTACCTGAGGAAGAAACTGCAGAGAAGTTAATAGGTGCCTGCTCAGGGATGATCAAAAGTTTATGTAAATTCCAATTTACTGGCTGAAGGACCTGGCACCAGGGCAGATAGCCACGGATGGTGACTGGGCACAACGAATTCGTAGTAATAGGAAGTCCATATGGTGATGGAGACAGAGAATCTTAACTCAGGTACCATCTCCGTCACTTAATAGTTCCATGAGTTTGTTAGCTATATTAAGTAATTGCTCTGACCTATTTTCTCACCATTAAAACGAGCCATTGAATAATAACTATGTTGTTCGAAGCTGGGGTCTGGAACACACTTCTTACTTTAGGCATGAAGAGGTATATGAGAGTCTGTCCTCCTCCACTTATGATTCTGTGTGTCTTGTCCACACCAGGGGGGATTTCTGGCTTCTTGTCCATACCCTGCATCACCCCATGCAGTCTGGTTCTGAGTGTGATGGAGTGTTAGCAGCTTCTTGCCCCAACTCCTGCTGGGTGCCTGGACTGTCCTCACCGCCCTGGGAAGGTGATCAGTCTGCTGCTCAGCTGGAACCATGATGAGATTACCTGTCTTCATTGGTGTCTATTATACTAGCTCTATATACTTCTGTAGCTATGACTCATCCTCACACAGGGCTCCCTTGGCTACAAATTGAGTTCCTTGTTATACCCAGTTTCACTGGCTATAGTTGTCCCTTTAGAATTTCTACACAAGAGGGCCTGAAGGTCAGCCTTTCCTTAAAACTACATATAGATAGCAAGTACTTTGAAAGAAGACTTGCTTCCAAACACTTTCCTGTCCATGGGGGTGTGGAACAGCCCTCCAGTTGATTGTTTTCTCCAGGTCTGATTTTTTTTTTTATCCACATTCTTCCCTTCTTGTGCATCCCTGTACTGATGGTTCCATGGTACTTACTCACTCTACTGAAATGTGACATGTTCTTCTAGAAACTATCCTGTCCTCTCACCCAAAGCAATTCATCTGTTAATAATATGAGCATCTGATAGCTGCACAGGCTCTTTCTTCACATAATAGGTCAAGCCATTCATTAAATCCAGTCAAGTCTTCTCTTGATCTGTAATGATGATCCCTTGTTCATTTCTGATATTAATAACTTGTGTATTCTTTTATCCTTGGCTATCATAGCTAGAGGTTTATCAATTTTATGGATCTTTTCAAAGAACCAGTGTTTGGTCTCACTGATTTTCTTTATTGTTTTCTTGTTTTCAACTTATTGATTATTAGTCTCATTTTTATTTTATTATTAATATTTTTTCCTCATCAGAGGACATTTCCCTCATTACTTTTAGGGAGAGATGAAGGGAGAGAGAGAAACATGGATATGAGAGAGAAACATCAATCAATGACCTTCCATGCCTGGACCAAGGATTGCATGTGCTTGGACTAGAGATCAAACCCTCAGCCCAGGCATGTGCCCTGACTGGGAATTGAACCTGCATCCCTTCAGTTATCAGATGACACACCAAATGAGCCACACCAGCCAGGGCTGTTCTCACTTTTAATATCTCTTTCCTTCTGCTTGTATTAGGCCTAAATTACTGTTCTTTTTAGTAATTACCTAGTTTCACGAGGTAGAAGTTTTGATGATTGATTTTGGAAATTTATTTATTTCTAGTATTGTCTTTCAATGCTATAAATCTCCCTCTAAGCATTGCTTTGGTACTGTGTCACACAAATTTTGATAAGTTCTACTTTAATTTGGTTAAAATATTTTTTGAAAATTATTTTGATTTTTCTTTAATCTGTGCATTATTTGAAGGTGTGCTGTTTAATTTCCAAAAATTTGAGGATTTCCCCACTACCTGTTAATGATTTCTGGTTTAATTTCATCATAATCTGAGAGCATACTTCCATGATTTCTATTCGTTTAACTTTGTTAAGGTGTGTTTTATGTGCCAGAAATTAGTTTATTTTGGCGGAAGTTCCAGGTGAGCTAGAACAGAATGTGTATTCTGCTGGTTGGATAGGATATTGTATAAATGTCAATTAGAACACTTTAATTGATAGTGCTTTCAGGTCAGTTCTCACCTTACTGGTTTTCTGCCTGATTGATCTATCAACTTCAATGCTGATTCCAGTCTCCAACTATAACAATGATTGAAATCTCCAATTATAATAGTGATTGTGCATTTTCCTTGCAGTTTTCCCTCACTTATTGTGACACTTGTTGTTAGGTGTGTACACATTTAGGGTTGACATGTCTTCTGGAGACCTGGCTCCTTTTTGACTATATAATGTCTATTTTAATGCAGATAATTCTCCTTGATTTGAAATCTGATTTGTCTAAAATTGATATAGCTACTCCATCTTTATTTTGATTAGGGTTAGCATAGCATATCTTTCTCCATTCTCTTAATTTATATGTATGTTTAATTTAAAGTGGGCTTCTTATAAATAACATATGGTTGAGTATTGTTCTTTATCCACTTTATTTTTAATCCACACTATGTCCTTTCAATTGTGTATTTAGATTATTCACCTTCAAGGTGTTTATTGATATAATTGGATTAATACTTATTAGGTCAATTAAAATAAGAAAATAAAATATTTTATGTTCTTTC
The DNA here is from genome assembly GCA_028533065.1 of Trachops cirrhosus. Classification (NCBI taxonomy): domain Eukaryota; kingdom Metazoa; phylum Chordata; class Mammalia; order Chiroptera; family Phyllostomidae; genus Trachops; species Trachops cirrhosus. Next base: position 58,879,892 of record CM052545.1, on the reverse strand, counting down.
ATATAATCCTTCTTTGATGCTCTTCCTTTCTTTCTATAGATCTGAGTTTCTGACTGATGTCATTTTCATTCTTCCTGAAGTACCTCTTTTAACATTTCTTGCAGGGCTAAACTGGTGATGATGAATTTCCTCAGTTTTTATTTGTCAGAGAAGGTCTTGATTTCCTCTTAGTTTTTAAAAAACAATTTTGCTGGATTCAGAATTTTCAGGCTGTTGTTTTTGTTCATGTTTCCTTTCGACTCTAAATATTTCACTCCATTCTTTTCATGCAGATATGGTTTATGATAAGTCCATTATAATTCTTATCCTTGTTTCTCTATAGACAAAGAGCTCCATCCACCTGACTTGTCAAGATATTTGATTTGCCTTTGTTTTTGTGCAGTTTGAATATAATATGCATAGGTATCAAATTTTTTGGTATTTGTATTCGTCAACATTTTCTGAACCTGGACCTGTGATTTGGTGACTGCCAATATTTCTGAAAAGAAATATGACCATTATTACTTAAATAATTTTGTTTCATTCTTTTTCTCCTTCTGGTATTCTGATTCCACATATTTATAGTTTTTGGTGTTGTTCCACAGTTTTTGGATGATCTCTTTTTTCATTCTTTTCTTTCCTTTGTATTCCAGTTAAGGATGTTTTAAATGACATATCTTCATACTTACTAATTATTTCCTAGGCTGTGTTCAGTCTTTCTTAAAGTTGTGATTATCAAACATCAGTGAGCGTAGAGTCACTGGTGACATTAGTTTTAAAAAAAAGGTTTCTGGAACACCTCCCCAGAGATCCTGATTCAGTAGGTAACAACTGGGACTCAGGCTCCTGCATTTAGAACAAAAGACGCTAATGCTGGTGGTTCAATACTTCTCTATGACAAATGCCATCATAAAGGACAGTTATAGAATATAGCCCTTAAGTCAGCATTCATGGATTACCTGGGCAACAGAACCAGTAACAGAATGCTACTGAAGGACACAGTTTCCATCAGGCTCTGTGAACTTGGCCCAGAAAATAAAAGGTCTGTTGTTGAACTTTTGGGCTTTCAGCTATAAATAAAATCTTGTTAGCTTTCTTAAATATGCACATCATTAATTATTAGAGAATCTGTAAAATGGCTCAGTGTAATTCAATATTGCCACTACCTTGTACCTTCTTCACCCTCCACTTAGGCAAAGATGAAATATATGCTCATTGAGAAATTTGGAAAATACTAAAAAAATATAAGAATCCAGTTACTCTTTATTGAATTTGCTGTGTGACAGTTACTATGACTCCTATATGGATTATCTCATTTAGCTGTTACAAGTATTTTGTGGCATGTTTTCCAAGTTTCTATTTTATAGCTGAAGAAGTAAATCTTGGAGAGGTTAAAGTGATTCACCCAAGGACATACATCAAGTAAAAAGCAGTTCAGGATTTAAATACTGCAGGTCAGATTCTGAAGCCTAGGTGTGCCTCTGTCTTGTGAAAAGCCTACTATTCTTAATTGTGTCGACACAGGCAAGTCTGTTAATATTTGGTGCATTTCTGTACATACTTCAGAAAGGATATGAGTATAATATTTAAAAGTCTCTGGTCTTTGAACAGAAAACGAGCTTGGTTTAGTGTCTGGCTCTGACACTGACCTTTTGAGTTTGAGTACATTTTTCTTTTTGAAATTCTATGGGATTCAGTTTTCCTAGCTTTAAAATGATGAGAATAATATTTACCTTCTGAATGACAACAATTTAATAAGATAATGTGGTTGGGAAGCTCTTAGCACTGTGCCTAGCTGATTAAAATGAGTCAGTAAAGGTTACTGTAAATATATAGATATACTTTGAATTTTATATATTTAAAACTTATAGTCATTCTGAAAATAATTGTTCTATATACTACTTACCCTGTTTACATTTATGATCTAGTCCAGACAACTGTCCACATGTTTTCACTGCACATACTCCTATCTAAGATAATCTAGCCTACCCCTAACCCCTGTTGTGTACAGAGCCACTCTCCTACCCCTCACCCACCGCTGATTAAAAGTGGGGAGGCACTTGATACAGAGAAAGATAGTCCAGCAGCTGGCCAGTCACCTGTGACCTGCTGCTAATAGATGAGCTCAGGTTTTGGCAACGACAATTGAAACAGTAGACACTCAGGTCTGCAGTGAGAACAGAGATGCCATGAGACCAGAACAGCCATGGGGACTTGTTACTTAACAAGATGGGAAGAGGAATGCACAGAGATAGTGAAGAAACATGAGAGAGAAAGAGAGACAGAGAAAGACAGAGACAGAGACAGAGACAAAGACAGAGACAGAGACAGAGACAAAGACAGAGAGAACAGAGTCCCAGAGCTGTATCTGCCTCCATCTCAGACTCCACTCATTTCCAGAACTATCTCAAGGGGATTTTACTTGGAATTTCCAAGATAATCCTTATGTTAAGTTAAAACAATAAACACTCAGAAATAACTAAAAAATGAGTAATGAAGAGCACCTTTCCCTGTCTGTTAAAGATATACATTAAAATAATGAGATGTAGTTCGGTGCAGACAGGCTGATTGATAGGTTAGCATATGAAGTCCAGAAACAGGTTATGAGCATGTAGAAATTATTACATAATAAACATGGCATTTGAGTTCAGGGAGGAAGGACTAGGTTTGCCAATAAGTGATATTGAAGTGATTGGCTCACCAGTTTGAAAAATACCAAACCAGATTCTTTCTTCATACATTTTACCAGCATCCAGGCCAGAGGCACTAATGATTTTGGTTTAGACAGAAAACTATTTAGGTTTCATATGGAAAGGCAGGTGATTGTTCACATAATCACTGGGGATATGAAGAGTTTTCTGAGGACAATATCAACAGCATCAATCATAAAGGGAAATATAGTGGATTTAACCACATAAATATTAGAAACATTTGCATGAGAAAAACATTTGCATAAGAGGCTAATTAAAAATTGGGAAAATGTTGTGACATATATAACTGACAAATGATTAGACCTTTTATTATATAAAGGACTCATAAATAATAATATACATTAGAAAAACAGAAAACAGATGCTGTATATGCAGTGTGGTCCACTTTATGTTATGTACTTTTTTGTAATAACATTTTATATGTATATGTATATATATACTTAGATCTGCTTTTTGTAAAAACATGTATTTCTATTAAAAATTAATATATTTTATAATTCAATAAAATAACCAGAGATATTTACCCCAAATTATAAAAAGTGTAATAGGACCATGGATGATATTTATTTATTTAATTTTTATATTTCTGTATTTTCCAAATTTTCATCAATGGGCAGATTTTACTTCTGGAATGAATAAAAACATTGTAAAAAGTAGAAGTATAAACAATAGGATGAATGGCTACCTAATGCTTTTTTGCTCCATCTGGTTTTATCAAGATGTTTGAATTTGAGGGGGAACAGAACTTTGGGGACTCTCACTGAAGGCCCTGCACCTGGGCTTCGCTGGCCTCTCAGTTCAGATACCTTACACAGTGGATGCCATTGTAAGAACCGGCTGGCTGGCTCAGCCTGTCTCCTTGCCTGGGACAAACAGCACAGTGAAGAAAGAAGGGAAAAAAGCCAGAGGCGTGTATCCCAGTAAAGAGAGAGCATGACTTCAAGACTTTCCAGGGCGTTTCCTACTTGACATTTCCTTCCTTGACCTTTGAGCTTCTCACTTCACAAACACTAGATTTAGCACTATCTTTAGAAAAGGTGGTTTCCCCAGGAATTCAAACTGCAGATCTTCGAACTCAAGAAGGCAAGTTCAGTCATAATGTCTCATGGTGCTGTTTAACCTGGTAACATACCTGGGAAAAGCTTCTGCCTGACTCAGCAGGATGTGCAGGAGGCTTCCCAAACTTGAGCAAGGCTTTTGCCCAAAAGTATGACATACTAAAGTATTCATGCAGCCTCAGAATCACATCATTCTACAATTTTTCTTCATTGATGTCCTTTGACCTATCTCCAAACATAAAGAAAAATTATTACTTTTGCCTTTAACACAAATGACAATACTTGAGGTGATGTGGGTTAGAACTCAGCAAAGAGAGTCATTCTTTATGGTTTTGAACCTGTCTTTGGGTTTGGCATCTTGCTTAGGTCCTCTGAGCAGCTTATGTGCTTTAAGTCTCTGGTCTCCCTTGTGGAACCCTGGCCTCCCCCTTGCCCTCTCCACCTCATTAATTCCCCCAGCAAGCTATAACTGACCCTTTAGCCTTGTTCAGACTGTCTGTTAGCATCCCTTGATTTCCTGGAGGCAAGACTTTAGACTCTTATTTCCTGTTCATTCCTCTGGCTTCCCTCCTCTTGCATGCCATGTAACAACCAGGTGGCAGGCAGCACAGCCACCTTCAGTAAGACTACCTATTGAAGTACCTGGATTAAAATGCCTGGACTCAAGTCTTTGTTTCCAGACCTACATTATTAACTATGTATATTAGGTGGCGGACTCAACTTCTTACTCTCTTCAATCATTTGTAAAATGTGGGTGATGGTAACAATGTCCATCTTGTGAGTCTGGAGTGAGGTGGAGCATGTGGACAGCTTAGCCTAGTATGTGATTACATATAAATGTCCACTATAAAAGTTAGTCAATATTGTTCTTGTTAGCTGAGAGCAGAGCACCCACCATACACCAGGCACTATTCATATTTCTGTTTTGCTCCTCTTCCTCTCACTAACTTTATCTAGCCACACTGGCCTGTATGTTCCTAAAACAGCTAAGCCCTTCCCTGCCTCAGGGCCTTTGTACTCACTATTCTCCATTCCTGGAGTACATTCTCTGACTCTTCCCCTGGGTGGCTGGCTTCTACTCATTCTTCCTATTTCAGCTCCATTGCCACCTCCTCCAGGAAGTTTTTGGGGCTTATTCAAGATGAGACAGGTCACTTTAACCCCTGTTTAATCTTCTTTTATAATGTTAGTCTTATTTCTCCTCAGTGACTTTATTTATTTACTTCTAGGTTGCTTGTCCCTCTCACCACCCTGTGACTCTCTGACAGCAGAGGCTCATCTTCTCTTTACCTCAGCATCTATGTAGGATCTGGCACACACCTAAGGATTTGTTGAATGAATAAACAGATTAATAAATGGGCTAGAGGAATGTACTTCTCTTATATAATTTATCTAATGAAACAGTTGGTGAATGCTGAAAGGCTTAGCAGGATAACAAACTTCTCCTTTTGAGTCAGCAGCTAACAGGGAAGTCTGTCTCCATTTACCCTTATCAAGACTGACAAGACTGTGCAAAGTCCTTTGAGCTTCTAAGAGAGGAATAGCAGTGCATAAACACAAAAAATAATCTTGTTTCTTGTTACGAATTCAAAATAATTTTTGAAAAGGAACAGGCCCTCTCAAAGCGCTATGCCCACACAATCTTTCCTTTAAGTAGCAAAAAACCCCAAATAGTTTTATGATCTCTAATGTAATGCAGATGTAGAGGGTAAGAATTTGATGGTCAATTAATTTAGAAAATATCCAGGGCTTTGCAGAGGTTCAACTCATGGACTTTGAAATTTGACTCATGATTACAATGCCCTCCCCACTCTTTTCCCTATCCCTAGATATAAAAAGAAAGGAAAGCTTGTAATATTGCTTATGGAATGTTCTAGAGGGGTTTGGTAAGCTGTTCTTTATAAAAACTCTTGGACCAAGTTTTCCTGGCCTTTTCCAGTTGGGATTCTTCCTGAGCATTGAAGTGAAGTAATATTAAACTGGCAGGCTGCTGAGAGCTGATTACTGTGGGAGGTTGAAAGGAAAAAGTTGGCATCTTTGTGCTTCATTAATCTTCGAAGGAAAGAAAGCTCTGGCCACTGTACCAAATGCCCATGTGTCAGAGCCCAATCTCCTGTTGTTCTGGGTTTCAATCTGAACGTAGAGCAAACGTTTCAGGAAGTTCCAAACAGCTGGAGAGCATGTTTCTTTCCCATGGGACCAAGTCTTAATTTCATGAATTAATATCCAATTCTGAGAAAGCCAAGAACTATTAAAACTAGGCACCGCCAGTCATTTCTTGATCAATTAATCAATTAACCAATGGTTATTGGGGTTCCCCAGTATGCTCTTGGACAAAATGTCTTCCTGTTCTTTGCATCTGAAGTTCTTCACACACACACACACACACACACACACACACACACATCTGTCACACTGCGCTTACCACTTTACATTGTGCATGAATATAATGTTTTCCTCAAGAGAGCACTTCTGGTAACAGTTGTGTTGAGATATAATGGACACACCAGACAATCCATCCATTAAAGCAGACAATTAAATGGTTTTTATTATATCCACAAAGTTGTGCAACCATCAACATGATCCATTTAGAACATTTTTATCACCCTCAAAAGGAACCCCCATACCCTTGAGTTGTCACCAAAATCTGTATCAGTTCTCCCCAAGCCCTAGGCAATTGCTGTCCTACTTTCTGTCCCTATAGATTTGCCAAGTCTGGACATTCTGTATAAATAGAATCATACAATATGTGACCTTTGTGACTGGCTGTAGTACCATTTTATGTATGATAGTTATCTTTGTGCCCAGCACAAAATAAGTTCTCAGTAAACAAAGGTTATTTGAATGAGTGATTATGCTTCTAATATCAACTTACCACTGTGCAGTGACAGTGTGGAAGGGATATAAGACACAAATCTTGACCGCAAGGTATTTTAAATTCAGATGATGAGAGATGATTGACCTAAAATACTAAATTATGTGACTTAAAATGTTCAAATAAGTGGTACATAAACTGGAATAAGATGATATATCACGGATGCTGTTTTTGTGGAAATCTTAAGGTCCAACTTATTAAGTAATAAGAATAAGTAAAGGAAGTTTTGGCTTAATAAAGAAAGGCTACACCTTTGTATTCTAACTTTATCTCTCATCAAAATGTTTCTCTTGGTTCTGCTGTCTAGATCAATATTTAAATGTCTATATATCTATATCATCTATTTCTACTTCTGTTTCTGCTCCTACATCCTTATTTATTTCAATGCCACAGATATGCAGGGTGAGGCAAAAGTAGGTTTATAGTTCAGAGTATATGAAACACAGAATTTATTCTTGTATTATTATTTATTAATTATTGTTTATTTTTCATGTGAACAACTGTAACCTACTTTTGTCCAACCCTGTGTGCATGTGTGTGTATGTGTGTATATATATTTTTTCTGTTTTTTGTATATATATATATTCTGTTATATATATACATATATATATATATATCACATTTTGAAGTAGCATCACAAAGTTTGTGCTCTTTCAGTCATTGCCATGGTTTCTTCTCCTGAAACATGAATAAGGAAACCTACAATTTGATTGATGAATACTAGGAAACCTCAAATACAATAACCTTTAATACCTCCCTTTTATTCTTTTCTCCCTCCTGCTCCCAATGTCCAAGTAGGCATTGTCCAGTTCTAGTCTTCGCTTTGCTGTTGACAATGTGGTGCTACAGCTCTCTCTAAAGTAGGAGCTCTAGTCTCTGAAAAGCCTTTTCCACTTGTATATTCCATGCTACTTAAAACTCCATATATTTTAAACAGAAGAGATTTTTCTCCTCATACAATCCTCTTCCCTGCATTTCAATAAAACCACACATGCTTGAGATGTGAGAACCATGTTTCATTCTTTCCAGTTCTTCATACTCTATGTCCAATTAACCATTGGAGTCGATTAATGTTTGCCATGGGTTGTATTTGACCAGTTATTTATTTTTGCTTCCATCCAGCTCCCTAGTTATGAAATGCAGATAACTATTTCCAACCCCACAAAAGAAACTATGAGGAATAAAGAAGACAGACGTTCTGTTCTTCCCTTTAAAGTGCAGAGGGCACATTCCTAAATAAGACCCCCCAACTCTGGAATCTTCCTGAGTGTGGTGGATCTGTGACCTGGGAAAAGTAACTTAACCTTTCTGCATTGTGCTTGTAAGATAGGAACTTCTTATATTAGTAACAGCGTGGGATGGTGGTAAGGATTAAATGGGGTGATCTATGTAAAGTGCTTAGAAGAACGCTTGGAGCAGAGTAAGAACCAGAAAACACAGCCACTCTGTAGACATATACATTGAGTGTGTTTGCTTTGTCAGAAGTAGAAGGCACCCTTCATGGGCTGTCCTGTACATGGATGGGAAGGAAGGTGTATGGTCTCCATCTGCACTCATGTTGTCATGGATTTACCTAAATGTGAGCCTGTGGCTGCTTTCATTCTGGCCATTATCACAAAAGTGGGGGTAGGTGCCTCTTAGCTTCCTTGAGATTATTGGAGCTGTGCATTAATGAAAAGACAAATAAGTGTAAGGATTTAATGTTATTCTATGCTTTAGTTTTTTTAAAAGATAACATTTGAAGTTTGCTGTGACTTAGTGTATCCTGACTGACGATGAATGAGCTTCAACTGGCACCTTTAAACCAACACACCTACTTTGCATTAAGTCAATTTGTAGCTTAAGAACCAACTTCAATCTTCTACAGAAAACTTAAGGCACACCCATGTATTAAAATCATCTCATGGTATTGTAGCTGTGCCTCACATGGGCTCTCACTTTTTTCCATCTTTCTTTTCCTCCTTTAGTCAAAAAAAGAAGTATGCAGGAGGTGAGGAGGGCTGGGGTGGTGGGGAGGGGTGGGGAAAAAGGCAGAAAACTGTATGTGAACAACAATAAAAAATGTAAAAAAAAAAAAAGTATGCCTTTTAATTACCCACTCTATTCACTATTATAGCTCCAAGTGATTTCTTTACTCTTTCCAAAAGAATGTGTCACAGGCTCAGGGCCATGCCCATAAAAGCTTCCAGAAAGGATATGAGCAGGAGAAGCATGGTTTCTATAAGGCATAGCTTCCCAAGGGACTGACATCCAAGATTCCTGAACTCATGTATGCTCATAATATCTGGTATGTTTGATAAAATCCATCAGAGTCATTACCTACATAAACTGGGGAGAAAAAAAAAACTATCTCATTATCTTTGAATAAAATAAACCTCTATCCTGATACACAGCCATCTCCAAAATTCATTTTCTTTGGCTGTTGATTTTATGCATATTCACAAGGAAAATAAAAAAGACCCATTCAGTAGGAATGCAATGTGGCTTGAGAAGGAGTGAGAGTTCTTAAAAAATTCTCTGACAAGGGCCAGTTCACTATTGGACTCTCAAATCTTTTCTCCACTGTGAATATCAGTTACAAAGGCATGGAGAAGCCTCCTGGTTTTACCCTCCTCTCCTAATGCAAACAGCCAACATAATCATGCAGAAGCTCACACAGGCACATTGCAATCCGTATGCCTTTGGCTCTCCTGCAGCCAAGAGCCGGCCCCTGAAGCAGCAGCAGCACATTCTCTTCACAGAGGCTGTACACAAACAGCTTCTGCTTAGGCCAGGAGGCCACAGATATCAGACTTCCCCATTTGGTGTTCCAAATTGCAGGGGGTGGCAATCATTAAAAAGAGATCGTTAATAGCATATCTAGAAAATTCAGCCAGCAGCCTGGTTTCCTGTTTTAGTCCTCATGAAAGAATAATATAAACCAGCCCAATTGCATTGGAACTACTCAAAAATAATGTCAGATACTCCCCAACAAAATCCCCTAAAAGAGGGTAAGTGTGGATTTAAAACAACTATCCCCTTTTATACTTATCTCTTTCTTTTGATATTTCTGTGAGTATTTAGTGATTGTCTGCTAAGCACCAGAAACCATGAGCAGCGTGGCCACCACACCTACCCTTAGAGGGCTTACCACCTGGTGGTGTCAACAGAAGGAAGAGTCATTCACTAACAGAGGGGTGACTGTAAGGCTGTAGAAACACATGGAGAAGCATCTAATCCAGTTCTGAGGGGGTCAAGGATGGCTTGCTAGAGTAAGTTCAATCTAAATTGGGACTTGAAAGATGTAGAGGAAGGAGTCAGAGAAAAAAAGAACTTTCCAGGCACAGAGAAAGCTTGTGCATCCCACTGAATGTGAGGTTGGGAGTGGCCATTGGAAACAGAAAAGAGGAAGCTGTGTCATATACGTCATATTAAGGCATGAAAAGAATCTGGTGTGTGTGTGTGTGTGTATGCGTGTGTTTTGGCAGGGGATACATGAAAAAGTGAATTTGTTAGTTGCATTTCAGACAAAGCACTACAACTTGGGGTGCAGAGTGGATGGAGAGTATAGAACCACAAGCAGGAATGCCAATGGGAGGCTGGCGTCCAACTCTTGACAGGAAGATGGATGTCAGAACCTAGGTGTAGCAACAGTGGTGATGGATAGGCAAAGACAGGATCCAAGGTGTCCACTGCCAGATGTTAACAGCATCCAAACTGCAAGAAGATTCCTCTACAGAGGCTGGACCCATACTACTGAAGGAGCTGTGATCTAAAATATATGTATTACTGGAGATTCATTTCTGAGGATAATAATGTTAGGTTCTCAGTTGATCAAGTCTGTCTTGTGATCCCCAAGTGGAAAAAAAAGTGGCAGGTTAGGGTGGTTGAGATTTGGAAGAAACCACAGGCATTGAACATTTGTTTACCTTTATGCCAATATCACATTTTCTTGAATACCTTTGAAAGAAGTATCAAAGTCAGAAGAATTAGCTCTCCATGTCTGTTTGGCTTTCTCAAAGTTGTTTAGGTTATGCTAGCTCTTTTGTGTTTTGTGTGGGTTTTAGAATGATCTTGTCAATTAACAAAACAAAACTGCTAGGAGTTTGATTGTGATTGCATGATGGCAATAATGTCTCCAGGTATGCAAAGAGGAAGAAAATATGCCTTTCATGTACCATGCTGAGGAAATTATTTCAGAACTTACACCAGTAAATGCAGAGAGAGATCAAAGAGGAAGTTGTGGAATGCAGGAAGGCTGAGAGACCTCAGTGGTATCCACGGAGCCCTTGGGAGCATCTGGTCTATGTTGCAGCAAGAGGTCAGGGGCGGGTGAGTGTCCCAGGAAGAAAGTGGATTCCACGCAGTAGTAGATCACATAATGGAAGTTGAAATATTTTGAAGAGATGTTGGGGACACATTACATTTTTGAAAACAAGGAAAAAGGCATTTAGAGACTTCTGGCTAGGCGACAACTATACAGGAAATTTGTGGTCAGAATATAAAACAAAATTTGAAAATGGCATTTTTTAAAGCTATTGTTAGAGCATAAGAAAAAGCAATTCTTTAACCTTAATTCAAGAAGTGCTCTACTTTATAAGGCCCAGGCATCATCATATTAAAACAATAAAGGAAGAGATGCTTACATATGACTGGTCTAGGTAAGGAAGAATAACTCACATGTCTAAAATTTTTTTTCTTTATTGATTGCAGAGAGAGAGAGATACCAATTTGTTTTTTTTTTATTTTAGATTATTCAGTATAGTTTCAATCTTTTACTCCCATTCCAGCCCACCCACCCATCCCTCCCAACCTCCCTTCCATTTCCAAGCCCCGTAGTTTTGTCCATGTGTCCTCTATATTTGTTCCTGTA
>CM052545.1:58852308-58867917 GCA_028533065.1 Trachops cirrhosus | reverse complement strand
TTCTTCGTGTTCTCGGCTGCAGGCACCAAACCATTCACCCAAGCAATGACTCTTTCTGGATTGGGGCGCTCACACAAAGACTTGCCGTCTTTGGGACCACTGGCTGGGCTGCGGTCTTCCCCCTAGCCCCACTCCGAGGTCCCCCGGATCAGCACAGCTCAGTCTCTGTTTGGCCAGGGAGGGAGCGGATGACCCCGCTCCCCTACCCCGAGAGCCCTGCGGCAGCTCCCGGAGCTCTGGGGCTGGGGCTGCGAACTCCCTGCTCCTCACGCAGATCACTGGGCTGTTATTTTCCTGCAGTAGTCTCCTTACCGTCTGGTCTTTCCGTGTCCGCTACATTTTTGATTTCTCATTTTCATGTAAGCTGCAATGTCCTCTTTAGTATGGTTAGGTTTTTCTGTCTTTTGAAGCGGGAGGTGGCGTGTGCTCCCTCCTACCACGTCACCATCTTCTCTCTAAACCCAATTTGTTGTTTTACTTATATATTCATTTGGTTGATTCTTATATGTGCCCTGACAGGGATTGAGGGCTCAAATCTGTAACCTTGGCATATTGGGATGATGCTCTAATCAAATGAGCAGCAGGGCTAACATATGAGTCTTTACTATGTGCCATCATGGATTAGTTACATAATCCCCACAACACACTCTCTCTCTCTCTCTCTCTCTCTATATATATATATATATATATATATTTATATATTTATATTTATATATATATAATGCACTATATATATTTCTGAAATATGTTTTATTGATTATGCTATTACAATTGTCCCATTACCCCCCTTAATTCCCCTCCACTCTGCACACCCTCTCCCACCCACATTTCTACCTTTAGTTCATGTCCATGTGTTATTAGTTCTTAGGTTCTACATTTCCCATACTATTCTTGCCCTCCCCCTGTCTACTTTCTCCCTATCATCTATGCTACTTATTCTCTGTACCTTTTCCCCCTCTCTCTTCCTCCCACTCCCCTGCTGCTAACCCTCTATGTGATCTCCATTTCTGTGGTTCTGTTCCTGTTCTAGTTGTTTACTTAGTTTATTTTGTTTTTGTTTTAGGTATGGTTGTTAGTAATTGTGAGTTTGCTGTCATTTTACTATACAGGTTTTTTATTTTATTTTTCTTAGATAAGTCCCTTTAACATTTCATATAAGGGCTTGGTGATGATGAACTCCTTTAACTTGACCTTATCTGAGAAGCACTTGATCTGCCCTTCCATTCTAAATGAAAGCTTTACTGGATACAGAAATCTTGTATGTAGGTCCTTGCCTTTCATGACCTGGAATACTTCTTTCCAGCCCCTTCTTGCCTGCAAGGTCTCCTTTGAGAAATCAGCTGACAGCCTGATGGGAATTCCTTTGTAGGTGACTGTCCCCTTATCTCTTGCTGCTTCTAGGATTCTCTCCTTCATTTTTACCTTGGCTAATGTAATTATGATGTGCCTTGGTGTGTTCCTCCTTGGGTCCAACTTCTTTGGGACTCTCTGAGCTTCCTGGACTTCCTGGAAGTCTATTTCCTTAGCCAGATTGGGGAAGTTCTCCTTTATTATTTGTTCAAATAAAGTTTTTCACTTGTTGCTCTTCCTCTTCCCTTTCCGGTATCCCTATAATTCAGATGTTGGAATGTTTAAAGGTGTCCTGGAGTTCCTAAGCCTCTCCTCACTATTTTGAATTCTTATTTCTTCCTTCTTTCCTGGTTGTATATTTTTTTCTTCCTTCTGGTTCACTCCATTGATTGGAGTCCCAGTTTTCTTCCCATCACTATTGGTTTCCTGTGCATTTTCCCTCATTTCACTTAAGGTAACCTTCATTTTTTCATCTAATTTGTGACCAAATTCAGCCAATTCTCTGAGCATCCTGAACACCAGTGCTTTGAACTGTGCATCTGATAGGTTGGCTATCTCTTGGTCGCTTAGTTGTATTTGTTCTGGAGCTTTGATCTGTTCTTCCATTTGGGCCATTTTTTTTTTTTGTCTTGTGCTTGTTACATAGTGAGGAGTGGAGCCTTAGGTGTTCACCAGGGTGGGTCAACCCAGTAGGTGGGCTATGACGCTGTATGTGGGGGTGGGGTCTGAGAGGGAACAATGGCGCTTCCTCTGCTCTCTGTCGGACTTCATTCCCTTCTGCCACTTCCCCCAAGCAAACTGGGCCTTTCTGGTGCTAACTCCTTTGTGGGTGGGCTTGTGCACATTCTAGGACCCCGTGGGTCTGTCCAACAAACTCTCCGGTGAGGCTAGTAGTCTCTCCTTGTGCCTCAACCCCCACAGGTGTTTTCAGTCAGTGCCCTGAGGCTCTATTTCCTGGCGCTGGGACCCTGGGTTGCGAACAGTGCCTTGCTTCACAATCACCACCTCACTGGGTCTGCTGGTTGCCACTCTGTGCCAGGGTTCTGCCAGCCACTGCCTGCGCACTCAGGATCTGCCCACTGCAGTCTTGCATGCCCAGAATACCTTACGTGCCCAGTCCCACTGCTCTTTGTGCCTCGACCCCTCTGCACCTGGCTGCCCGACTCCGTCCTTCCTACTGGTCTCGATTAACATGTCTATTTTAACTTCTTGGTTGTCTGACTTCCATACAGTTCAATTTTCTGTGAGTTCTGGTTGTTATTCTGTTTCTAAATTGTTGTTGTCCCTATCTTGGTTGTGCAAGCAGGCACAGTGTGTCTACCTATACCTCTATCTTGGCCGGAAGTATATGTATATTAGCCTATCCAGAAAGTATCCAGCCACAAGCTATGTACTACATACTATGAAAAATAGAGACAGTTATTGAAGAAGATACAAGATATAAGAAACATTGTTGATAGGACAATGACACCTCAGTCCCCTTCAAAGTAGATACCTTGGGACCTTACACAGTTCTCCCTGTGGCCATCAGCTGCCTCATCATATTTTCCTCATCAACAGTCTGAAATCTCTTCACTTTCAAAGGTGATTTTAGTTTTAGCAAAGGTCAGAAGTCACAGGGTACCAAATCTGGGCTATAGGGGGGCTGAGTCACCTGGGTGATTTGATGTTTCACCAAAAAACTCTGTATGAGACATGATGCATGAGTGGGCATGTTGTTGTGATAAAACTGCCAATTACCAGGTGCCCATACTTGCGGCCTTCTGAATCATCTGAATAGTTTCTGTTGAGGGATGTTCAAGCTTAACACAAAATTTGATGCACATTTGTTGGTCTACTTGATCAGTCATTTTGAGTGCAATGGCCACACAGTACACATGCACACTCAACAGTGCCTACCATCCTCACTGACTAGTACGGTAAAGTTGTCATTGTTCACACATGTGCATTCCAGTCCACTCTCCTTGGCTGCCAGGTCACATTGATGTCCTACAAACCATCCTCATTATATTAAAAATTGGTGGACTTTTTCTGAACAGACCTTTGTACACACACATACATTTACATGTATATATATTTAAAGATGAACTAAGGCAGAAAGAAGTAAGAAGTGACTTTGGCAAGATCACAAAGGTACTAAGTATGACTTTTAAACATTATTATATAAAATGTATTTAAATATATAAATAACAATATTTCTGGTTTATGATATTTAGAGTCAACTTACAGATAAATCATGGAATGATGTTCTGGAACTGAACTTCACAATGCACAAGTACATACATGGTTTACAGCAGTCAATAGGTTGGATGGTGGAAAGACGAAAGTTGGTATAAGGAAGGTAATGTTCTCACCTTACATAATGGGTAATAAGGACATAATGTTTATATGTGATAAAGCAGACATTGAGGCACCAGCATGTATTTTAAATTACAAATGCAGCCAATGGAAAACCATGAATAATTATACAACTATTCACAGTGTAAATAATGAGGAAAAGATAAGATGGGAATTGTGTAAGTAAGACAAATCTTCAGTTCTCATAACAGAAAACTAATAGTTTCTAAAGTGGATCAATCAAGTAATTATTGTGAAGCATTTATATGACTCAAAGTTTCTTAACTCTGAAAATGCATCAAAATTACCTACTAGCATTAAAAGTACGACCACTACCTGATTTCCACTCCAGAGATCCAAATCAATTAATATTTGAGAGGGTCTAATATGAGGAACTTTAGAAAGCTCTTGGTAATTTTTAATGTGAAGCCAGAAAGGAGAATCTCTGATTTAAAGGTTGAAGATCCACCAAAAATATTTAAAAGAGAAACTTTTAAAAAGTAGAGGATGTGGGTTGGGAAAGATCGGAGTGAGAAACTTCATGCTTTTAGTATAAACCAATTATATAATTAAATGTTTATTATATGCATAAATAATATTTAAATATCAAAGAAATACATACAAATAATTTTGTAAAATATATTTAGATTTAGATAATGATTACAAAAGAACTAGTACAAACAATATTATATACTTACATATTATTTTTCACAAACACATAATTAACAGTGGTCATCTTAGGGTTGTATTATTAAGGTTTACATTTTTTTTGTCTTTCATTTGTGTTTTTTGAATTTCTCATGAAAATGTTTGTGCACAGCCTGAGGTAGAAGAAACAAAACATTTACACATATAACAGAGAATATGCTGATGGACTTGCATGAATACACATTTCTCAGCTTGAGATATAATTACTTAATGCTGCTAAAGATTCATTGTATGAAAATATCTTTCAACTATGAATTATCAGTGCAAAATGTTCATCTATAGTAATTGCATAATAGGATATTAAAACAGGACTCCTAACCTTAGATACTAAAAGCTAATAAAAATGTAATAAATCCCAAGTATCCTCAATCCTAAATAAAGCACAGGGACCACTGAAAGATGGCAAATTTGGTTCTGCTGGCATTTCCCCTAACTTGAGGTATAAAAGAGTTGATGTGGGAGAAAGCAGTGGAGAAATAGCTGTGGGAAGAATTGTGCAAGATCCGTGTCAGTTACAGTCCGTCCTTCTCCTCCTTACCTGAGGTGGAGAGGAAGGCGCCTGGATGCACCTTGAGGCAAATGAAAATGCTGGAAGACCGGGAATGTGGTTCTCTGATACTGGAGACACAGAGTAGTCTAGTGTGCGAATGGGTCTGAGAAATCAGAACTGACAGAAAAGGAGAGAGGTGAAAGCATCGGGAGGGGGTTTCGATCCCCCCGATGGTAGAGGCAAAAAATACGGGTTTTTCTTGGGATTAGGTGTGGATGCAATGGAAAGAAGCCACCCTAGCATCATCTTCCAGAGAGTTTCTGCACAACAGGATGTCTGCAGTGGAGAAGGAACGACAGAGTGGGACTACATGGAACCCAGCTTGCCAAACCCTACCTGAGCCACAGAAACCACAGCTGGGAGACCCCAGAGAAGGATCTATAGAAAACCATAAATAATGCCACATCAAGGGAATCTGGCTGTGGAAGCTGTGCTTGTGCTTGTTGGCTTGTGCCATCCAAGCTCATTTCCGCCCTCCCCGCCCCTCCCCCTAGTCCAGTGTTGCAGGAGCCAGGAACTGTTGCTAAGCAACAGGAGGAGGGGTGGAGCTTGGGCTTGGGGAAGAAACTGACTGTCCGCATCCTCTGGTCTAGGCTTCCAGGCCTGAGGCGTACCTGGAGGAGGAGATAAGTTTTAAACTTGAATGGAATTTGGGATTTTAAAATAACTCTGAATTGGAGTTTTGTGTTCATTAAGACAGGACTGGGTTCTTTATTTTATGAGAGTGACAGAAAAAGCTATGGAGCCCATGAGCAATGAGAGCTAGGAGTAAACTTTCCACAGAATAAGTTTAATGGGAAGTGGTAAAAAAGAATAAGGTTGCTTTCAGCCTACATGCCAGTGAGTGCAGCTCACTCAAATGACATAATACTTGAGTTAATCGTTGTTCATTTAAGGTTGTCTGTCTTTTTAAAAATAAACTTGGAAGTTTTTGTGTACAGAAAAGTCATTCAGAAGCTCATTTAGTTTCTAAAATTAATTTTAGTTATATCACAGTTACATAATTAAAACTCCAGTTTTTTCTTATGCTTTTAAGTTCTGCTTATTAAATTTATTCTCTTAGCAAATTTTAACTTTCACTCTTAAAGTTCTTTTAATTAATGCTTTGTCTCAATCATAAATGTAAATAATTTAATTTCTTCAGATATATTAGAGTGTTTATTTAAATTCAGTACATTTGATTTTCTTAAGTGCTTTAACTGTCTAACTTAACAAACCATTCCTTGTAAATCTAATAAACAAACATAATGACCTTTAAATTCTCTTAAATATTCCAATAGAATACATAAACTTGGAAAGATTTATGATTAAATTCACAAGTCTAAATTAAATATTTAATTCACATTTTAATTTGTAGTTATTGGACTGTCACTCTGATAAGTCAAATTTTGGTGAACATAATAATTTCTTAAATAGCAAATATTAAAATCATGTTGTTCTTTTTCTCCCACATTTAAATGCTGAATTCTAATTCTTCTGGGAGGGGGGACTTCTGGCCAAGATGGGGGCGTAGGTAGATACACTTTGCCTCCTTGCACAACGGAAAGAAGGAGAACAACAAATTTAAACACAAAAAGCAACCAGAACTGTTATGCTAAATGAAACGACCGGACACTGGAGAGACTCAGGAGCACAATTCGTTTATTCACACACGCGGTCCCAGAGGAGAGAGAGACTCCAAATTCTGGGCCCCGAGGACAAAGGGCTCAGGGTTTTTATACTTTCCCTCTTCCAGGTTACGTGACGCAAAGCAAGGTACAGAAGTGGAATGCGGAAGTTAGTTTGTACTAAGCTTTTAGGCAAATTCTCTATAATAGAACTGCCAGGAAATCGAACTGTATATGAATCTAACAACCAAGGAATTAAAGAAGAGACATCCATCTAGACTGGTAGGAGGGGCAGAGATGTGCAGCAAGGCTGGAGGATTGGGTGGTGCCACATTTGCATGTGGATAAACTGGGAAACAAAACAGACTGCACAACCCAGGGTTCCATTATGGGGACATAAAGGCTCAAAACCTCTGGTTGTGAAAACCTGTTGGGGTTGTGGTGGCAGGAGAAACTCCCAGCCTCAGAAGAGTTCATTGGAGAGACCCACAGGGTCCTACAATGTACACAAACCCACCCACCTGGGAATCAGCACCAGATGGGCCCAATTTGCTTGTGGGTAGCAGGGGGAAGTGATTGAAAGCTGGCTGAGAGCCGAATGAGTGGTATTGTTCCCTTTCAGACCCCTCTCCTATATACAGCCCCACAACCCAGCAATGTGGATTGCCCAGCCCTGGCGAATACTTAAGGCTCCACCCTTTACAATGCAACTGATGGGCTGAGACAAAGAAATATGGCCCAAATGCAAAAACAGATCAAAACTCCAGAAATAGAACTAAACAATGAAGAGATAGTCAACCTATCAGATGCAGAGTTCAAAATCTGGTAATCATGGATGCTCACAGAAATGGTTGAGTGTGATCACAAAATGGAGGAAAAGGTGAAGACTATGCAAAGTAAAATAAAGAAAAATATATAGGGAATCAACTGTGAAGGGCAGGAAACAAACACTCAAATCAACTATCTGGAGCGGAAGGAAGAAATAAACATTCAACCAGAACAGAATGAAAAACAAGAATTCAAAAAAATGAGAAGAAGTTGAGGAACCTCTGGGATAACTTTAAATATTCCAATGTCCAAATCATAGAGGTCTCAGAAGGAGAAGAGGAAGACCAAGAAATTGAAAGCTTATTTGAACAAATAATGCAGGAGAACTTCCCTAATCTGGCAAAGGAAATAGACTTCCAGGAAGTCCAGGAAGCTCAGAGATTTCCAAAGAAATTGGACCCAAGGAGGAACACACCAAGGCACATCATAATTACATTAACCAAGATTAAAGGTAAAGAGAGAATCTTAAAAGCAGCAAGAAAAAAAGAGACGGTTACCTACAAAGGAGTTCCCAGAAGACTATCAGCTGATTTCTCCAAAGAGACCTTACAGGCAAGAGGGGGCTGGAAGGAAGTATTCCAAGTCATGAAAGGCAAGGACCTACATCCAAGATTGCTCTATCCAGCAAAGCTATCCTTTAGAATGGAAGGGCAGATAAAGTGCTTCTCAGATAAGGTCAAGTTAAAGGAGTTCATCATCATGAAGCCTTTATTATATGAAATGTTAATGGGACTTATCTAAGAAAGAAGATGATCAAAAATATGAACAGTCAAATGACAACAAACTCACAACTATCAACAACTGAAACTAAAAACAAAAACCAAAACAAAATAAGCAAACAACTAGAACAGGAACAGAATCACAAAAATGGAGATCACATGGAGGGTTATCAGTGGGGAGGGGAAGCAGGGAGAATAGGGGGGAAAAGTACAGGGAATAAGAAACATAATTTGTAGGTACAAAGTAGACAGGGGGAGGTTAAGAACAGTGTAGGAAATGGAGAAGCCAAAGAACTTATATGTACGAACCATGGACTTGAACTTATGTGGGAGGACAGATGCTAGTGGGAGGAGGGGTGCAGGGCAGAGGGGAATAAAGGGGAGAAAAAAGTGGGACAAGTGTAATAGCATAATCAATAAAATATACTTTAAAATAAATTAAAAAATAATTCTTCTGGGGATTATGAGATTCATACCATTTAGGAAGATATTTGCCCTTTCAAGTAACTGACTAAGATTTTTATAAGAGATTTCCCATAGTTGTGAGAGATAGAGTTGTTGCCTTCAGGGCATTGTTTCTGCCATAGATACTATTTTATTTGTTGATGTATGATGTGGGGTTTCTTTATCAGCATGTTTGAGGTTGCAAACAGAAAATTTTCAGTCAGGATGCTGACTGCCTTGTCAGCAATTTTGATGTGACATGTGCTACCAAACTGATAATCATTATGTCAATGATTCGATAACTTAGAGTAGGATTTCACATGACATAAGGCCTCTGAATTCATGTCTCATAGATTACCTAATTTTTTTCTACTCAGAGATCTGCAACGTGAACCTAGGTTGATTAACTCATTAGATTTTCTATTTTCTTGGATCTTATAACTTATGTAGGTCTATTTTCTGAACACCTTTGAACTTGATGGAAGCCTGCATTCTTTCATCATTCCCTACTTCTCAACTCTTACAGGTATTCAAATGAAAACCAATTGCATTTTTTTAGATCACAGAGCTACAAGACCATTTTACTAAACTCTTGTACAATGAAAATTTAAATAAAAATAAATAAATGAAAACATGAATGTAGACTTCAGCTTGAAAGACTGTGCTTGAAACCTATATGACCCTATTAACCAATGTCACACCAATACATTTAATAAAAACAAACAAACAAACAAATAATTAAAAGACTGTGCTGTATCCAGTTCTGTGTGTTCTTCCATTTAACAGTCACAGAAAGTAGGAAAGTAGGCTGAGACATATTTCTATTTTATAGATGAATACATTTGGTTGTAAAGAGGCAAGACAACTTATCTGAAAGCATGTAAATAATATCAGAATTAAGACCCAAACCTAGTTGCGAATACAAGTGTGTACTATGCTTTCTATTGTACATCCCTACCTCTCCTTTAAAGTTAAGTAAAGGCAGACTAAGAGAATAAACATTGAGAGAAAGGTTTCTAGGACTTTAAAACTTCATGAAAGAAAACAGAAAAACAGGGTGTGTGTGTATTACTCTTGTTAAGTCTTTCCCACCAACTTCAATTCCTCAGGAGCATGCAGTGATATCAAAGCCCGGTGGAGAAAAAATGCCTGTTACAAGTCTCGTTGCTTTTCTACTAAAGTGGTTGGTAATTTTCATAGTCAGGAGCACTGGCATTTTTCTTTGTTATATTTCAAATGTAAAATTTTTCACAGCTGAGTCACAAGAGGTCTCTGCTGGATATCCATCTCATTCCACGGGTTGGTTGGTGTTGACTACCGCTGCCCCAGTGTGAAACAAACACCTGTCAAGCAAAATGTCAGATCACAGATCTTATCATCAAATCCCTCCCTTAAGTCAGTGGAGCTGTTTCTTCATGCTGCATCTTATGTAGCATGGATCTAGTGTAATGCAAATTAGAAATCTAATTTTTCCCCTCCACCCTTCTACTGGGGGCCTTAAAACATCTCAACATCCATAATGGTTTATTGAGGACAATTTAAATATCACTCTCATGGAAAGGGCACAGTGTTCTGAGCAGAGAATTTGTCTAGAGAAATCCATGGAGGATACTTCCTAGAATATTTCTCTCTTTCTCCTGAGGAGGAGGGAAGTTGAACACAATATCTATAGAGGAAGACATCATTCTGACATCATTCTGACTCAATTGCCTCCTTCTATACTTGAAACAATGGCATTATTGTTCCAGTCATACAGAAGCCTCATGTGATGTTTGCCAGATGTAGCACATCTCTACCATTTTGTCTAAAGCAAATATATATTTGTCAGAGAATAATTAATAAATATGACTGCTCGAGTCAGGTCTCTGTGGGAGAGAATTTTCCTCCCCTCTGTTTTATCTCATCTCAAATGTGGTATTTGCAAGTTAGGGGAGCTTATCAGAATAAAGCCATCTCATGAAAGGGGGTTTGTCTAGTTATGCCCTAATTCTGGCTTTCTCACCAAACTGACTTAATTGGCTGCTGGGCATCAGGCAGAGAAATAATGAAAAAGGAGGAAAATGTGTCCCAGCCAAACTTGTCAGTTAGCATTGGCCTTCTGGATACCCAGACTCTGTAATGCTTGAATGCTCAATCCACATGTAATTTGAATTACAGTTATTGATTGCTTCTGCTACCTCAGAATTATGGAAACAGACTTGGAAATCATCAAGAAAAAAGGTAGAGCCTATTATTATGGTGCGTATAGTATCCAATGGTTTGTGGTTTTCCTTTCACATAAACTTGGGAGTTGAAACCCAAGGCCAAATGGGAATTACAGCCATAAAAAACATGAGCATCTATTTTATTCCCTCAAACCATTTTGAAGAGCTTTGACTATATTATCTACCCCAAACCCCACCCCCTCAAAATTTCAACCCCAAATCCCCTTAAAGATTAACAAGCTGACAAACCTTGCTAATGTCAAGGAGAGGAAAACAGCTCCCTGTGAGTTGCCGGAAATGGACTCCAGACTTCCTCTTTCTTCAGCTGAGGACACTATGTAACTGTTCAAAAATGTGAAGGTTTCTGAAAGCATGATGACTATTACAGGACTGAGACACAGGCTTCTCCTGGAGCCAGGTAGCAGCCTTCAGCCAATGAATCAGACCCCAGTCTGGCCTGATGTTCAATAAGGGGATGATTTATAATGGGATGCAGGAGCAGCCGGCGGATATACCTCAGAGGTTGGATAATCCAGACCAGCTGGGCACAGATTGTGACACTATGCTCCACTCTACTCATTTTCTCCCTGCAGAACGTGGAGAGAATAGTTCTGAGAGAGGGCAGCTTGGAGCTTGCCAGCGTACAACATGCAGGCTTATCAAGGACTGCTCTACTGCATGTCCTCCTGAAATCAGTCAGCTCAGAGGAAGCACCCCAGCAGGAATTTGACTGTGGAATTCTAGAAATAGTAAGGAAGTCACACATATAGATTATTTCTTTCACTCTATGTTTGTTACTGGTGGGATGGAGGTGAACGAGTTCATAAAAGAGCATCATTTATACATATCTTTAAAGGTTTAGTTCTATAGTACATAATATTCTTTGGGCCATAATAATTGTATTATTTCTGGATCTGTAGATATATAATAATATATTTACTTACCATAAATATAGCTGATATTTACTAGTGTAACAATATACATGGCATGTGATATTATTACTCCATAAACAAATATGATTAAATTGTATTCATGTTATTCTAAAACACAGGAAGTCTATAGACATAGATTGTAATATGAAGGGTAACTTTCACCAAATGGAAAAACACACATATTATATATTCAGAAACATATTTAGACCAATTTCTATAGAAAAAATGTTATGAAATTGTGTTGTGATTTAATTTTAGCACTTTAAATAAATAAAATTAAATCCATGAAACTGATAAGCATGGATCACCTAGTAGCAGCCTGTCATTGCCACCACACACCCTCATTCTTTATCCCAGATGCCCTCTGCTTCCCCTGCACTCCGCTGTTTACCCACAGCCGTATGACAGAAAACTTGCTCTGCAAAACTGTAGTACAATTTCCATCGCAATCTCACTCTATACTTTGGGAAATACTCCCTTAACAGGTTTCTCATAATTTTTATGATAAGTTATCAAGACCAAGTTAATATCTAGATTAAACATTTTCAATTAAAAATTATATTGTAAAGTTCATAAGGAGGGTGGGAAGACTCATTCTATAAAGGGACCTATTTCAGTAAATTCTTTTATAGAGTTAACAAGGACCAGGTGGGATGAGAGGGAAGATGGTGGCATGGTAGGAGGGAGCAGATTCCACTTCCCCTTACACATGGGAGAAAAACCTAGCTGATCTACGGAGGAACAGAGCAAACAGCCAACATTACCACAGCATATATGAAAATAGGAGATAAAAAATTGTAGCTGGCATTGAAACACCCAACGGTAAGGAGATTACTACTTCAGGATAATAAGGGCCCAGGGATCAGCTCAGAGACCAGGGAGGTTGCAGTTCCAGGCCTGGTGTTCTGGGGTTTGCCTCAGGGCTCCCAGAAGAGAGGTGGGTCACTGCTCCCTCCCTGACCAAACAAGGACTGAGCAGCACCAGGGGAGGCCTGTTTACTGGGGGCACAGAGAAGGGAGTGAGGAGAGGCACTCACACAGAGACTGTGAGTACCCACGCATAGCCCTAGTAAGACAGTACACCCCAGCCTGTGTGACCAAGGGCGCCCAGCTGTGCGCCTGCACCCCCAACCCAGAGAGAGTGTGGTTTTGTGGAAGATGCGGAGCCCACAGCTATGAAAAAGGAAAAGGCACAGGTGTTCCCCGGGACCTCCAGTGCCCAGGCCATGAATTCGGGGGAAGGGGGTGCCACTCAGGATCCACAGAGTGCACACCCATTAACCCGGAAAAGGCACGGGTGCTCTGTAGGACATCAAAGCCCACGGTGGTGAGCTCCAGAGAGAGTGCTTAGGAGCACCCAGATGCCACACTCAGGGCCCTTAGGAGCGGCACCAGACAGGCTCTGGGGAGAACTCACGACTCAGCCTGTGTGACCAAGGGCGGCCTGGCCAGATGGCCTGGTCATGTGCCTGCACCCCCAACCTGGAGAGAGTATGGTTTTCTGGAAGACCCGCAGCCCACAGCCATGAACATGGAAAAGGAATGGGCATTTTGCAGGAACTCCGGTGCCCAGGCCATGAATTTTGGGGAAATGCATACCCCTTGGGATCAACAGAGTTCATACTCGTGAACCCAGAAAAGGTGTGGGCGCTCCACAGGACATCGGAGCCCATGGCAGTGAGCTCTGGAGAGAGTGCTTAGGAGCGCTCAGACACCACACTCAGGGCCCTTCAGAGCAGCACCAGACAGGCTCTAGGGAGAACTCGCAGCTAGCCCCAGGGACAGTATGCCAGAGGCTGACTGAGTTCTGAACAGGATTGGAGAAAAAAGTGTCCCCAGTCGCCCATCAGCCTGCTGAAGACATCTAGACCAAAAAAAACAAACAAACAAAAAAACCAGTTTGGCCAGTCTGAAACCAACAAAGGGGTTTTTTGTTTCTTTGTTTGTTTGTTTTTGCTTATTTTTTAAGTAACTTTTTATTTTTTCATTCTTTTTATTTTTATATCTATCAATTCCTTATGCTTCTCTTTCTTTCATTCTGGTATTGATTCTTCTCCCTTTCTTTCCAAATTTATCTCTAATTCCTTCCATCTTCTGCTTTCTTCCTTCTTTTTTTTGAACCTGCAAGTAATTGCATATTTGTATTATCATTATTTCATTATCCTTACACTTTTTATTTTAATAGTATTTTGGTATTCCTCTTCTTTCTGTATAGTCTTCTTTGCTTGGCTGGTTGTATTGTACTGTTTGATAGATTTCCCCTGTTATCTCATTCATAGTGTGTTGCTAATTTACTGTCCTTCATTTGTGTGCCCTTAGTACACTACTCAAGGCTCAATACTCCCTATTCTTGTTATCTAGATCTCATAGATTCTGTCATATGAGTTGCTCTAATATTACTGTAAATAATAGATACAATTCCATATAATTGTAAATGCTACACAACACCCCTCCCAGATCTTACCCACTTCACAGTTTCCTGAACTCTATTACTGTAGTGGTTAACTCTATTCTCTCACACACTACACCTATTTACTACTCTTTACTCTCACCCTACCTCAGAATCTGACCTCCCACATCCTCACTGCTTTCTAGAGCCAACTCACAATCCTTTCCTTCCCAACAAGAGTCTTATCTTCTTTTCATCCTTTCTAAAAACTGGCCAGTGGGGTGGAAGATAACAATTAACACTATACATAGCCAAAGGATCTCCTATCTCTTCTCTACTGGCTGCTACTGTAAATATCATAGAATACTCTCTTGCTGTCTTAAACCATTTAGCCTTCCCCCTCCAGCTAATCACAAAAAAGAGTAGGCAGAAACTGTGAACACCTAGATACATGAAGGAGACTGCAACACTGAACCTCACAGGTATTCTATCACAGAAGTACAGACCATAAACCGAGGGAGCCAGAATAGATCAATTTAAGAAGCTGAGGCTAACAAGAAGAGTCTCACGAACAATTAGAAGACAAAGAAACAATCGCCAAATGAAGGGAAAAGAGGAAGCCTCAGAAAGAATGCTAAAAGAAATAGACACAACTCAACTATCAGATATTGAGTTCAAAGAAATGATTATCAGGAAGTTCAACAAACTCACAATGAGCTACCAGAAACTACAGGGAAGCTACAATGAACTCACTGTAAACTATATCAACATGAAAAAGGAAATAGAAACGATCAACAAGGGCCAAGAGGAAATGCAGAATACAATTTGTGAACTGAAGAACACAGTAGACAAAATCAAAAGCAGGATCGATGATGCAGAAGATCAGATCAGCAAATTAGAAGACAAAGTTGAAAAAACAGCCAGAAAGAGCAAGAAAAGGAAAAGAGGCTCAGAAAGAATGAAGAGGGATTAAGGGAAATACAAGACAATATGAAATGTAATAATATCCGTCTAATAGGGATACCAGAAGGAGAAGAAGAAGAGCAAGGAATAGAAAACCTATTTGAAAAAGTAATGATGGAAAACTTCCCTAATTTCATGAGAGAAAAAGTCACACAAATCCAGGAAACACAGAGTCCCAATCAAGAGGAAACGAAAGAGGCCCACCTCAAGACACATCATAATTAAAATGGCAAAATTTCAAGACAAAGAGAGAATCTTAAAGGCAGCAAGGGAGAAACAGGAAGTAACATACAAGGGAGACCCATATGGCCTAGCAGCTGACTTCTCAACAGAAACGCTCCAAGCCAGAAGAGAATGGCAAAAAAAATTCCAAGTAATGAGAACCAGAGGTTTGCAACCAAAACTACTTTACCCAGCAAGGCTCTCAATCAAGATAGAAGGCCAAATAAGAAGCTTCCCAGACAAAAGAAGTCTAAAAGAATACACCTCCACCAAACCAGCTCTGCAAGAGATGCTAAAGGGAATGCTTTAAGGAAAGGAAGGAAAAGAGAAAGAGAGAGAGGAACACAGGTATGTAA
>CM052545.1:58796743-58851808 GCA_028533065.1 Trachops cirrhosus | reverse complement strand
TTGAGAAAGATGAGTAAAGTAGGAGGGATCACAATACCTGATTCTAAACTATATTACAAAGCCACTATAATCAAAACGGCTTGGTACTGGCGTAAAAATAGGCACATGGACCAATGGAACAGAACAGAGAGCCCAGAAATAAACCCAAGTCTCTATGGTCAATGAATATTTGACAAAGGGGGCAGCAACATAAAACGGAGTAACAATAGCCTCTTCAACAGATGGTGTTGGGAGAACTGGACAGCTACGTGCAAAAAAATGAAACTTGAACACCAACTTACACCATACAAAAAATAAATTCAAGGTGGATAAAAGACTTAAATATAAACTGTGACACAATTAAAGTCCTAGAGGAGAACATAGGCAGGAAACTCTCAGATATTTCACGCAGAAACTTTTTTACTGACATGTACCCTAGAGCAAAGGACATAAAGGAAAGAATAAATAAATGGGATCTCATCAAATTAAAAAGCTTCTGCATGGCTAAAGAAAACCGTATTAAA
Source organism: Trachops cirrhosus (assembly GCA_028533065.1). Classification (NCBI taxonomy): domain Eukaryota; kingdom Metazoa; phylum Chordata; class Mammalia; order Chiroptera; family Phyllostomidae; genus Trachops; species Trachops cirrhosus. The sequence goes on along the minus strand of CM052545.1, from coordinate 58,851,305 downwards.
ATAAAAAGAGAACCAACTGTATGGGAAAACATATTTGCCATTGTTACCTCAGCAAGGGTTTAATCTCCAGGATATATAAAGAACTTACATGACTCCAATGTGAGAAGACAAGCAACCCAAGTAAAAAATGGGCAAAAGACTTGAACAGACACTTCTCCAAGGAGAACATACAGAGGATCCAGAGACACATGAAAAGATGCTCAGTATCGCTAGCTATCAGAGAGATGCAAATTAAAACCACAATGAGATACCACTTCACACCAGTCAGAATGGCCATCATAAACAAAGCAACAAACAACAAGTGTTGGAGAGGTTGTGGAGAAAAAGGGACCCTAGTACACTCTTGGTGGGACTGGAGACTGGTTCGACCACTATGGAAAACAGTATGGAACTTCCTCAGAAAACTAAAAATGGATCTGCCTTTTGACCCAGCAATTCCACTGCTGGGACTATATCTTAAGAACACTGAAACACCAATCCAAAAGATCCTATGCACCCCAATGTTCATAGCAGCACAATTTACAATAGCTAAGTGCTGGAAGCAACCTAGGTGCCCATCAGCAAATGAATGGATTAAAAAACTCTGGCACATTTACACAATGGAATTCTATGCAGCAGAAAGAAAGAAGGAGCTCATACCCTTTGCAACAGCATGGATGGAGCTGGAAAGCATTATGCTAATCAAAATAAGCCAGGCGGTAAAAGACAAATACCTTATGATCTCACCTTTAACAGGAACCTAAAAAACAAAACAAACAAACAAGCAAAATATAACCAAAGACACTGAAATAGAGAACAGGCTGACAGTGACCAGAGCGGAGAGGGGAAGGAATTTCAGGGGAGAATTGAAAGAGTTTACAGGAGCAAATATAAAGGACATATGGACAAAAACTAGGGGGTTTGTAAATGGGAGGGAGGAGGGGAGGGATGGGTGGATTGGGTGGGAATGCAGTAAAGGATAGAAACTGTACTTGAATAATGATTAAAATTAAAGAAAGAAAGAAAAAAAAGGACCAGGTGGAGCTGAGACCTCTCTTCTATAACATTAAATGCTTGAAGACTCGGGAGACATCCAGAAAGAGTTTTGAGAGGAAAATTTAGTAACCTCCAAATTCCTAGACAAAATGTTATTCATGTGTGAAGATAATAGAAAGAGTTTCCAGATATGCAAATACTCAAAGTATGCAACCCACATAGCTGTCCAGAAAAATGTTTCCCAAAGCTGAACTCAAATGGAATAAGCAAACTGTAACAATTTTTAAAACTCAGACTCTGTAATAGAAACTATTACTGAGTATTCTCAGTTTAGAAACTAAAATAAAGGGCTAAAAAAAACCCTTGAAATTGTTTCGATATATAATTAAGTTAATAAATTTATAATAAAGCTGTAAAGCACTATATATATATAAAAACTCTATGGTAATTTTTAAGGTTTAAACGGCCTTGCAATAAGAAAAATAATAATAAATAGCTTCTAAAATCTCATTATACATAAAGTGGAAAAGAGAATAAATTTCTTCTTTAAACTGAAGAAAACCATACATACCATTTCTTACTTGAGGTTGATAATTAAAGAGCTAAAGGATGCAGTTTTTAAAAAAATTAAAATTAAATTGTGACTGAACTGAAAAGAGGATTTAAATCTTACAATTCCTGAGAGAAAATAAAGAAATATGCATAGCCCAACGTGTAACACATGAAAGTAAGAATGAAGTGAGGTGATATGTGGACAATAACTGGAAATTGGGAACTGTTAAACATAAGAAGACAGAGTGTGTGCTTGTGTAGAAGATAGAAGTTAGTTGCATTCTGTGTACAAGGTCACACTGAATACAAAGGAACCTAGAAAAGTTTACATGCAAAGGATTTGAAACCTGATTAGGAAAATGCAGGCTAAAAGAAACCAGGAGTCACAGTATTAATATTTAGAAACAGAGAATTTAGAAAAATAGTAATAGTTAAAATATATGGAAAGAATTGTAGGCAAAATAATTTTTTTCATGAGGACTTTCCACTGGGCTTAGTTCCCAATGAAAATTGCCAAATCAGTGTCTTAGAGAAAGTTCTGTATCGCAGCCAAAACTCACTGAGGATGTGACACCTACTTTGCAGACAAGCAGAGCTGTGCCTGCTGGCTGCAAAGGCAGACAGAGAGGGGCAGTGAGGACAATCTCCAGGTAGGGGACTGAACAGACAAGGAGATGTTGACTTCCTGCTAAAATTGTGTCTGTGAAAAACAACAGGATAAAATAAAACCAATGAGAAGTAACTGCTCGTCAAAAAGAATTATATTATTATTTTGTTAATGTCACAAGGGAAGGGACATCTTTAAACAGCTAAAGAAATCACCCCTCAGAATTCCATGTGTGTTAAGAAAATATCCTTTAAACATGAAGGTAAAAGAATGATGTTTCAGGTAAATAAAAGCAAAGGGAATTTGTTACCTAAACTAGAACAAATAATAAATTATGTATGCTCTTTTAGCTGAAGGGAAATGATACCAAATACCAAATTGAATTTACAGAATGGTAAAAATTGAATTTACAGAAATAGTGAGTATGTGGGAAAATAAAAGAAAACTGACTATAATTACACTGAAGTAAAATACATGTCAATAGAACAAAGGAGAAGGGAGAAAATGGAATTACACTTCCTTAAGGGTTTTATACAGTTTGTGAAGTGGTATAAAATTAATTTTAGATAGACTGTGATCAATTAAGAATAATTACAAAATAATGCTAGCAACAACAATACAGAAGTATAGCTAAAAAATAAAATGAAATAATTAAAATATTCAGTTGACCCCCCAAATAAGACAGGATAAAATGAACACAGAATCAAGCAAACAAACAAAAACAACAAACCAGATGGAAAAACCAGAAAGGAAAACATTTAATAACGAGATTTATATTAAACCAAATCATATCAATATCTACAATAAATGCAAATGGACAAAGCAGTCCAACTAATAGTAGAAATCATCAGTCTAAGGAGCAAGACTCAACTATGTTCTGTTGACAAGAGATATGTTTTAAATATTAAGTCACAGGTTAAATCAAAGGATGGAAATATAGATATATGTAATGCAAACATAAAGCATAGGAGAGTTGGAGTGGCCATATCAATATCAAAGGAGACTTCAAATAGGAGTATTACTAGAGATACATAGGTACATTTTACAATGATAATAATCAGGTTGACTTCCTAATTGCAAATGCATATAAGTCTAGTAACAGAGTTTTAATGTGGATTATATCTCAATATATGTTATATGTTATATATGTTATATGTTTAACATATATGTTAAAATATATGAAAAAGAAACTAATAAAATTAAAAGAAAAATAGACAAATAAGCAATTACAGTTAGAAATGTTAATATCTCCTCTAATCAGCAATAAATAGAATAATTAGACAAAAATTAGTCAAGATGAAGAAAATTGGAAGACTATTAACCAATTTGTTCTAACTGACAATTTAAGAGCACTATGTACAACTGTTGAAAACACACTCTTTTCAAAGTTTTAGGGGTGATTATGAAAATAAGCCATATGCTAGGCCATGAAATAAATCTCAATAAAGTATAGAAGATTATAGTCTTTCAAATACAATTTTGTGATTCAAGTAAAATCAAATACAATCAGCAATAGTTAGGTACCGAGAAAATTTCTAAAATATTTAGAAATTACACATGTACTTTTGGGTAATCCATAGGTTAAAGAAGAAATATCTAGAGAAATTAGAAAGTATTTCCAAGTAAATTGTATAACAAATAATATCCAAGTTTGTGGAATACAGCTAAAGTGATTGATATTCAAGGGAAATTTATAGACTGGAATGTTTGTAGTAGAAGAGAAGTCAAAGTTAAAAACATCAATCTAGTTCCATCTTATATGAAAAGGAAAACAAATTACACCCTAAATAAGCAGTAAGATAAAATAATAAAGATAAAACTGAAATCAATAAAATAGAAAGAAATAAAAAAATCAACAGAGTTAGTACTACTTAGTTCTTAGAAAAGATTTAAAAAAGTAAAAAAGAGAAAAGGTTAAATAAAATTGATACAACACCTAGGAAGACTAATCAGAAAAAAGGACAGAAGACACAATCAATATCAGGAATGACAGAGGTGATACAGTTAGGGATCTTACAGTTATTAGGATAATGTAGAGAAATCAAAAACAGTTTTATAATAATTAATTGGATGACAATTAAAATAGACTCATTCTTTTAAATATGCAACTCACTAAGACCAATTCAGGAACAAATAGAAAATCTAAATAGTTTTTAATTTCATTAAAAAGTCATAATCAAATACATTCCCAACAAGAAACTCCAATTGTATCCAACACTTAGGAAAAAACTACTAGCAATCTTACATAAACTCTTTAAAAAATATAGAGAATGCTGCACAAGTTATATAATGGGTCTAGTATCGTTCAGATACTGACAACAATACAGATGTCATACAACATAGGATAGGATAGAAGTGAAGCAGCTGACACTCTGATACCTACTGCCTGGGGTGTACAATAGAAAAATTAATTCAGAAAATATGTTTGAAGTTCCTTTTCAAGTTAATCACACATTTACCCTGTGACCCCGAAATTTAACTCCGAGTTATTTACCTAAGAGATGTCAAAACACATGTCCTCAAAGACTTTGCCAGGTCAAGGGACTCTTCCTTCACCTGCTGTTATTGTTGGAGGCTGATGGCTCCCAGCTGTTCCTTCTCATGAGAATGGTCCTCAGCTGATAGGTGTCACCTCATTCAATAAGTTATACCGCCACCCTCAGAAAGGATCAACAATACTGATGACTAATACAAAGGACAGAAGGCCCTTGCATCAAGTGTAATCCAAGATTTGACCTGAGACCTTATCCTTACTCTGCTTCCTCCCTCCCTTTACAGGTCTCTCCTGAGAGCACTCCTGAAATAAATTACCTCCACCAGAATCCATGTATCAGGCTCTGCTTCTAGGGAACCTAACCTGGCATAAGGAGTGACAACTTTGAGAAGTCCTCATACAGAATGTTTATAGTAGCTTTATTGTATAAACCAAAAACTGTGAGAGGGGTTTCATGAATGTCTATTTACTGTGGAATGGATAAACAAATGAAATTTCTACAATAGAATTGAATTGTAATTCTATGAATAGAATTTAACATCACTTAGTTATCAGCAGTAAATGAACTACTGATCCATGGAACAACATGAAAGACTTTTAGAGACAAGAACACTGTGACAGCTGGGGAATGCATTGATTTAATGTCCAGAGTATAAAGCAATATGGTCATCTCAATGGTTTCCACATCTGTTAGTGAGCAGAAGTGCCCTGGTAAAATGAGAGATGATACAAAATTCTTCTCTCTTCTTCCTTCCTGATGAACATATATATGTATATATTCATGTAAAGTGTATATGTTCTGCACTGCCAGTAAGACCAAGAAGTGGGCACTAAAGTGAACTAAGCCTGAAACATTGCTGGAGGCAAAAATGACAAACTGAAGCTGTCCTACTTCTGGGCCCATCATGAGAAGGTGGGTCTCTTTGGAAAAGACAATGATGGTTGGGAAAGAAAAGGCAGTTGGAAAAGAGGAAGACCAAACATGAGAGGTACTGACCCCATGATGACGCCATAGGCATGAGTCTAGAGGAGCTGAGCAGGGCTGTTGAGGCTGGGACACTGTGGACATCACTCACTCATGGGGGCGCCAGGAGGTGGAGCCAGCTCAGTGGCACAGAACACCCACATATATATTCTATATCTGTGTCTGTGGCCTGGCCAAGTTTTCAACATTTTCTTGAGTCAATTTTCATAACATATGTTTTTTCACAAGTCTATTTAATTGAGATTTAATTTTTAAGGTGTGTTCTATGTCTTGAATCAAAGAATTAAAATGATTATTTTAATCATTTTTAGAATATTTTCCATTTTATTTAGATTTTTCTTGAGGTATAATTACTATGCAATATATATCAGTTTCAGGTGTACAATACAATGACTTTATATATGTATATGTATGTGCATATGTATGTATGTATCTATCTATATATATATATCAAAATGATCACCAAAATAGTTAAGATCCATCACCACACACAGTTACAAATTATTTTTCGCATGATGAGAGCTTTTAAGATCTACTTTCTTCGCAACTTTCAAATATATAATATTATTAACTATAGTCCCATGCTGTACATTATATCCCCAGGACTTAATTATTATATTTTGAACACCTTCACTCATTTCACCCATCCCCCAACTCTGGCAACCACCAATTTAATCTCGTATGTATGAGTTTGTTTTTTTTGTTTTTTTTCTTAGATCCCACATATAAATGAAATTATGCAATATTTGTCTTCTCCATCTGATGTATTTTACTTAGCATAATTTCATCAACATCAATCCACATTTTCACAAATGACAATAATTATTTTTTATGGTTGAATAATATTTCATTGCATATATATGTCTATACTGCATGCTACATCTTCTTTAACCATTCATTTGTTGATGGGCACTTGGGCTGTTTCCATATCTTGGCTATTGTAAATAGTACTGCAATAAACATAGCGTGCAGATATCTTTTTGAGTGAGTGTTTTAATTTTCTTTGGATAAATACTCACAAATGGAAATGCTGGATTATATGATAGTTCTATTTTTATTTTTGAGGAAACTTCAAACTGTTTTTCAAGTGACTGCATGAATTTACATTTCTCTTTTTTCACCATTTATTTCTTATCTTTTTGATGATGGCCATTCTAACAGATGTGAGGTGATATCTCACTGTGGTTTTGATTTACATTTCCTTGATGATTGTGATGTGGAGCATCTTTTCATTTACTTGCTGGCCATTTGTATGTCTTCTTTGGAAAATATCTACTGATAACCTCTGCCTATGATTTAATAGCATTTTTTTCCATTTAGCTATATGAGTCTCTAAATATATTTTAGATATTAACCTCATATCAAATATGTGGTTTGCAAATACAGATATTTTCTCATATTTTGTGGGTGGCCTTTTCACTTTACTGATGGTTTTCTTTGCTTTGCAGAGACTTTTTAGTTTGATTTAGTCCCACTTGTTTGTTTTTCATTTGGTTGTCTTGTTTTGGTGTCAAATCTAAAAAATTATTGCCAAGGATTTACTTCCTATGTTTTCTTATAGGAATTTTATGGTTCAGGTCTTATGTTCAAGTCTTTAATCTGTTTTGGGTTGACTTCTGTGTTGATGTAATATCATTTATTGAATAGCCTGTCGGTTCCCCATTGTATATTCTTGGTTCCTTTGTTGTAAGTTAACTGACCATATATGTGTAGGTTCATTTCTGGACTCTCTGTTCTGTCCCATTCACTTTGGTTTTTCTTTTTTTTTATTTTTGCCAATAGACTATAATATTTAAAATTTTTCTATGTTTTTCCTGTGGTTACTTCACTTCTCTTACTAGTAATTTTATGTCTCATTTTTCCTTTTTTGTTTTTGAATAGAACATGCAGAGGTTTATCTATTTCCTGTTTCTGAAAGAACAAGCCCATACATTATTGATTCTATCATTTCACTTTTTTCTAATTATTTTTCTGATTTTATATTTATTAATTTCTTTCTCTTGCATTTTGTAGTTAATTTCATTGTCTATTTACAACTTATTAAATTTATCATTCATTTTTCTTTATTTGAAATAAAAGCATTTATAATGTATAATTTTCTTCTGACTCTCCAATGTTATACATGTAATGTTCTGAATTTTTGTGTGTAATGAGGTTTAATGTGTAATGTCCTTAGTTTTGTTTTCATTCATGCAATCTGTAATTAAAATTTTTAATATCCTTTTGCACAATATTTATATGACAATGTTTGGTTCTTTATTCCCCATTCCTAAGTAGTTAGAATTTTTTTTGCTGTTGTTTTAAAATTCATCTATTTCCAGGGGGCTTGGGGTTTTTTTGGGAGGGTATTGTAACCACATAAGAATATCTGTATTTTTTTTCCCTTTTAGAAGTCATTAAAGGTTTTTTATTGTATTAGAGATAATGATCAATTTTAAAAATTACTCTTTGGACTTTGTAAATAATATGTATTCTCTGTGGGTTAAAAAGTTTGACATATCTAATAAATCAACCCTATTTCTTTTATTATCCAATTACGCTTGTTGTGTCTACTTGACCAAATGTGGTATGTTAAAATCATCAACATTCTTACTTCTGTTAATGTTGTCTGTACTTGCAAGAGTTTTTACTTTATGTATTGTGAAGACATTTTATTTGATGGATAAAGTTTCATGCAATTATATCTTTATTGAGGTGGATACTTATTATCAAATTGAAATGAATTATTTCCCCTTCAATGCATCTTGCTCTGCATTTTATGTTGTCTAATGGTAATTTCAATTTTTTTTGCTCAAATTAGCCTAATATGCCTCATATGTTCTTGTCCATTACATCTATCTATCTACCTACCTACCTACCTATCTGACATTTGTTTTGGTGTATGTCTTACATTCATCACAAAGCTGGAAATCTTTAAATTAATTTAAGTGTGTTTGTGATATTTTAAAAAATTGTTTTAAAATAATTTTAGATTAACTGATTTCAAAGAGCTTACAGACTGTTTCTACACATTTTCCACCTCATTTTTCCTAACATTAACATTATGTACACTATGATACACTATTGTTAACAACATTAATACTTCATCAGTTTTTTCACTATTTTTATTTCCTGTTTCTGGATTTAATCCAGGACAGTACATTGCATTTGGTTTTTATATCTTCTTGTTCTCTTCTGTTCTGTGATAGTTTCTTAATCTTTCCTTGTTATTCATGCCAGTACTGTTCAGGTATTTTGTAGAATGTCCCTCAATTTAGGTATGTCTTGTGTTTTCTCATAATTAGACTGGGATAATAGATTTGGGTGGGGGGAATTTCACAGGGGAAAAGCCTTCTCATCACATGCTATAGGAAGCACATGATATCAACGTGACATGTAACTGATGATATTAACCTTGATTACTCACTTAAGATGGGGTCTAACAGGCTTTTCCACTATAAAATAATTATTTTCCCTTTCTGCATGCTATTAATTAGAGAAAAGCAGTTATTAAGTCCACTTCAAATTTAAGGGGGAGGGTAATGGAGTCCCACCTCCTGGAAGGATGAGTACCAAAGAATTTGTGGACCTATGTTAAAACCACCATAATATTAATAAATACAATGGGAAGAATGTTGAGGCTATGCAAATGCCCTGTTTAAAATATCTTTAGTGTTTCACCCACTAGTTTTAGCATTCATCAATGGATTTTGCTTGTAGCCATTATTCTAGTGGTGATATTTTAATTTTCTTATTCCTTCTAAATGTATTAATTGGAATTTTTCTGCAAAATATACTTGTCCCCCTCCTCCAATTAGTTATTCAATCAGTTATTTTTAGTATGGACTTGTAGATATTTATTTTATTATTTTGATTATATTCCAATGCTAGATACTATGATTATTTTGTTGACTGACTTGTTTTAACTTGGCCATTGAGATCTCTTTTGGATTACTCCTGAGTCTTTTTGACATGCCTTTATCTTTTTTTTAACACTTCTTTGCTCTTTGGCACTACAAGACCCCCCAGGCTCTTCTTGCATTTTCCCTACCCAAGTCTTAGAATCAGCCACTTCTCTAGACAGTCTTGGTTCCTTTTATTAGAGAGCAGTATTTAGAAATGGTTCTAGACTATTTGTGTTCCCCAAAATTCATATGCTAAATCTGAAGCCCAGTATAATGATATTTGAACATGGGTCCTTGGAGAGATGATTAGGTGGTAAGGGTGGAGCTCTTATAAAAGAAACCCCCAGTAGCTCTCTGTCCTATCCGCCACATGAGGACAGAGCAAAAGGACGGCCATGTATGAACCAGGAAGTGGGTCTTCACCAGATGCCTAATCTGTTGACACCTTGATCTTGGGCTTTCCAGTGTCAAGAACTGTGAGAAATTAATTTTTGTTGTTTAAAAACCACTCAGTCTATGATATTCTGTTATAGCAGCCCAAACAGACTATCCATTTTCTATGTACAACAGAAACCACAATCTGAGTCCTAGGTGTTCTCATTGTCCTTGGGGTGTCACTTCTAGCATAGAGAGCAAGAAAACACATGTGAACTAAGTGCACTAACTAATGTATACGGACACCATGCATGCAAACGTTTCTATATATCTGTACCTACCTGTACATATATGAAATAATGATGAGTTCACACTGGTAGCTCTGACTTTTATCCAGCACCAAAGGCTTCATTCTCACCTTTTTTCCTTGATTTTTTTCTACCTTCCTTCTCTGACAGGGAGAAACCTGACTCCCCTTATCTGCCACTTACTGCCCTATTTGTCCAACCATGACACACATGTAGCTTCAGACTTAGTAATCCTTACTAATGTAAGAAACACATCCATCAATATTTATTTACAGTTGTTTGGTCATTAGCCTTACATCGCCAATCAAAACCCCATTTTCCAATTTCCTAAGACCATCTCCTTTCCTTCCCTAATGTGTTTGTGTTTTCATGGGTGTCCAAGCCATTTATAAAACTTTGTAGTTCTCCTCATTCTTTTCTGGAGTTTTAGAAGGAGGAAAAAATTCTGATGCCAGCCTAGTTTTTGCTTCTTTGGGTTTACATATTTTTCCCCTTCATGACTATGTTTGTAATAAGTTCCTTGGCACTCTAAAATATCAAGGTAACTATGGACCCTAGCCCTGTTTCTTTATATGTATGTGATGATTAATAAACAAATTGTGTCTGCTCACTCAGGTCCATTTTTGGTTCAGAGAAACTTTTTCTTTGTCATTTGAAGCTGAAATGAAAATGATCTACATGTGAAAGACCTGCATGCCTGGGCAGGCTCTAGGTGAGAAAGCTGGTTTCCTCTCAGGAAACAAATATAAAGACTAGGAGAGAAGCACAGTTTGTCTTTATCCCCAGCAGGTGTTCTTTTTTTTCTCCTTTAAATTTTATTGTGGTAAGAACATTTCATGTGTCAGATTTTTAAGTGTACAGTGCAGTCATGTTATCTAGGGAGACAGTGGTGTACAGCAGATCTTTACAACTTACCACCTTTCATAACTAAATTTTATATGTGTTGATTAGCAACTCCCCATTTTCCCTTCCCCACCACTTGGCAACCATGATTCTATCTTTGCTTTTATTTTTTAAATATTTGTTCTATTATAGATTTCTCATATAAATGGAATCATGTAGTATTTGTTTTACTGTTACTGGTTTATTTCCCTTAGCATCATGCCCTCTGGGTTCATCCATCTTATCACACGTTGCCAGATTTCCTTCTCTTTTTTTAAGGCTGAATAATGTTCCAGTGTGTGTGTGTTTGTGTGTGTGTGTGCAAATATCATTTTTAATCTATTCATTTGTCAAGGACATTTAGATTGTTTCCACAATTTAACTTCTGTGAATTGTGCTGCAATGAACATGGAAGAGCAGGTGTCGCTTTGAGATCCTGATTTTTTTGTTTGTTTTTTAAAATTAAATTGGGGTGACATTGGCTAATAAAATTATATAGGCTTTAAGCATACAATTCTATGATACATCTCCTATATATTGCATTGCATGTTCACCACCAAAGTCCAATCTTCTCCTATCACCCTACATTTGACCCCCTTTACCTTTAATGCCCTCTCGCCTGCCCTTCCCTCTGGTAACCACCACACTGTTGTCTGTGTCTATGAGTCCTTGTTTACTTATTTGTCTTCTTCCTTTGTTGCTTTTGGTTTTATGTCCCACATATGAATGAAATCATATCATTCTGGACTTTTTCTGTCTGACTTATTTTGTTTAGAGTAATATTCTAAAGATGCACCCATGTTTTTGTAAATGGCAGTATTTCATCTTTTCTTATGGATGAGTAGTATTCCATAGTATATATGTACCACATCTCCTTTATCCAATCATCTATCAAAGGATACTTCAGTTGTTTCCATGTCTTGGTCACCATGAATAATGCTGAAATTAACATAGCAGTGCATATATCTTTGCAAAAACTGTTTTCAAAGTTTTGAGGTAGATACCCAGAAGAGGAGTTGCTGGGTCATATGATAACTCTATTCTTAATTTTTTGAGCGACCTCCATACTGTTTTCCATAGTGGCTGCACCAGTTCACATTCCCACCAGCAGGGGATGAGGGTTCCTTTTTCTTCATAACCTCTTTGACACTTGTAACAAGTTTTGGAGAAATCCTGATTTCAATGCTTTTGAATAAAAACTCAGAAATGGGATTGATGGATCATTTTTCAAGAAACCACCATAGTATTTCCCATCGTGGCAGCCCCATTTTACATCCCCATGAACAGTGTGCAGGGTTCCGGTTTCTCTCAAGCCTCGCTAATCATCACAAAAATGCAAATCAGAACCACAAGGAGACATCTCCCCAGAAGTTCTCAAGTGGTCCCTTTGGTAAGCAGTTCCTTCCGAAGCCCCATTTAATGCCAGGGAGCTAAATCTGCCACTACTGAATTTCCACAAACTGGAGCTGATAACCACAGCTAAAATGAGGATTGCAGGGACAGAGACATTACTTATGGCAGACAGGGCAGTAAGTGGCCCGTCTGAGGGCTTTGTGGAAAGCTGACTGGTGTTTTGGTTTCATTACAACAGATGACTCAATGTCAGTACAAAACTCTGGCTGGAAATTGTTGGAAAGGCAAGTCCTTCCACTCCCGGGCAGACACTGGGGAGACAGAGTGACTCGCAGGATTGGTCAGGAAGGCTGTGTGTGAGTGTGAGCCTGTGTGTAGACACTGAGGTGCGGCCAAACTCCACAAGCATCTGAATCACTCCTACACATTTCTGTAGGCTGTCTTCACCCATCAGCTCCAACACACTGGTCCTGTCCCAAGAACTCAGGAGGTAATGTAGACCCAGGCTTGAAAAGAGAAGTGATGCTGGCAGAAGTCTATGGTGAAGACTGCTGGTTTCTATTCAGGTATAGCTCACAGGGCCATTCTGGAGTAGAAGTGAGTTAGGAAGAGTCCTCATTGTGTATGTGATGGAATACTTGCTCCACAGCCTCAAGACAGATCATCCATTCTCAAGTGTGGGGGAAATGAGAATATCAGAACAGCAGGTTCTTCAAAGCACATCTGGAACATGTTATTGCATTTGCCTGTGACCCTTGTCTATATTTTTGTTACAGAAAGCCTGGGTTTGGGTGCTGAATCTTCCTCTCTGTGGTCTGGGCAGATCCTTTGGTTTCTTCAACTTCAGAATAGGGATAGTGACCTGGTCCTACACCTGCAGAAGGTTGTTCTCAGGCTCACACAGTAGACAGAGCATGAATGTGTGTGGAAGGCTGGTTTTGCCAGCTCAAGCATTAACCACTGTGTGCCAGGAAGATGTAGCCACTAAGGAAATGGCCTCTGGATGCTGATCACCAGGAGGATAGTCCCAGCATTGAAGCCTCAGCAGGTGCAAATTTGGAAGGTTGTTTAACTCCTGTGCCTCAGTTTTCAGAGAAAGGGATGGTACCAGTCCCTGCCCTACCATTGTGTTGCAAGCATGATGCTTCTAAATCTGTTTCTTTATGTCTGGCATAGGACATGTGTGACTGAACAGGCCCTGTGGCCTCGATGCTGTTATCCAGCCCTAGGAGGCTCCTGAGCTGATTGCACAGCCTGAGCTTTCAGAAAGGTCATATTTCTGGATACTTCCAGACTGATTGGAAGGAAGGCACAGAACCATGCTGTGGCCCCTTTTTTCACTGCTTGTGTGCAATCATAAACAAGGGTGTCTTAAAACTTAAAGGGACATTTAAGCTCCATTGCAAATTCATCCTTTTGTAGAGAAGGAAATTGAATCAGAAAGTTCAAACAACTAGACACAAGACAAAGCTGATGCCAGAGCTTGGCCCTCTCAGCCTGATGCCAATGCTCTGCCCCCTAGAGCCTGACACATTTCAGAACTATCCACAGGATGCTCATGCCTCTTTGTCGAGAAAGGACAGGCTTCTGCCTGCTTCATCATGACTTATGGAAAGTGCCTGAGGTTTCTAAGGATTCCCCATGAACTTACGTTCTCTTTTCCCCATGAGTTGTCTTCCTCCATGAATAGGGTTCCCATCTTGCATTATGCTGACCTTATTTAATATAATGCTGCACCAACTTTTTGGTTTTATTTCATTTTAAAATCCAGTTTCCTTTCAGTCTCCAATGTCACCTCCAGGTTGAAAAGTGTGGTCCCAGTCACTGCACTTTCTCTTGTTCCGATTTCTCTTTGTCCTCTGTCCTGCTTCTCCCACTTTCATCCTCCTTCTGCTGTTTCTTTTGAATCACCCCCAGACTGTGTGGCAGACTTTTAAAGGTTTGATTTGATGGGCATTCATTCAGAAAAGCAAAAACACAATCAAAACCAAATTATTCCCATTTTCTCATGCAGAACAATTCAACTCTCAAACTCAGCTCTGGGCCCTCTCCCTTTGCTACGGAAGCTTAGAATTGACCACTTGGATTAAATTTGTAGACTATGAAATCCTCCTCACTCTGTGGCCCCTCAATGATAAATAACTTCGCAGTTTCAACTGGAAGTTTCTTAATAGTTATGTCAGAAAAACACCAGAAAAGACTCAGATTATCTCGATTTGGGACAAATATTCAGTCACAGAATAAAAAGTGCGGCCAGACCTTCGTGGCAGGCCCTACCCTGAAGCAGTAACGCTACAGTGACAGGTTGAGTCAGGCTGAGCCCCTCCTGGAAGGATGGGAATGTTCTCTGGTTACTTCTTGAGCCCCTCAGGAAAGATCAGGATTCCCCCCAGGCACTCCACAAACCTTGCACCAGTTAGCAAGCTTCATTGCCAACTGAAGGCAGGGACCTGAACATCGAGATCCACTCTGCACCTGCGGAAGAAACCCAGTGCCCCATGAGCCAGACCGCAGGGGAGGTTCTGGAGCTGTGTCCTTTGTCAGTGTGGAGCCCTGAGGCAGCAAACTCCCTCCAGTGGCCTTTTCCCTCTTGTCTTGTTGTTAGTAAACTTCGGTTCTGAATCTGCTTTGCTTCCTAGCACCAGCGACAGTGAGAAGCGCTTCAGCAGATCCTCCGTCCTACACACACTGAATGCGTTTCCTGCAGGCAAGAGCGCTGGGGAAGATGCCCTGGATGGACAAGAGCGACGCCCACATCCAGCACCAGCATGAAGTCAAGGAGGCTCTCGGCCTTGAAGAAAACAAGTTTTGTAACCCTGAAGCTGCCTTTTTTGGGATGTCGATTGTAAGCTGTTTGTTAAGAAATGAAACTCAGAAAGAACATTTGATCCTCTCGTCTTTCCTGCCCAGGAGATTCAGATAGAAAAATCTACTCCAGGAAGGGAATATTAGGTTATCTCCTTGACCTAATTTGAATAAGTGCAGTAAATAAGAGAGTTCAGACAGGGACCTGTTAGCTAATACACCTTGCGCTATTGTTTCTGAGAATTTCCCTGTCAGGTATGTTTCTCTCTTCCTCAATTGCCTCTTCTGAAATCCAGGACCCTATCCCTCTGCTTTTCTCCTCTGTCCACGCTGTCTTGTGTGCTCAATGTTGCCTCCCTAACTTCGGAATTTTCATGCTTACATGAATCCCCCCACACACACATATTAAAATTTTTATTTTCTCCTGTTAATCTGCATCTTTTAATTTGATTATTTGTCCAGCCAGAAGAATTTAGGAGTTGGGAGGGAAAGGATTAATTTTTTTTTAGCCCCCACAGCTTGAGCCAATCTCCACCATTGCTTCTAAGTTCATCTTTCTGGAACATGGCAGTTCTGAGTTCCTCCTGTCTTCATGGACTTTCAAAGATGTCCCACTGTTCCAGAGATAAATCTGGATTCAAGAGAGTTCAAGAAAAGCACTCAAGGTCATCTGTAACTTGCCCCCAATTTACCTTAAATTTTAGATTCGTATCTTCTCCTGCTGTTTTTACAAGTGTAGTCTTTGGAACACAGTCTAGTTGATGTCCTGCAAGTATCCTTTGTATGGTGCTGCACCTAGGCCATTACACAAACTGTCACCTTGTCGGCTACCATCCATAAAGTCCTCACCATCCTGCAGGGCACTTTCTAACCTCGTCTCTTTTGTGAAATCGCCCACAACCTACTACTTTCCACCATCAGACCAAGACCCCCTATAATGAAAAATAATCAGGGGAAAAACAAATAAATATTTAATAGCATGCATACCTCTTGTGCACGTGGGAAAGACTCAGGGACACTGAGTAACTTCCCAAAATGGCCCAAGACATCACCATGAGACAAAAGAAGATGCTGGGGGTGCTGGAGTCAGTTAGGAGGAATGCCTAGGAAAAGCACAGGAAGTAAGGATCTGGTCCTTATGCATTATGCCTTCTCCATTGACTAGAATTTCTAGAAATGTAATCATCCTCCCCTTCTAAATAAGGAGAGGGAGACTCTTTTACAAATGGAGATTTCCCTTATAAATGTAAATTTCCCTCACAAAAGGGCAACCTCTATTTTAAGAAGTTCTCTTGTGTTTGCAGCCATCCCAAAATAATCCTTATGTCAAAGAGTCATATTTTGAGATGGCATGTTCTCCTTCCCCTCAGAACTCTACCCTGTGGGGTTCTGTGTTATCTCTGAGTAGACAGTTTCAGAATTGAACTCAATTGTAAGACACACAGCAGAACTGGTTGGTGTGGGGAAAATCCCACATATTGGTAACCAGAAATTGTGTGGGAAGTAGAGGGGAAAATGAGTTCTCTTTATTGGTGTACAGTTTTACCTTTCAGTCCCAATCTATATAATTTCTTTAGAAACATACTTGCTCTGAGAAAGACATAGAGAGCCCCTATATTATGGTCATTCCTCTTTGGGGAACTGCTTTGCACTGCATTTTCAGGAAAATATAAATAAACCCCTACCTCTCACAGTGTTCATAGCCTCCTCAAAAAGGGAGTGGAACAGGTGGAATGAATACCAGCCTTTCTGCCCAATCGGGACAGCAGAAATAAAGTCCATTCTTCCCCATGGAATCAATCAACTTTTACAACTACATTTGTTTTACTTTCCTAGAGGGTAGAATGGTGACCAATTCCTCTAAGAAAACAAGAAACAAAGTATAGTAGACAATAGTACTAGCTTAGACATTTGCATGCAAGGTGATTTTAACTTATGGTTTATTAAGCATAACTTATGAATAAATTTCCAAGAAACAGGTTACACACAAAGGTGTAATGAATATTTCTAACATTTCATTTTGCAGCTCCATTTACTTGAAATGATGTGATGCAAAAAGATATTGTAAAACATATTTCCTTTTCACAAATACCCTTACGAATATGAGAGAAGACAGAATCGTTTCAGTTTGACAGTGGGGAGAAAGGTAAGAAAAGATGCAGCGTAGATTTCAAGCAGAAGACTATGTACTGTGTTTCATTCAGTAGTCAATTGAATTTCATATTACCTTGTCCCCAAGCGTTACTCCAGCTGAAGTGTCAGGAGCTGTTATTATACCGTCCTCTGCTCTGACAAACATATTAGCAAACATGGGGCGCTCCCTGGGTCGTACTTCTCTTTGGCAAACACTGATGAGTTTATTAACATAAACATGTCACTTTGTCAAGTCTGCATGTTAATCTACATTTATGATGCACAGTGGTTCATGGTGCAAAAATGCTTTCCGGGTCAGAGAACACAATGGCGCTAAATCAGAATATGCAGCAGAAACAGCAAGCTATTCTCCATTCTCTGGGTTGGTGCAGAAGTAGCTCCTCTAGTTTATGGATTCAGATACTGCAGGTTGCTGATAAGGTCTATACATAAGTGTGTGTGTATGTATACACACACACATATATAATGTATATATTTAAACAAATGGTGCTCCTGTAAAAGTTTAAGAACACCAAACAGATAACAACTTTTTTCAGTTGTAGTATTGAATATACAATAATCTGTTACTGGTATTTGCTGTCCTTGGGTTCCCTGAGGCAGAAATCAAGAGGAACAGCCAGAGAAATTTCTAGGCAAATTTTACTAAGCTTACGCTGGAACACAGGGTAGGGAGGCGGCACAGAAGAAAGGAAGATCCTCCAAACTGCGGGGTGGGAAGGGTCAGCTCTGCTTGGCTACTTTTATAAGCTGGGACAAAGCAGTCCTGTGCCAAAAGGTGGGCTTTTCAGAAAAGGTGGGCTTGTGGAATTTTCCATGCCAGGGCCCAGCAACTTGTTCCTTCTGTTGGGTTGCTTAGCAACTATCTTTGTGCCTGTGTTCTGAGGGCCACGATGGTGGACCATTCACTATCGCAGCCCTAGGAGGGTCATATCATGGTCAAACCTTGATCAATTGTGTATGTGGAAGAGTGGTTTCCACATCTGCAAGGGGGTAAGCATTGGATGGGAGATAAGAAAGGCTACTTCTGCATTCTTGGGCAAGGAAGAGCCAGGGTGGTGACATGCTTGCATCAGCTTATCTGGTGGGGGTTTTTTGTCCATGAGATACCAATCAATGCAAGCCTGTTTTAGTTTTCATTTGTTGCACACCACAGTCAGCTATTCTATGTCATGATGACTCCTTCTCAAATAGCATTTGTTTTAAAGACATGCTGGAAAAAGGAGTATCACCGTGACTTTTAAGCATCTCAGAAGTATTCTATTTACCAAAATGGTTGTGAGGAGACTTTTTAAAAAGTTTTATTTTCACCTGAGGATATATTTATTGATTTTAGAGACAGGAAAGAAGAGAGAGAAACATCAATGTGAGAAATATCAATTGGTTGCCTCTCATACCCTCCTAGACAGGGGATCGAACCTGCAACCCAGGTACGGGACCTAACCATGAATCAAAACCACAACCTTTTGGTGTACAGGACAATGCTTTAACCAGCTGAGCCACCTGGCCAGGACCCAAGGAGACCTTTTAAAATTCCACATGAACTGCATGAAAATATGTAATCAACTGGGCCCCCTGTTTGGTGGCAGACTAAAAACCAAAACTGAATGATCCCACAGAAATTTATTTTAGGAATAGAGGTGTTTCTACCCATGAAAGGAACCCTCCAGGTCAGCAGAACATTAAGCTGCTGTTAATGAAAACAAAGATGTTAATCCCCAACTGTCTTTGTACTTCAACCACACGCTCCTCACCCAGGAAGAGAACCTAGTTACCATCTCTCTGCAGTGAATCACTCAACGTCATGCCTACCTCCCACTCTTGAATGCTGGTCACTGGCTTCCAACACTTTAGGAGTTGTATAAATTTTCAGGGAGGCAGGAATGGCCTCGACTTCAATATCCTATGTTCTTAATGTTTTCTATCTCTCCATGAGATGTAAGATGAATATGAACACTCACAGGGACAGAACTGGCATTAAGTCATAGAATAGTCTATATACTTGCTAACCGTGCATAGCCTATAAACTGATTTGGACACAAATCCTTCTGCCTCAAATTCTTAACTCTTCTGACTATACCATGTTGCTTCTCCTATTTCAGGACAGAGGAAAGAGGTGCAGAGCTAATGGCTCTGCTGATAAATAAAAGCCCACAATGTACCTACCCCTCATCCCTGCTTCCTCCAAGCCCTGCAGCTGTAGAGTAAAGATCAATGGAAACCGAGCTATTAGCAACTTGAATTGTCTTACTGTTTGTAAAAAGCCTTACATTTGCTACCTCATTGCCCTTTTGAACCTCACATTTCCACAGCTCTGAAATGTAATTGTACTTTATCTTACAGAATTCCTGGTCCTAATAAAAAGGTGCTTTGTAAACATGAAGTGTCCTCTTTGCTGACCAACTTCCTCCTGGTCTACAAACCAGTAAATTCTAAGTTGTTCTTGCTGCCTAAACATGCCCATGGCCTTTCCCTGGAAGCAGGAATGCTGAGACAGGTAAAATCCTCTCTGCAGATTCTATTCCTTTTCACTCGCTCTACAAAGACTATGATGAATGAGTAAACAGTCACTGGGGAGTATCTGTGATATCAGGCACTTTTACCTGCCATATCCTTTAAATCTCACAATGATCAATGTATGTCCAAGCAAATGAGCCCAGGGAAAGTAAATGATTTGCTCAAGTTCATTCAGAAAGTTACAAAGCTGTGTGATGCAAAGCCCGGCTTTGTCCCTCAGGTCTTGTGCTTTTCACACTACATCACTTTTTTTCCCAACTAACAGGGGACAATCCCATAAAAATGTGTTTGTGTCTATTATGTGCATGGCTCCATATGATGGAACTTGAGCCAGGCCTTTGAGATGGTCAGGGCTCAGATCAGAAGGGAAGCAGCGAAGGTACTGAGGTAGGAAGAGAAGCAGAGGGCTATGCATGTCACCAGAGTAGTTACAGACCAGCAGCTTTGACTCAGAAGCTCTACCTCTGTGAGCTTACGATTATGAATTCCAAGAGAAATCTTTGGACTTTTGTCTCCTTTTTCCAAGGTTCTTAAGAATGCAGCACAGATGTGACCAATTTATCCATTTATTTGACAACTACTAATGAACTACCAGGCACAGTGTTAGGCACCAAGTATCCAGCAGAGAAAAAGACACACATGGTTCTTGTCTCACGGAAATTACATTCTAGAGAGACTGACAATAAATAATTTTTAACTGCTTAATTGAGACAATTGTGCTGTGACAGCAATACATAGAATAATGAGATAGTAACTGGGAGGGGGGAAGGCCTGACTGAAAGGATGACCTAGGAGACCTACATGGCTAATGGCAGCCGGTCATGCAGAGTCAGAGAAAGAGGGTTCCAGCCCCAGGAGTAACCAGCCTGTGAGGCCTTCAGAGATGGAGGCACATGGAAAGGATATAAAACAGCAACATCAACGACAGCAACAACTCGTGACCTCAGAGCCCAGCATCAGGAGAAATGTGGGGTGCAATGAGAGGAAGGCGGGCGCTGGAACTGGGAGTGCATTTCAGGTCGTGAGAAGGAGTCTGCATTTTATTCTCAGTCTAATTAGAAGTAGGAAAGTGACATGATCTGATTTACAAGTTTAGAAAGACCCCTCTGGCTGCTAGGGAATAAGCTGGGAGGCAGAGTGAGACATACAAATACATTCAGGAGCAAACGTGATCACTTGTGGGGAAAAGAAATCTCAGAATAAACCAAGCAGTGTAACAATCACACCCTTGATTCCATCTTATTTTCCTTTTTCAAAATAACCACTAGTTCATGAATATCTTTCCTGTCTTATAATAGTAAATATATATGCATATACATTCTGCTTTTTAATCTGCTTTTTAAAAATTTACCATATTATGACCATGTCATCTTATTAAATGTTTTCACCACATAATTTTTGATAGTTGTATAATGTTAACATATTGATATATTTTGCAATACAAACTTTATTATAAAGAGTGCTACACTGAGCAATCTTCAAAACAAAATTTGTGGTATATATTTGATATTTTCTTAAAGAAAACTTCACAGAGATAGAATTTCTAATACAAAGATAAAAATTATAAAACCTTTATTCTGCATTGATAAATTATACTCCTAGTGTTCTTATTTATTCACACTTTTGCTAACTCTTGGCAATACAGAAAATTATAAAATTTAAAAAATATAATCTTGGTCATTTTTAGAGCTATAATATATTAATTTTTCTGTAAACATAAATCTGATAAAAAAGTCGATTAATAGATTTTTTAAATCCTTACGCTACTTACTTCAGAGTTTTCTAATTGAGTCATTTTCTCTTTTTCTTATTATTAAGCATATTTTGCATTTAAAAAAGAGGTACAAAACTAAAGGTGGATCAAATCAGAACGTCTCTGAGTACCAAAACTTGCTGAAATTGGCATGTAGCCCAAGGTTTGACCTTCAGTTGGAGACAGTCTTTGGGGCTACATCCTGTGAATGGATCTGTTTATGCTATGAAGCTTCCACAGGAATGTGTTTGTTTTAGGGAAAAAAAAGGAAATAAAAACCAAAGAAAAAAACCCAAACCAGTTGTTCAGAGTTCACCCAACTTTTAATACCAAACTTGTGTTTCCATTTTCCATATAGACAAAGAAGTCCTGGCCCTTCAACATGTGCTGACCACTTAGAATATTCCAGGCCCATTGCTATGCCCACAGAATTCAAAGGTAATTTGAAAACTACCTGTACCCTTAAGAATTTTTGAATTTTACACAGGAGATAACCAAGCTAAAATAGTTGCAATCAGTGGGATAGGGCATGTTAGAAAGTTGCAGAAGGTACTGAAGAGTCTCAAGAAGAGGATGTAACTCTGAAAACACCAACAGAGAAAATGGTATGGAGGCAAGTGTTGGCAGAATGAATACAAACTCTGAGCTGATATTAGAAGGAAGGGCATGAGTTAGCCTGAGGTTAGAAGACAACTGGAGAGCTGTGGAGAGACAAGGAAAAAAGAAATGGTAGAGATGAAGCTACAGTGGTGGGAGTGGTAAGATGCTGAAGAGCTACGGTGGCAGGTGGTGGCTACTGCATAACACCCGGTCTCTGCTTCTTTGGGTATAGCCTTGCTGCAAAGGGTGGCGGTCCCAAATGTGAAATGCAAAAATGAGCATTAACCTTTCTGTGACTTCACTTACTCAGTTTTGATCCTGACTCACAAAGCCTAAAATATTTACTGTGGGCCCTTTACAGAGAAAGTTTGCCAATTTCTAGTGAATTTTGTTTCCTATGCTGAGAATGTTAAATTTCACCCTGTGGGTGACAAATATCATTAAGCGGAGAATGAACATGTTTTGTTTTGCATTTAAAAAATCTTGGAAAAAAGCATACGGTAAATTCAAGGGAGAGGCAGGATAGAAAACCAATGAAAAACCTAGACTACAGAAGGACAGTAGTCTAGAAACAATGCAAAAATCAAAGGATAATTGCATTAGGTGCTTGAAAACATGTGCACCATTTCCCCCAATGAACAAATGAAATGTAGATTTGAATAAGAAGTCCCCATAATCAAAAAAACATTGGGGAGAAAATTCTTAATCGTGGCTCCTGACAACATCAGGCATTCTCAGTGCTGTTGTCCCCATACTCTGCAGTGAACAGATATGAGGTATAATCATCCGGGAAAATGTAGGTGTCCAGCGCTGAAAACTTCGAATAATTGTGCCAATGCCCACATGGATCTGCCTAGAAAAACTCTTAAGAGGAGATAACTATTGGAAAGGGAATGATGTGTGCATTTCTTTTCAGGCAGTAACTGGAGACTCCACAGGCTCATTGGGTTCTCCCCAGCCCCCTCACGTGGCAGCACAAAGAAGGGAGCCTGCTCTTCCAGGACACAGCCATGAGTCGACCCCTCCTTTCCTGGTCCGTTCAGACTGAGTGGTGGTGTTAACACACCAAATGATAAGGCTGTGGAAACTGGGGTTAGACCGCAATGACCACGGCTGTTTTCTCTCAAGCTTCCTGGAAAGCAAGAGGAGAATGTGGCCTGAATTCCTTTGTCATGAACTGCACAGTCTGTCTCAACCCCCTTCCCCGCCCTTGTGTTCACTGCTCCACTGGGAGACCGAATGGCTCCGACTCAGCGTGAGGCAAGTTTCTAGGTGCGTCCTCTGTCCCCCTTCAGGTCTTCTCGATCAGCAGCACTGCTCTTTAGTCTCTGAAAGAGTAAAAGACCAGGACTGGAGAGCAGTGGAAGGCCATGCTAGGGTTCAGTGTCAGTAGCACGAACTGACTGGAAGCTTGCTTCATGGAGCTTGTGGAATTCCAGAGCAAAGGGCAAGACAGCGTTCCTGCTGTTCATCTGTGCAGGTTTGTCGGCGGCGCTGGGGAGCCATGCTCCCTGATGAGGGCTCATGGGAAAGGAAGACCGCGGCCTCCAGCACACAGCCCCGAGTTCTGGGGGCTTTGCTCGCCCTGGTCTGCAGCCAGCAGCATCCGTGGCTGCTGGAAGATGTCAGGCAGCTTTCTGGTAGCCATTTGACCATGCTCTGTGTCACACTGCTGCCCTGCCACTGTCATCATTCTCCAGTGACCATCCTGACAGCCTTTGGGAGTGGCTTCTCGCTCAGCCCTTCCTGCTGCATCTGTGTGTGTTTCTTTCCACAGGCCTTGCAGTGGCCTGAAAAAGATCATATGGAGACAAACACAGGAGCAACCATCAGCCTTGAATTTTTTGTCACATGTGTTGAAGCCTCATCTGTTCTGTGGCTTGCGAAGTATCCTCACAACTCTTATGTGTACTTTTTGACAAAGAGCGGGGCGTGTCAGCTCCGTAATGTGCCTGTATTGATTGATGTAGACCCTCCAATACTTTCTCTTCTTTCTCCCCCAATAAAGGACAGAATTACAAATTGTCTTTATAGTATTTAAGAATAAATTTATACTTCTCACAGTTCACTAGGGAAACTGGAAAAATTTATCCCCACTAACACTACATATTTAATTATAACCATGTTGTGACATTTGGCATTGGGGAATGTGGACCAGAAACCACAAGAATGGTCTCACCTTATCCATCTGCCTAATCAAGTTGACTTCACTGAAACAGTCCGCAATAAAAATAAGCATGCTGTTTGTAAACCTAAAAATGTTAAGGAAGAGAATATTGATTTGAGAGCAAGCAAAATCATCAAAAGTTTGAACTCACCATACCTGGAATTAAACATTGAAGTTAACCACATTTTTCTTTAAAAATGTCAGCAAATAATCCATTGTAATAGAAAAATGAGATATTGTTCAGTGATCACTCTGGATCTTTCAAGCAAAGTGAGGAAAGTATAAGAAAGGGATGTTACAAAAGTGCACAACTGTGTGTGTGTATATTCAGAGGTGAAACAAACCACCCCCAAAACTTAATAATAGCTTAAAACAACAGGCATTTATTTGCTTGTAATTCTGTAATCAGAACAGGGCTTTGCAGAGATGGCCCATGTCCACCTCAGAAGCATCATCTGGGGTCTTTATAAAGCTCCATTCAGCGGCTTGGCTGAGGTTGGACATCTACAAAAGCTTCGCTCCCATGTCTGGGGCCTAACCTGGAGTGGCTGGAATGCAGGGGGGCTGGCTGGATCTCTCTCTTCAGTGGAATAATCAGACTGCTTAAATGATAGCTCGGGGTTCTAAGAAAGTGAAAGGGTTTTTAGGGTCCAGAAATTTCTATTATATTCTATTAATCAAAACAAATTACAAGACAAGATTCAAGGGAAGGAAACTGGTCCCCATCTCTTGTTGGAAGCTATTTGATCATGGGGCAAATGTATAATGAGAAGGTGTTTCAAACCGAAGAACGATGCAGACAACTCCATAGAATATCACAGAACTTACCGAAGGGTAATTCGCTTAAGGAAAAATTGGGTGGGAGTAGAACAAATGACCTAGCAATTCTGCAGAGATCATTCGCTGCTAGAGTCCTGCTACTGTACTTTTTTAAATGGTATAACTTAGGTCCTGATAACTGACAAGACAAAGGGACAGAGAATGCAGTGGCACCAGGAACCACACCTCCTGGTGGTCCTGTGGTAGGTTATCATTTATAACCGATACCATCACTAGTTTTATGTTTATCTCGGTTGTCATGCCATTCCGATTGTTACTAATAAAAATATCTATGGCTACATTTTAAGGAACACAGATAATCATCAGCTAGAAGGCTTTGATGTGCTTGCTAAGGACAGTGAAGTTGGTCAAAGGTCACAGCATGAAACTTAAAAAGGAAATACAATCCAGGACACAGAAATGGAGTTGGTTTTGTTCACATCTACGTCTTACAGGAAGAGCAACCTGTAGGTACGGGATTGGGGGGGATTATTGGGACCCATATTTGGGACAAGCTCCCAGCTGGTTTGTATTAGACACTGACAAAGATTCTCGCCTTGATCATACTCTAGTGAGGTCTGAAAATTCATCCCCCTTTTCAACTTGTCCTCAACTTCGGCCAATAAGAACTACAACTTTCAGCACAAGTAATTTTGTTCACCTCCACACTAAGAGACTTGAACAAATACAAGCAGAGTTTCTATCAGCTCAAGGCTTTGTCCCTAGGATGACAACTTAGACCTGCTTAAATGCCTGCCTGAGAAAAGTCAGTGCTGCCAAAATAATTTACCGTTTGTTAGAGCCAAAACCTGACCATAGGCCTGTGGCCTCCCTTGTCTTAGCGCACTTATTTTACAAAACTTGTGATTGTAAATCCTTTCTCTGTTTCTTTGACTTGTATCCTCTATGATGCAGGAATGTCTTTCTCAGGATCCTGGGAGCCATGTTTCAAAATGCAACCAAGAATGATAGGGCCCTTTTCTCCCAATCTCTGTGGGCAGGCAGGACCCTAACTAGTGTTGATAAACACCAATTAGCAGACACAGATGACCTGCATGCACTGACTAACCCCTCTACCTGATTTTTTGTGTGCTTTTCCATTCTTCTGACCTACTAAGTCCTTATTTCCTCATCCTCCTTTCTTCTTCATTTTCCCATTAAATGCCCAGTCACATCTGTGACTTGGAGTCCAGCTCAGGTTCTCTTCCCTACTGCAATTGCCAGAATAAAATCTGTCTTACAGTTTTTAATAAGTGTGTGACACATAATTTTTTGACAGCACTTTCAATGAAAGATGCTGTTGTGTCGAACTAGGAAAATTACATGGAGAATGTAGAGAGGTAACTAGAACTGAGGTTCATTTAGAAACTGGATCAAAAATTCTTTATTTTTTTATTTTAGTTTATTCAGTACAATTTCTATCCTTTATTCCCATTCCAGCTTGCCCACCCATTCCTCCCCTCCTCCCTTCCCTTTCCAACCCCCTTAGTTTTGTCCATGTGTCCTCTATATTTGTTCCTGTACACCCTTCCCTTCTCCCCTGAAATTCCCTCCCCTCTCCCCTCTGGACACTGACAACCTGTCCTCTAGTTCAGCGTCTTTTGTTATATTTTACTTGTTTCTTTGTTTTGTTGTTTAGGTTCCTGTTAATGGCAAGATCATATGGTATTTGTCTTTCACTGCCTGGCTTATTTCGCTTAGCATAATGCTTTCCAGCTCCATCCATGCTGTTGCAAAGGGTATGAGCTCCTTCTTTCTTTCTGCTGCATAGAATTCCATAGTGTATGGATCAAAAATTCTTGGTGATTAAGAGAGTGAAAAAGAACTAAGGGGTCAAAAATGAGGCTCAAGATTTAGGCTTAGACAATGTCAGGGCTGGTGGTGCCATTTACTGAGACTGGCAACAGGAGGAAAGGAGTGGGTTGGGCTCAGTTCCTACATGCCTATTTTGGAGAAATCTTCCATTTGAAGATGCCCATTAGGTCCTTGGGCTAATGAATTTGAAATATTGAAGCAGACGAGTAGGAGGAGCACATGTTGATACCCTAAGCTTATAAGAGGCTTAAATTAAAGTCATGTGAGTGTTTAGAAGGAAAAGGAAACAGAGCTTCAGACCCTTGAGGATGAGCAAATAAAATATTGGCCATGATTAAACAACTGAAAAGGACCAGCGGGTGAGAAGGCAGGATGGGATTGATCTGGGCTGTGGGTGGAGAGAGGTCCCTAGGCCAGTGTCACTGCAGGAAGCAGCAGGGAGGAGCTGAAATCCGGGCCATCCCAGGGAGTGAAGTCTGTTCTTTCATAGAGCTCTAATGTCCCTGGAAAACAAGAGGACATTTAGACTGCTGAGAACAGAAGGGTGGCAGGAGGAAGAAAGGATAGGAAGAAAGAGGAAAAAGTTTGAAATATCTGTTATAGGAAATGACAGCAAAGATGAACCTGACTCAAGATTCTATTACCAAGAGTTGACACTGAATGGTGTAAAGACGAAAATAAATGCAGGACAGGCTGGCAATGCCGACAGTGAATTAAGACTAACCCACCATTCTAGCACAGAAAGATAGAGTCTCTCCATGCCTCTTCTCAAAAATGCACTAAGGTATATTAAAAATATAAATTTTTAGGGGGAAATTATCTGTCTTGATGTTGGAACAATATGTTGGATATAACAAATTCTGGGATATTGTTTATTTGTTTTCTGTTACTCCATTAAAAATGTTCCAAATCACATGATTTTCCCTACATTGAAACATAGACTTGAGGAGTTTGTTGACTTTTTGCTATTCATCTGTGTGATGTCAATACCTCATTTCCAAGCAGAAAATTGTTCTGTCTTCACAAGCAGCCCCATCCTCCCCCAGCAGTTGGTAGTTACGTGTCCAGTGCAGCTTCCATAACCTGCTCTTGCTGAGTACAATGGGGGTGCCTGAAATAGTAGCAAATATTAAGCGCCCATCATCTGCCAACACCATGCTTCCTTGTCTTTAATAGCTAGGTATTTAAGAGTTCTTAAACATATTTAAAAAGATGAACTTAAAGAACTATTTGGATGAGATTTACTTTAGCTACTAATTACTTCCAGGAATCAAATTAGGAAAATTCTAGTTTGAAGGCCACCTTTGACCCTCAATCTGGATTCACCTGTTCTCAGAGAAAGGAGCAAAAACTAAAATATTGAGATAGTCCCAAAAATCAGAAAGTACCATGTCACCCTGAAATGCTGAATTGGTTGCAACACCTGAAGTGGGTGTAAGAGAGAGATGTTTTCTGTGTCTCCTCCCTTTAACTTTCTTTATTAACAATGAATGTAGACCCATGCATTGCTTTAGAATATGGTGACTAAAATTATATACTCCTTTTCAAAATTAAATGATAAAAAGGCCATTGTAGTAAATTATTCTTCCATGTCCCTTACTGACTTTGTCCTTTAATTTATTGGTTCATGGTGTATGTGAGAAACATCCAATCTCCATAACAGCCAACGAGGTTCAGATGATGATTGTTAAATAATTCAGTGTTTAAAGGCAAGGTGGATGAGCCAGATGTGTCCAGAATACTTCTTTTGTTTTTGTTTTTGTTTTTCTGATTAGCCTCATGCAGCCTCTTTCAAATCACACAGGGGACAAACATGATTTCAAATGACACCAGCTGGAGAACAAATGTGCTTTCTGTTATCCACACTGATATTTATTTTCACTTCTCTAAGTGTTAGATATGTGTGGTTTTGTTTATAAAATGTAAAATATTGTGAGGTCAAGAATTGTGACTTTTCAGTTACTTTTTCATTGAGTACCCAGCATGAATTGAATCTATGATTTTGAAGAGTGTCAGTGGATAAAATGGGGTTAGTATCTACTGTCCTTAGAAAAGATCAGTTTTATTTGGACAACTTAGATGTGTCACCAGCTCCATGGTTAGGGACTTTGTGACCAGAAAGCAGCAAGTTTTATATTCCTAGAATCCAACATGAGAGTCATATTTAACTAATGCACTTTTTCCTTCTGCCTTAGTTTTATGCTGGAATTGGGGATAGAAAGGTATTGTTAAGAACTAATGCTTATGTACTGATAGATATATATCAGACACTATTATGAGCTCTCACTTGCATTCACTAACTTGGGATAAGTACCTAAAAGTGTCCCCATTTTTCAGATAAAGAATCAGGCAGAGAGAATTTCACTTCCCCAAGGTTACAGCTTCTGACTATGGTCTGTGCTCTGTAATCAGTGGACTCTGCTGCCTCTTCTGTCACCATCTGTGATGGGGGAGGTATTCTGGGTGACACCAACCCCTACCTAGATGTTTATAATAAAACATGAAACTATAATCATAGAGTTATGTGTTAATAGTATGGGAACCCAGAGAAGGACATACCTGAGCCAGCTGGTGGAAAGGAAAGTCTGAGAAAGTTTCCTGAACAGAGAGGTTCCTGAATTGAGCCTTAAAAGGCAAGAAGGCATGGAAGAGGCAGGTGGGGAAGGGCACACTGTTCGGGTCCACCCTGCCTGGTTTCAGGAGCTGTAACCCCCTGTGGCTAAGGCTGAGTGAGAGACCTCTGAAACCAGGATACCTAAGGAGAAAAACTTATTTCCCTGGCATGGGCTCTGCCTGCTCTATGTCTGGCTTCCATTGCTTGGTTGGATAGTCAATGACGGGTAACAATTCTCAGAAGAGAATGAACCTAAGACAGACACGAACATGTGGGAATAAGCCATCAGGGAAGAGACTCAGGGGAGCTGTGGAAGTGAAGAGGTGATTGACATCATCCCTGCCCCCTTGGCTTTGACAAAGCCTGAGTCCTTGTTCGGGATGTGAGAAATCCAAGTCTCCTGGCTGCCTTTGTCTCCTCCGCCCAACTCAGGCTTGTGGAAATAGCAGGGGTGGTGCAGTCCAGACCAGAGTCGGCAGACCTCTGGGCTAATTAGACCTGGGACATAGAATATGTGAAATCCTGTGAGACCTGCTTGCTAAGGATGCTCTTGAATATGAAGGCATGGGTAGGAAATGAAACTAAGCCTATATTTCTTAGATGGTAATAGCCCCAAACTCAGTGTGAGCCCTTTGAGCTCTTTGAAAGATACGTACTTGTTCTGATTTTCCCTGCTAGACTATAATCCACATACTGTATCCATTCCCCTACCCAATACTACCTAATAAAAAACTGCTCGGGCAGGAAGGTGGGGTGCTCTTCACTAGAGAGAGTGGCCATGCCATTCCCATTCCCCCACAAGACTTGGTAGTCCGTGTGTATTTCTCTCATATTATGAGCATCTGCAGCATTTGTGGTCACCGCGGGCCAGTGGCTGCATCAGCACCCCTGGGCAGAGGTATGAGCAAATGCCACATGATTGTAACATCTCAATGCTTGTTGCCACTAAAACTCAGAAAATGCTGCTCGTAGCCTCTGATTCAACCTCAGTGGGACTGTGCGTGTTGACTTCGGAGATATAAAACTGTGAAAAAAGTGCACCTTAGAATAATGAAATACGCTACAAATAGTTTGGTATCACTGAAGAATTAAGTAAAAGAGACAATATTGAAAGAGATTGTTGCAAAATGTAGCCCTTTAGCAGTGAGGAAAAAGAAATAAGACCAAATTTATGTTGTGTTTTGAACAAATCAACAGAACTTGGTAACTCTCTGGTGCCTCATGGACATTCAAACAGTTGCTAAGTAGTTATGGTAAGTAATACTGGGTTTTCTATTTCTCTTAGTGATAGAAAGCTTCATAGATAGATATAGACAAAGGTATAGGTGTAGCTAGGTTAGATATGGATATGGGTGACATAGATATAGATATTGGTATAGGTACAGACCTAGATATAGGTATAGATATAGATGTATAAAGAATAAATCAACTTAAAGAAAAACATAAGTAGATTATAATACAGGCAGTACATGGACATGATAATTTTTGTGAAGATATAGCTCTGATAAAAATTCATGATGAAGGGTTTTGACCTAGAGATACAGATGTGAGAGACTTCACTGTGGAGGTCATAGATGGAAGTATAGGGAATAATTGTAACACAAAGATAGTGCAGAACTTAGTTTCAAACTGAGACAAACAATAAGAATCCTCAAAAATAAAAAATGTGAAGCATTTAAATTTATCTCAAGGTTGGGTAAGCATTCTTAGCATCCAGTCTAAATAAAAGCTATTTTAGATAAATTCATCTTTCACTTCCTGAACTGACATTATGAGCTCATACAATAAGTTTTGCCAAATGAAGTGTGTCTGGCAGAGAGACACTCAGACCTTCACGAATGGTGGGCATTGCAGGAGGTGGAAACAAGAGGGAGCCTCACTCACTAGTGGCCAAGAGAATAAAAGAGCTATGTGGAGAATTAATGGAATGTTCTGAACCCTAGCTCATTTCCCAGGTCAGTGGGTCACCTTCACAAATATTTACTGAGCACCTACCTACCGCAGTGAACTCTTGATGGGACTCATTCACTTCCTCCACTCAAACCCGATCCACCCAAACACAGAACTTTTAAGTATGGATCGCAGCCTTTCTGAGAGCAGCGTGGATACATTGCTTTTGACTTCTTGCTGAAGTCTCTCAAAATAGTCCTACACAGGAGCCTACAGGGGACGGTTCCTTGTAAACCTCATCACTTGCCAAAAATGTGGGTGGCAGGCCAGACTTTTTACTCAAATCACACTCAGAAAACACAGCAACCCGAGCTGTTGCCTGATATTCGACTAAATACTGTTTAGATTCCACACGGGGTCTGTGTTCGAGCCACAAGGGCTCTTCCGGTTTGTGCGCGTCCTCGGCTCAGGAAGCCACCTTGACAGGGCGCCCGGCAGAGACCGCCAGCTAGCGTGGTCGGCCCCACAGTTCTTGTGAAGAAGCCTAGTGGAAGATTTTTACTGTACACAAAAAATGCCTGAAGCACTACGAAGTAAACTGGATTGTCTGAGTTCTTCTAAGTTAATCTCTGAAGGGGGAATGGGCTTCACTGCTCTCTTCATAAAACTGAGTTTAAGAGAAACACTGTCTTGAAAGAAATGTGAGATAAAGGCCAGATAGACTTGTGTCAGGTTTGCTAATGCACAATCAGGTGGTTAATGCTATTTAAACATCATTAAATTATCATATGATTTAAAAAATAACATACAGGATGGATGATAGAAAAACAGGTACATAGATGTATAAATGGATGCATAGATAGATGATGGATAGATGATATAGATAGATAATAGATAAATGGATGGGCAGTGGGTAGGGAGAGAGAGAGGGAAATCAAGGCCAGCATTACCTGTCATTTATTACTGAAGTATGAGCCAATCATAACACCGTATGAAAGAGCACTATGTTTGCCCGCTTCAGTACGTGACCTTGTACCAGCTTCTTTTCTTGAGCCTACATTCCCTTATCTGTTAAATATACACACGAAGGTATATATGGGTACATGTATACATATATATGCACATAAATGATTTAATGTCTGTATTTCTTATTTGTATATGATGTCAGAGGCCTATAAGGTATAATAATGTGTAGGAGAAGTTGTAATACTACATTTAAAGTTGATATGTGGCAAGGACTAATAACGGAATGATGCTCTTAGTACACAACTGTACACGTTTGATTTACCTAATCTGTAAAGCTGGTGTGTGAAAGCATATATATAAAAGGTTATGTATAAAATTAATTTTATACATAAAATAGATTAAATGTAAAATTGATTTGATATATGAAATAGATTATATATAAAGTGGATTATTTCACTAGTCACCTGGTCAGTCACATGCACTGAAGCTGGCTGGCACTAGGACTGATGGTGGACACCGCTGAATTCAGTGCTTGTGTCTCAGGCTTAGGCTTCTGCTCCTGATTCTGTGGGACTCACCTACCCATCTCTACTCTGTCTTAAGGGGAGAGATGTCTGCAATTCACTGTCTTCTTTTTCTCTTGCCCATTTTGCTCTCCACTTTCTCAGCCGCACTCTGCACACAGTTGCCAATTCCACAAACACTTTCCCTACACATCAACCTCTTCACAGATTTTTTTCTCCTCTGTGCTTGACTAAAATTGGCATTCCCATGACTGCTTATAGAAGGCTACAACTCACCTCGATTCTGTGTATCCCCGGGTCAAAGCTAGGGTTTGCCTCTTTCTCCTCAGAGCCGCATCTAGAATGAAATAACTTCCAACTTCAAGTCCAACTCACTTTCTTCAAGATTCATGTCAAACAGATATGTCTACATTAGCTGAACTTCATCCCTATCATTTAATAATAATTATGTTATGCGACACTGAACACATAGAGCTTGTGGGTATACGTCTCCTTGTCCCTCTGTAATTTATTCAACATGCAAAGTTATTTCCCGTCTTCTAAAACAAAACAAAACAGAAAACCTTTTCTTGTCCCTTAGATTTTCTGGTCACTCCTGAATCACTGAGTTTCCAGGCATGACCTTGATTCAGAAGCCAGACGTACTCAGTCTGGTACGATATTGGGATCTTCCATCTCCATTCATTCACAGTGACATTCTTTTCCTCGGCTCTCATGCTGCTTGCTCTGGAAGGCAGCCTGCCTGAGGGGAGATTCATAGAGACCATCTTCCTATAACCCTTGTCCTGCCCCTTCTGCAGCCACTCTGAATCTGACCCTCCTCCTCTAGCTCCTGTCTGCCCAGGTGCTGTGGTCCATCCAGTCAGCCTGCCTGGACAGGCTGGGACATAACCACACAGTAGCTCCTTCTTTGATGGGATCACATCTGGTGCATGGGAAATGGCAACCCATGTTTTGCCCTGACCAAGAATACAGGCTGAACCCAAAGCAGACATCTCTCTTTTGACTTGGGTATCAGCCATTAGCCCTCTGGATTTCTCAGAAGGCAGTGAGACCCCAATACATGCTATCTCTGGTAGCCCAGGGATCACTTGGAGAAGTCTCCAGGCAGTTCTGTCGAAGTCACCTCCTCTCCT
Organism: Trachops cirrhosus; assembly: GCA_028533065.1. Lineage (NCBI taxonomy): Eukaryota > Metazoa > Chordata > Mammalia > Chiroptera > Phyllostomidae > Trachops > Trachops cirrhosus. The sequence goes on along the minus strand of CM052545.1, from coordinate 58,817,133 downwards.
TCCTGGGGAGGGTGTTGGGAGGACTCCAGGCATTACTGTCTTCAGGAAAGCTCCTTTAACAAATACCTGTCCTATAGCCAACACTGCGACTTTCATTTTATTCCCTCCAGAACAGAGTTGTAAATCTATCCCAGTTTTTGTGGGTTTGTGTCTTTTCTAGATAATTAATCTGATAATTTACACTCACTTTGGAATATAGTATCTGTTGTCTTAGGTGGACTGAGCATTTCTCGGCTGAACATTTATCATGTGCCATCATTCTCATATAGCAGTCCGACGATCCCAGGGGGATGGCATTACGATTATTCCCCACTCACAGATGCAGACAATGGAGTGTAGGGAGAAGTGAGGTGATCTGTCCGAGGTCACACAGCAAGAGGCCAAGCTGGACTTGAACCCATGTTTCTTGGATGTTGGAGCCTGGGCTATGGTTATGCTGCTCGCTATTTCTTGAACGCATTTACTCTTGGAGGTCTCTTCCTCACCTACTGAAATCTTCAGTTCAGGGCTCATGGGCTTCCTCCCCACCTCCAAGACTGCCTGCCTGGCTTAAGCCTCCGCATTGTTAACAGCCCATCTAAACTATATCCTTAGTTCCGATGACCTCAACTTCAACTCTTTGTAGCCACTTATGCCTGGGCCACCTCCTCCTCTCCTTACAGCACCCTACTTCAGCTGTTGTCACTACACTATTCCTTGGAAATAATATCCAGACCTGTAGTCCCTAGACACATCTAATCCTTTTGTCTCTGTCAGTTTCCTCTCCTGTACTTTCCTCTCCCACCCAGATTCTTTCCAACTTTGCATAGCGAAGTTTCTTGAAAGAGGTGGTCCAGTGTTTTCTCTACTTTATTGTCACTCCATCTGTGGAAACATGATTCAGCTTCCTCTGTCTCTGCCCCCAATAGCTACTAGTATAAACTAACATTTCAAATAGTTGCTTTTCTTTTTCCATCTCAGTTAATATATCACCCCTTTAGGGAAGGCTCCCTAAAACAGTCTGAGTGGGGTTCCTCTGCCACATGTCTCCATAGTACCTGCACTCACCCCCATCACAGCAATGGCCCTGTCAGAACTTGAAGTCCCAGAGAGCAGGGACGGTATGTTGTAGACCAAGGGGCTCCCTTCACTTAGCGGAGAATTGGACAAACAAGAGGGCCTACTCAGCTACTTGGGTTTTTGTTGGTTTTTTATTGAGTTATGTTTGGCATACAGCATTGTGGAAGTTCTCTGTGTACAACATACTGATTTCATACATTTATATTGTAATGTGATTCCCATAGTAGTGTTAGCTAAACACCTCTATCATGTCATAATTATCATTTCTTTCACTGTTGGGAACAATTAGAATGTGGTCTCTTACCCAGTTTAGTGCATACAATACAGTTTTGAGGCCTATAATCACTGTGCTGTGTTTTGGGTCTCTGGGTCTTATTTATCTACTGGTGGCACGGATGCACCCTTAAGTGACCCCTTTCCATTTCCCCAGCCTCCTGCCAGGAAAACCACCAGTTTACTCTCTGTGTATTTTGCCATGTATACTGTGCACTTTTTTGCCCAAATTTTGAGGGAAAAATAAGGATACTCATTTATATGGGTAGTACCTGAAATACCTTGTAATTATTTGTTACATAAAATTTCTTGTATCATAATATGTTAAAAAATAAATGCTAAAATTCCTTTATAATACAAAAAACAAGTATCTAAATGTAAATAAATAAAAAATTGAATTAAAAATTAAAACAAAGGATTTTTTCCTGAAAGTTTGGGCCAAAAACGTGGGTGCGCAATATACACAGGAGTGCATTATACATGGAAAAATATAGTAGTTTTTTTAGCTTACACAAATGAGAGATAATACATTGTATGTATATTTCTCGGACTTATTTCACTTAGAATAATGCTATCAAGGTCCATCCAGGTTGTTGCAATGGCAGGATGTCCTTCTTTCTCATGGCTGAATAGTGTTTCCTTATATGTGTATATCATATCTTTTTTTAACCATTTATCTGTGATTGACAGTGTGTTTTCATATGAATATCTTGGTCCTATGAATAATGCTGCAATGGAGAACAGTATGGAGGTTTCCTCCAAAATTAAAGCTAGAACTACTGTTACAAGGTGCAGCCAAGAGGGGGGCCCCAGATAGGTATTTGGAATGGGGTCCAGAACTCGAGGTGTCCAGGAAATATTAGGATGCCCTAACTGCCCCCCCCCACAGGTGTGGGTTGGGGGAAAGGACAAATGGAGCAGGGCCATTAAGAGCTGTTTTGCATAGCAACAGCTTTGCAGCTAACCTCTGGTGTGGTCATTTAACATATCTATAACCTTTAACTGGTTACATAGATATGTTAAATAGCTGTGGCCATGCTCTGAGCCAGGGGAATGGAAGTAACCTTCCCCCAAGACATAACTAGGGGGCAGGTCCCCTGAGTTACAGTGCCTGCATGAGAGCTTGGAGATGACTGGCTGCAGGACAGGGGGCCACACGACAAGTGTAGCCAATTGTGGGAGGAGTCAGAAATGGGGCTGCAGAGGGAGATTGGTGCGAGGATTTAAACTGTAACGCGGCAGCCATTGTGGGGAGAATCAGGCGGCTTTGCCAGAGTGCAGACCGCCTCCCAGCTTTGCTGGGGAGAACCACGCGGTTTTAGCAGAGGGAGGACCACAGCCCTGTGAGAGAGAATCACCATGCGGCTTTAGCAGAGAACCGCCACTCGGCTTTGGCAGAGAGGTGACCTCCGCTCCTTGCAGCCACTGCGGAGAGATACTCGGCAGCCATTGGGGGAGAACCATGCAGCTTTGACAGAGTGGGGACCCCCACAGCTTTAGAAGGGGGAACCACCACCCAGCTTTAGCAGAGATCCCAGCAACACAGCTGATGGTGCCGGGAACCAAGGGAGGCCTATCAGCTGAGACGGATTGCTGGGAAGAACTGGGGGATGCCTGAGCCACGGACTTCTATTTCTTTTCCTGAGATACGGTACCCCAGACTGGGCAAAGGGGGAAGGAAGAATTGTGTGTGTTTGTGGGTGTTTTTTAAGGGACTTTGGGATTTTGGTGAAGACATTAGATCGCTACTTTAAGTTTGTATAGCATTAAATAAACATTTCCTTTCCTTTTCACGAATCTCTGGCATTGAGAGATGTCTTTCCTATAAGGCAGCAGACATAACGAACCTGGGGGGCTCCTTTTGGTAATAGTATATTGCCCTTCGCTCCCCCACCTTGGCCCCCTGTGTTCTGTAACCCTACCACAGGATTCCACCTCTGAGTCTATATCTAAAGAAAATGAAACAGGTTACAAAGATATGTATACACTCTCATGGTTTTTGCAGCATTTTTCACAAAACTAAACTAATTGTTGAGTGGGTAAAAGAATGGACAATAGAGGGATCCAACCAGGCTGTCAGGAAAACCGATTAAGAAACAGGTTGAGGTACAGATTCTGAGAAGGCAGCTTTGTAGAACAATCCAGATGAAAGGTAATATGTGGAACTTGGCCCTGAGACATGGCTGGGCGTCTTGCAGGAAGGAATTGGGGGTGAAAAACCAGCAAGCAGTTGTCAGGGCAATCTTTACTTTCCAGAGGGAAAAGGAAGCCCAAAGAAATGCTTCACGTTATTATTCATGAAAAGAGCTGAATGGCCAAGTGGGAACATTTGTTAGGGGAAAAATTGAAAAGAAGAGTTTAAAAGCTAAGACAGTCTGGTGACTATTTTAGAATAGCTTGCTAAAAGTCCAGGATAAATGCATGCCAAGGAAGCAAAAGACCTGGCACTTTAAAGAAAATAACAAAAGCACATATACAGCTCTTCATGGTCAGCTGGCAAAATAAAATAGGGTTTTCTCCTGCCATTTTTCAAAAATGGAAAGACAGGCTAAGTGAGGAAAACAGGAAGGCATACACTAGAAATTAGACATGCCCCCCAAAAAAGAATTTAAGAGAGTATTGGCAAGGGACTCCAAGACTAAAAATAATAGACTCTTTATACCCACAAACAGGGTGAGGTCAGCTAGAGGTACAGGGAGCTGGTTAAATGAATATTGTGCAAATGTGAAACTCATAAACTACAGCAACAATAGCAACATAACAGAATATTTTTAGTGACCACAAGCCATACATACAAAAAGCATTGTGCCAAGTATTTTATATGCATCATTTAATCTCCACTATTTCCTGCTATTAATCTCACTTTGCAGTCAAGGAAACTGAGACACAGAAAGGTTAAATATTTTCCCAAAGTCACACAGCTGATAAGTTGAACAGATTTGAGATGTGAACACAAGTCTGAGTTAAGAGTCTCCATGTTCCATACCTTAGACTTCACTAGCAAATTACCAAACAGATCAGAGTTATTAGATCAATGACTAAAAAGATACAGGGTGAAACTATCAAACCAGATATAAATAGAGTAGGTAAAGTCCACATGGGACACACTTAAGGGGTCATTGAAAAACTGTGGTGTTACTGACACACAGCCTCTGAGCCGAAGAGATGGGTATTATGCTTTTTGCTCGGCCCCCAATGCATTCCCCACCCCCAAAATCAGCCCAGAGGCTACAACTACAGAGGCTGGAGTTTAGATTTCATACCAGATAAGGTAGCACTACCTATAACCAAAGTTAGTGGGTGTTTAACAAAGTATCACCTCACCTAAAAGAAAACCAAACTTCTGGTTTGTGAAAAAGGAATGCATGTCTGTCTCATTTACTAAAACAATATCCCTGCTTTAATTTGCCCCTTCAAAGGGTTAAAGAAAATAAATGACTTTGATAGATTTTGACATTATTTATTTTGACATTATTTGAGACCTTGCCTCGTTTCAAAGGGACTTAGGAGGAGAGATGAATAAAACACGAGTTAAATTAAAAGAGAAAGTAAGAAAAGAAAGGCAAGGCTAGATACAAAAACGGTGGCTGAAAATTGGACTAAATCCTTGTTACCTTGCCCCAAATTTAGATTCTGAGTTTTGTAATGCTTAAAACACACACACAGAAACATTTTCAATTATATAATTTACAGTTTCAAAGAGAAGCAAGGCAATCAATTACTCAGGATAATCATAAATAGAACCCTACTAACTTCTTAGCATCAATTATGATGAACACAAGACTGAGTTTCAATAATTATTTCTTACATTTACTCTCAATATAGATGGAGAACATCAAAACAAAGCATTGTATATAAAAATCCTACAAGGGGCAAGCTTTGATGCATTTGGAATGGTTTTCTGCCAAAGACTAATTATTTGTTTGGGTTATAAAAGGATTATAAAATGGCTTAATTGTTAATTAGCAGGCAGGGTTAGTGCTCAGTTGACATATCTCTGAATGAAGAAATATTGGTATCTTTCCCCAAAGTGAAAACTCTTACAAATGATCTGGAGAAAAGTGTTTAGACTGGAATCTTTGGGATTGGTGTTGGTGCTAAGTTATCTGAGGCTGTTATTCATTTATTTATTAACCAAATATTTATTAGACAGTATTATTTTCCATCAAACATAGTATTAGGTTTGGGGGCTACATTAGTCTTCATCCTCATGGAAATTCCATTTGGCTGATAAACCACAGGCCTCTTTCATAAAACTGGACAAGAAAGCAAAATATCATCAGATGCTTTTAATGAAAAATGCAGGGTGGTTGCACTTTGTGCAAGAGATGCATTCCTGAAAACCTAGCATTATTTGAGACTAATATTCCCTTAGGAACAAATGCAAAAGTGGAGAGGAGGAACAAATTAAATTTGGGGACCATATACCCTTTCAACTGTTATTACATATTTTTGTTCTTTCTTTCCTCAGCAATGTCCTTAATGTTTCTTAGTATTCTTTCCAAAATTAACAGCACAGCGCATGTGGGTAGTTTGACCTACTTCATAATGTTTTATCACATCTAATATATTTTTGAAAGTTAGGAATTTCCAGGTGCAATTTTCAGCTGCAACTCCAACACTGCAAAATAGTGAATGTTTGTATGACATTGTTAATGGAGATATTTTTTCAGGATTACATTAATAATAACAATGCATATTAAATAATAAATTATAGTAATTATAGATATTAAGACCAACATAATGGTTACCAAAATTTCTCAGTACTGATGTATGTCAATTGTAACATTTTTCATGAAATACTGACAAAAACAGTGGATTCTGTTTTTTGTTACACTGTTATGTGCCAATGGCATGAAACTTCTCACGATAGAGTTCTGGTGATCAGTTTTAACATTTGCAGTTTCTTAAAAAATGTTGAGATCCATATATTTTGTTTTGGCATAAAGCATGATGTTAAATAATATTTTGTACTATTTCAAATTTGTCTATTCAAGTTCATATATAATGTGATTGCATTCTTGGAGCCAGGAGGGGTTGATCTAGCTTCACCACTTAAACTTCTGTGCAAGATTAATACATCTTTAAACCTTCCAATCCTTCTAAACCTTCATGAATTAGGAAACTAGAAAATAAATAAAGCAGAGGAAACAGATCCCAGGAGTGAACTGTTGAATAGTTGGTCTTTCATCCCAGTAGAAGTCTATCTTTTTATTTACTTAGCCTTGATTTTATAAGAATTACTGTAGAATAAATATATTTATTGGAATCTCCTTGTATTTTGCCTAGTCATCATTACTTCCAATTTAGTAGGGTTCCAATGAGGTTTTCCTGCCCCCGCCCCAAACAAAAAACTCCATTCCTTGTTAAATAGAAAGGTGCCCACTATGAACCCCCTAACTGGTCTATGATTGCAGAGAGAAAAGCCTTTCAACTAAATAATACATATGTGTGTCATGGAGGTGAGAACTAACCAGGCTATTAGAATTAGGAGCCTCATGTATTTTTTTGCATTTTTGTGGCATCAGTTGCAATATCTCATCTTTCATTTCTAATTTTACTTATTGGAGTCTTCTCTCTTTTTTCCATAGTTAATCCAGCTAAAGGTGATCAGTTTTGTTGATTCTTCCAAAAAAGACTCTTAGTTTCATTGATTTTTCTATTATTTTTCTATTTTGCATTTTTTTATTTCTTCCTTTATCTTTATTATTTCTTAATAATATGTCAATAAATTGGATAACCTAGAGGAAATGAATAAAATTCTGAAAACAAATACTCAAGCAAGACTGAATCATGAAAAATAAAAAAATCTGAACATATCTGTAACTAGTAAAAGTTTGAATCAGTAATCAAAAACTTCTCAACAACAACAAAAGCCCAGGACCAGATGGCTTCACTGTGAAATTCTTCCAAACATTAAAGAAGAATTAATAACCATTCTTTACAACTCTTTCAAAATGTGAAGAGGAGGAAAAACTTCCAAACTCACTTTAAGAAGTCAGCATTATCCTAATATCAAAGTTAGAAAAAGATTTTGCAAGAAAATAAAATTACAGACCAACAACTCTAGTGAATATAGATGCAAAAATCCTCAACAAAAGTGTACTAAATCCAATTGAACAGCACATGAAAAGAATCATACACCATGACCAAGTGAGATTTATCTGTGGCATTCAAGAATAGCTCAATATATGAAAATACATCAATGTGATACACCATATTAATAGAACAAAGGATCACATCTCAATAAATGCAGAAAACCCATTTGACAAAATTCAACATAATTCCATGATAAGTGCCAACAAACTAAGAATGAAAAAAATTAATGTAATAAATACCATATTTAAAACATCCACAGTTAACATACTAAATGCAGAAAAACTGAAAGCTCTTCTTCTCAGGTCAGGAACAAGGCAAGAATGCCCACTCTCACTAATTCCTTTCAACCTAGTCCTAGAAATCCTAGCCAGAGCAATTAGGTAAGAAAAAGAAATAAAAGATATCCAAGTTCAAGAAAGAGAGGTAACATTATTTCTGTTTGTAGATGATATAATCTTAGAAGTAGAAAACCCTAAAAGAGTCCACAAAAGCACTGTTAAAACTAATAAATTAATTCAGTAGGGTTTCAATATATAAAATAAGTTGAATTTTTATATAGTAACAATAAACAGTCCAAAAAAACTCTTTTAAAATCCCAATTACAATAGCATAAAAAAATAAAATAAAATACTTAGTAATAAGTATAACCTAGAGGACAAAAGATACATATACTAAAAACTACAAACCATTGCTGAAAGAAGTTAGAGAAGACACAAATAAAAGGAAAAATATCCTGTATTTATGAATTGAAGAGTTAATATTGTTTAAATGTCTATAATACCTAAAGCAATATATAGATTCAATGTAATGTCTAGCAAAATGCTAATGGCATTTTTTACAGAAACATAAAATCAATCCTAAAATTCATAGGAAATCACAAAGAACTCATAACAGCCCAAAACATTGTGAATGAGAACAACAATATTAAAACATTGGTTCAAACAAGAAATTGAACAGAATAGAGATCCCAGAAATAAACCCATGCAATAGAAACAATCAACAGAGTGAACAGGCAAACTACGGAATGGGAGACAATATTTCAAAATCACATATCTGGTAAGAAGTTAGTATCCAAAACACACAAGGAATTTCTACAACCCAAAAACAATAGCAAAGAACCACACTATCTGACTAAAAAATTGGCAAAGGACTTGAATAGATGTTTCTCCAAAAAAGACCTAGTATATAAAAAGATGCTGAACATCATTAATCATTGGGAAAATGCAGGTCAAAACTACAATGGGATATTACCTCACATCTGTTAGAATAATCATTATCAGAAAATCAGAAAGTAACAAGTGTTGGCAAGGATTTGGAGAAATTGGGACCCTCTTGAGCTGTTAGTAGTGATGAAGAGTGGTGTAGTGAGTTATGGAAAACACTATGGTGGTTCCTCTAAAAACTGTACTCCCACAAAACCCAGCCATTACCCTTCTGTGTATTTAACCAAAAGAATGGAATCACTGTCTTAAAGAGATATCCACACTCCCATGTTCACTGTAACATTGCTCACAATTGTCAAAAGGTGGAAACAGCCTAAATGTATGTCAGTGGATGAATGGCTAAAGAAAATATGCTATATACATATAATGGACTATTATGTGACCATAAAAAATAAAGAAATTCTGTCATATTACAATATAGATGAACCTGGGATATATTATGCTAAGTGAAATAAGCGAATCATGGAAGGAGATATACTGCATCATTCCACTAGTAAGAAGTATAAACAGTAACCAAACCCATCAAAGCAGAAAGCAGAAGTTGGGAGGAAGGGGAAACCAGGAATTACTCCTATTCAATAGGCATAAACTTTCAATTACATAAAATAAAATGTTCTATACCTTCTCTGTGACATTATGCTTACAGTTGATAGTGCTATATGATACACTGAAACATTTATTAGAAGGGTAGATAAGTTATGTGCTTTTTACCATGCACACATTTAAAAAAAGAAACATGAGCAAAGGAAAAAGAAAAACTAGGAGACAAGCTCTCAAATAACTTTTCCTCCAGGAACAGAGATTTGGTGTCTCTGGCCACATATTTCATAGTTCTCCCCAAATTTAAGGACAGTCTGGTCCATGTCTACCTTGTCCTCCTCACTGCTGCTGTCTAGGCCTGCCTCCCAGGCAGGGTCTGGGTACCACCATTGCCTTGGGAGGGGACTCAGGCTGGGATACAGAGCTGCTCCGACCACTTATTCTGTGCTGCTTCACCTGCCCTGTCACTGTGGCCCTGCTGGCAGAGGGCCATGAGGTGGCTGCATAGGAAGAAATGGCAGATTATAACTTCAACCGTTTTTACTGCTCAGCTCTCTGTAAAAGAGCCGCTCTGTTTTTCATATTTAAATTGGGAGGACTTATATCCATTTATCCTTCCCTTGTGAAGGAACTGAAATCTACAGGACCTTCTTCTTTTTTTTTTAAGTCTTTTGTTTAAAAATTGAAATATAGCCCTGGCTGGCGGAGCTCAGTGGATTGAGCTCGGGCTGTGAACCAAAGGGTCGCTGGTTCAATTCCCAGTCAGGGCACATGCCTGGGTTGCAGGCCAGGTCCCCAGTGGGGCCACATGAGAGGCAACCACACGTTGATGTTTCTCTCCCTCTCTTTCTCTCTCCCTTCCCCTCTAAATAAATAAATAAATAAATAAATGAAATCTTTAAAAAAATAAAAATAAAAATTGAAATATAATTCACATGTAACACTGTATAGTTTTAGGTATGCATAATGATTTGATGTATGTGTATACTGTAATATGATGACCACAATAAGTTTAATGTACATCTTTTGCCCCACGTAGTTACAATTTTTTTTCTTGTGATGAGAGCTTCTAAGGTCTACTCTATTAACAGCCTTCAGACATACAATGCAGTATTGTTAACTGTAGTCAGCATGCTCTACATCACACCCAGAATTTATTTACCTTTACTTGGAAATTTGTACCTTTGAACCACCTTCGCCCACAGGGAACGTTTTTGAAGCACACTTAATTTTGGATTAAATTGAAGTATAAATATGTAAATACTGTAATGTGTAATTTTCTGATGTGATATACTGAACTACAGACATACCTCAGAGATATTATGGGTTTGGTTCCAGACCACTGCAATAAAGCAAATATTACAACATAGCCAGTTGTATGAATTTTTTGGTTTCCCAGTGCATATAAAAGTTATGTTTACACTTCACAGTAGTCTGCTAAATGTTTGTTAGTATTACATCTAAAAAAAGCAATGTTCACACCTTATTTTTAAAAACACTTTATTGCTAAAATACACTAACCATCATCTCGGCTGGAAGGAAAGTGGCACTGATAGACTTGCTGGACAGAGACGGTTGCCACAAACCTCCAATTTGTAAAAAACACAGCACCTGTGAAGCACAACTATGCACTTGCTGTTAGAACCTTGGAAATAGTCATTGACATCTCAATCTGGGTTTCGACACCATGTTGTCAGCGCGGAGGCCGTGCCCCGTCGTGGATATGATGACAACCGATAGAGAATCATTTTAATGACTGTCTCTGGGCGCACACCAGTTGATCTTTTCATTTAAGTGAGTTTGACTTTCCTCAGCTTATGAGATTAAAAGACAAATTCAATTTTCAATGTGATTTCAACTTATTAAATTGAGGTGTGACTAGAACGAGTTTGAAGATAATAAAAAAATTCTAATTTTCGAGGTAGCCGAAACCTCTTTAATCTTTTTAATAGAAATAGAGATTGTTGATAGGGTCCCCTTAGGCACTGACACCACCATAGACATCAGATGCAGAGTCTATACTGCAGCTGAATGACCATAATGTTTGTGTTTGCCATTCGCTCACAGAGCCTTTTCCTCCCCCTGTGGAAAATGGGCAGGGTCTTTGCCAGGTATGGGGAAGGTAAGGCAGGCAAACATGGTTTCCTGGTTTCTCTCTTACTGATTTTTAAACGTGGCTTACAAATGCAGAGCCCTATTGATAGATTCATCAGATCTGGCAACAACAGGAGCAAAAAATACAAGGTATCAATTAAATTTAAAGTTCAGATAAACTATGAATAATTATTTTCACTACAACTATATCCCATGCAAATTCAGCATACACTTATACTAAAAATTATTTATTGTTTTTCTGAAATTCAAACTTAACTGGGCATCCTATAACTTATCTGGCAAATGCATCTGTTTGCCAAACATTTAAAGTAGGAAAAAGTTTCTATTGGTCCTAAACACAGTGAATTCAAGTGAAGAACAGGATCTGACTAATTAAACAATCTTCACATGGGGTAGCATGAAAGAAGCGGGACCCTAAACCTCATCTGCACTTTCTCAGATGTTATTATTAGCTCACCTGGTGGGAAGGATAAGGGGGAAGACAAGAGGCCATAGTCAGCAATGCATGAAAAAGTTTAGTGCAGGAATCATTTTAGCAGAAGTACATTACACAATAAAGCAGATGGGAAAGGTTGTTTCCTGAATATTCAGTTGAAGAAGGTATATTCCAAGCCTCTGGAAACACTTCACATGGTCTCTACCCTTCTCGAACTACAAACACACACACACATAAGCACCCCACACCCACTGAATGAGTGCAGAAACATTTTTTAATATTTTCACTTAGGCCAAGAAAATGTTTGCACACCACTCACTTCTCTGAGAACTATGCATTTTTGCCTTCTCCACACTTTAAAAAAAAAGATTTTATTTATTTATTTTTAGAGTAAGGGGAAGGGGGGAGAGAGGGAGAGAAACATCGATGTGTGGTTGCCTCTCTCACACCCTACTGGGGACCTGTCCCGCAATCCAGGCGTGTGCCCTGACTAGGAATTAAACTGGAGACCCTTTGGTTTTCAAACTGGCACTCAATCCACTAAGCCATACCAGCCAGGGCATCCACACTTTTAACTCATCATTCTTGCCACCTTCAGAAAATAAAATGCCCCATGTTTTTGCCTAGATAACCCCAGCATCAAAGAATCTACTGAAAACACAGAGACTTCAAATGAAGTTGGTGTGGTACAGTTAAAAGAACATTCTGAATTTCCAGTTCAGGATGGCAACTGGCTGCCACACCCATAACTTCTTATTTAAAGACCCTGGAAGATAGAGAGAAAGAATGAGACATTCACCATCACCAAAGGCCTAAGACCAAGAGATAAACAAACAAGTATCAGGAGAATGCAGCTCCTAGAGCTGATTTTAAAACTCACCCAACTTTCGTATCATTGCATCTCCTGGTCCTCTGGAAAGAAAAGCAGTCTGTGCTGCCCTCCCTGCTGGGCATACTGACTAGGGTCTGTACTAACTAGGGAGCAGGGTATTAGGCAGCTGTTCCTCTGTACCCCATGGAAGAGGCAGAACACTGCCATTCTACCATTGCCTGGGGAGGCCCCAGTCCCAGAGACAACTGATGCCACCAGTGCATCCTGGGATTGCCCTTCCAAGGGCTGTACTGGGCATGTCCTCCAGAACATGGCATGTTAGAAATGGATTTAAATAGAATTTAGAAAGATTTCCAAATAAACATACAAATATAATGTGCTCCTGTGTATAATGCACACCCACGTTTTTGGCCCAAACTTTCAGGAAAAAAATCTTTTGTTTTGATTTTTTAATTCAATTTTTTAATTATTTAGTTTTAGATACTTTTTTGTATTATAAAGGAATTTTAGTATTTATTTTTTAACATATTATGGTACAAGGAATTTTATGTAACAAATAATTACAGAACACAAGAACAGATACAATGTATTTCAGGTAGTATCCATGTATAATGTGCATCCTTATTTTTCCCTCAAATAATTTGGGCAAAAAGTGCACATTATACATGGCAAAGTACAGTACATAATATATAAAACTCTGCAATTTTGTCAATATCAAATTAACTTCAAATGCCCTTTTGAATCCTGATTATGATCCTCAGGAAACTCTGTCCTTATCTTGGTTATTTCTATTCATGTTTTCATCCATAACACTTTCTAGAACTGTTGGTGAATGCGAAGATGACTCTTGCAAACTTCGTGTTGATATTTCATTTTATGCCTTTGGCTCCCAAGACAAAGAACTTCAGTGGTACATGAGATTTTCTCCTTTTAATGAAACTGTGCATGTCGAAGCTGAATCAAACTTTTGACCCCAGAATCAGAACATGAGGGCAGATGGTAACCAGCTCAGTCCCAGTAGCTTATGAAAAGCAGCTTCATTTCAGGATTACTTTTGGGAGGTAGAGCATCAAAGAGGAAGTTAACTGGACTCCCGAACAAATGAGTGCAATATGAAGGGGACCTCAAGAGGCATTTGGTCTTCATTAGCGGGCATTCAGTAGCTGCTTTGTCATTCTTTTTGTTTGTCATAAAAAATAAATAGAGTTTAATAGATGATCTAACCTAGCAGGTTTTGGCAACAAAGTAGACTGTGTCCCATTATGATCTTGATGTGTATAATTTAAAGTAAGATGGAACATAAAACCATTTCCAGCACACATAGGGGAGTGAGTGACATAGATTTAGTTCCTGATTGTGCAGAAATGAAAACCAGTGCTGTCTCGGATGGTGTATTAAATCATGTATTCTGTTTTATGAAGTTTGTGCTGTAAATAGCATATTTCACAATAATTAACCCTGTCATTTTTCACTTAAAAGTTTGTTTTTTAAAATACAAATGTTTTATGTAGAAGGCAGATGCTTAAGTGCCTTAATAGATTGCTTGAAGGCCAAGAGAAATTTGAAGGGCAGTTCCTGTTAACTCACAGGTCAAAATTACCATCAGTTAGCAGGAATTAAGACATGTGCAGCAAACCCAGGGGAGATGCTGTGCTTGGTGGGAAAGATCTGGGATTCCAACCAGTGCCTCTCGCCTGGTCGGGGCAGTGAGGTGACCGGCAGGGCCGGCAGGAGTCATGCCTGTGGCATGACACATTGGATAATCATCTCCTTTTCCACAGAACAGCATCAGGAATGGATTAACCTCTGTGGCAATCTGATGGACTCTTATCAGAGAACTGCTCAGATTTTCCGCCTGGTGGGTGAAGCAGCCCAATGGTAGTCACTCCCCAGGGATTTTCTTTAAGATATATTTCTTGATTTGTTCTCAGATTTGTAGCCTATACTTGGTTTTCTTTGTTCTCAAAATACAGAAATTCTCTCCAAGCAAATTAAAGAAGTCAGTGCTTAGTTGCACTCCCAAAGCCCCTGCATTTTGGGAGAAATTCTCACCAAGACCAGAACTCAGAAAAGCCTTCCACTCTGTCTCCTTTATTTTCCCACTCATGCATAGAGACCATCTTCCCTTTCCTACGTCTTCAAGAAAAGAAAAACAGGAAATAAATGTTTACAGAATAATATGCCCTAATTAGTCATATAAATGCACTGTTACTGTTTGTGCAAACATTTGCAATATCTTGCAAGAAGAAGTGTATCTAGTTAGTCCTGTTGTGTCTATCAGATCAAAAGACTGGGTGGCTTTCTGAATGGTCTCCAATGATACAGCAGACTTGAATGATGGGTCACCAACATCTTTCTCTTGGGACTTGGTTGGAAAACTTCTAATGGCATTTTCCTTTTAGATTCCACGATTCTTTCTTGATTACTTTTCCACATCATAACACTAGTTATTTCATCACTCAGTCCAAGCATGCATAAAATGTATTTTAGCTTGTATATATGAATATGACTAGTTTAAATCATCTAACAACTGGTCTCTCATGAAATGGAGAGTTTTTCTTGCAAGTTCTGTGACCCAAAAAGAAAAATCAGTATTTACCCAGAAAAATCACAGGCACAAACACTGACCAAATGGCGACATTCATTCTTCCAGAAGACAACTCAGAGAATAAAAGAGAGCAATGTTCATCTAGGACCATCCTCCCCAGTTACCAGACAACCAGGAGCATCTCTCATCTGACCTGTTGATTTAATAGATGTGGCTGATGGGTCCCAATATCCCTCCTCTGATCCAGCAGCCAGAACTCTTGTCATAAAAGGAGGGCTTCGCCTTAGACATCGAGTGTCTGCAAAATTTTGAGTAGAATTTCCTTGGCAAAAGAGAAGAACTAGACTTATAATTTCAGAAAAAAATATTTCATTCTTTTTATACAATCTTAGTATACTCCTATGAATAATATTATTGTTCCCACTTTACAAGTGAGAATCCTGGGGTTTGAGGGGTTGTAATTTGTTGAAGGTCTTCTGGTTTGTGAGGGACAGACTGGGACTCCCACTCACACCAAAGTCTTTTGTCTGCATCAGGGAATTGACTAACTAGTCATACATCCCTAAGGAGGTCATCTCCACACTGGAGTGTCAATATAATGTCACATCAATCAAGTTTAGGGAACATTTTGCATATTACCTAGATGTTTTATTTTCATAATCTAAAATCTCAAGAATGACAATATTTAACTCAACTACCTGAAGTTTGATAGGAATTGACCTCATGTTTCAAGTATTCAGTTTTATTAATTTTACAATAGTAGTAATAAAACTGGTTTAAAAATGGCAAAAAATTGAAAGCACACATCATAGGATTATAGGATTAGCCTTTCTCCAAGTTAACCACTTAAATCTGGGGGATCATCCTTTCGTCCTTTGTGAAGATTCTTATGAACAGAGTCATGTAGTGTGGTGTGTGTGTAAAAGCTTTTCAATTTTTCAAAAATTGAATCATCTATATATGCAATGTTCTATACCTTGCTAATTTTACTCAATAATATAAATTCCCTGCTTTTTCAATACCAGCATATTCACATTAACATCTTTCTTTTGAAAATTATGTAATACTATAATTTAGATAACTTTCCCTCTGCAGATAAACATACAGGCTGTTTTCTATTTGATGATTTAATTAATTGCTTTCTCTTATAAAATATTGTTATACACAACCTATTTGCCAGTATATGCATTGGGCAAATTCCTACAATATAGTTGAGTTTATGCTGGTACATTTTAAATTTCAATAGATATGATTTCAATCATACATAATGTGTTATGAACAGATTCCTTCCAACAGTGCATGAAAGAATGTTTTATTCAGATCCTGGCCAAACCTGGGGTATATCAAAGTTTCAAACTTTTACCAGATTAATAGGTAAACTATAATATTTTATTAGCTGTTTAATTTGCATTGCTTTACAATTGAAGATAAATATCTTTTCATGAGCTGTTATTTTTTGTTTGATTATTTGAGAACTGCCTGTTTATTTTCTTTTTACAATCATTAAGTTAGACAGAAGTATTGCCAATATAATTTCTTTTTTTAAAATTAAATTTATTGGGGTGGCACTGGTTAACAAAGTTATATAGGTTTCAGGGGTACAATTCTATAATACATCATCTATATATTGTATTGTGTTCACCAACTCAAGTTAAGTCTTCTTCCATCACCGTTTATCCTGCCTTTACCTTCTACTACCTCTCCAACCCTTCTTTCCTCTGGTAACCACCATGCTGTTTGTGTCTTTGAGTTTATTTTGTTTTTTTGCTTAATCTCCTCACCTTTTTTACCCAGTCCTCCAACCCCCCTCTCCTCAGATAGTTATCAGTCTGTTCTCTGTGTCTATGAATATGTTTCTATTTTGTTTGCTTATTTTGTTCATTAGATTCCACATATGAGTGAAATCATATGGTACTTGTCTTTCTCTGACTGGCTTATTTCACGTAGTATAATACTCTCCAGGTCCATCCATGCTGTTACAAAGGGTAAGATTGCCTTATTTTTATGGCAGAGAAGTATTCCATTGTGTTAATGTACCACATTTTTTTTATCCACTCATCTACTGATGGACACTTGGGCTGTTTCCAAATCTTGGCTATTGTAATTAACACTGCAATGAACATAGAGACACATATATTCTTTTTTAAAAGATTTTATTTATTAATTGAGAGAGGGAAATAGAGGGAGAGAAACATTGATTGGTTGCCTTTTGCATGTCCCCAATTGGGGATCTGACCAGCAACCTGGGCATGTGTCCTGATCAAGAATTGAACCAGTGACCTTTTGCTTTGTGAAATGATGCCCAACCCACCAGGCAGGGCTCAGTATTCTTTCAAATTAGCATTTGGAGTTTCTTTGGCTATATTTCCAGAAGTGGAATTACTGGGTCATAAGGCAGTTCTATTTTTAGATTTTTGAGGAAACTCCACACAGCTTTCCACAGTGGCTGCCCCAGGCTGCATTCCCACCAATAGTGCATGAGGGTTCCCATTTCTCCACATTCTTGCTAGCACTTATTGTTTGTTCATTTCTTCATGACAGACATTCTGACAGGTGTGAGGTGATATCTCACTGTGATTTTAATTTCCATCTCTCTGATAATTAGTGACTTTGAGCATCTTTCCACATGTTTATTAGCCATCTGCATGTCATCTTTGGAGAATATAATTTCTAAGACCTTTGTAAATAAAAAGAAAATTAATCCATAGTCTATCACATACATTGCAATTTTTCTCTGATTTTGTCTCTTGCATATGGCTTTGTTTACAATATTTTTAACAATTTTAATTAACATGCAATAAATAGCACATATGTGAAGTATACAATTTGATAGCCTTTGACATCTGTATGCACCATTAATATCACCACAGTCAAGATATTGAACATGCCCATCACATTTACATCAGTGTGCGCTGTCTAGACTTATATAAATACTATACTGTACTATAATGTACTGTTTATTCCCTTGCTTCTTTATTTGGCACATATATGTGATCTTATTTATCTGTTCATATGTTGATGGACATTTAGGTTGTTTTCATTTTTATGAACATTTGTTTTAAGCTGATGTATGACCACCAGGTTCTTTTACTCTTAGATAAATTTTTAGGGGCAGAATGGGTGAATCACATGGTAAGTGTATGACTAAGTTTCTAAGAAATCTCAAGCTGATTTCCAAGGTGGTTATCCCATCTTACATTACCAACAATAGTGTATGAGAGTTCCAGTTCCTGCAAATCCTTGCCACCACTTAGTGTGATCAGTCTTTTTAGTTTTAGCTATTCTAACAGGTGTTTAACTCATTGTGGTTTTTAGCTGCATTTCATGACTAATGATATTAAGTATCTTCCCTTGTGTTTCTTTGATATCCATCCATGTTTGTTGGTAGTGTTTATTCAGATCTTTTTTTTCTGAATAAAGAAAATGAGGCTGGTGTTCATTTTCTTATGAGGTGCTTATTATTATTATTATTATTATTATTACTGAGTTTTTAGAGTCATTTACACATTCTCAGTATATGCTTTAGATATATGCTTTGTAAATATTTTTTTCAAGTCTGTGGCTTGTCTTTTTGATTTTTTAACAATGTCTTTCAAAGAAAAGTTTTTGATTTTGATAAAATACAATTTACTGTTATTTTTTTCTTTCCTGGATCATGATTTTGTTGTATCAGATATCTCTGTATAAACCAAGAACACAAAGGTCTTGTTATATGTTTTCTTCTAGAAATTTTATAACTGTAGGTTTTACACATAGGTATGTGATACATCTTTAGTTACATTTTCTAATGGTGCAGGATATGGATGAGAGTCCACATTCATTGGCTTTTCATATTTATATTCAATTGACCTACCATCAATTGATCTACAGTTTTTTGAAAGGATTATCCTTTCCCCATTTTCTTTGTACCATTGTCAAAAATCAGTTCTTCATATATGTATGAAATTATTTCTCTGTTAATTACAATAATTTATTTGTCTTTCTTACTAATGATAGGGTAGCTCAGAAGAGGACTCCCCAAATACACCCAAGTGGCACACTGATTATTTTAGTTACTTGAAAAACAAGTGGGGCAAGAGGGACTCCCTGAGCCTTTTCTCTGTCCATGGGAAAGGTGTCCTTCCTGAACCAGGAGGTAGAGAGACATCGTTATTGCCAGAGATAAGGAATTGTGGGCCCAGAGGCTGCATAAACAAACTCTTCTCTGTGTCTTCACAAAATAGAATTCAAGTCTAAGTTTCTTTTTCTTGTCAGTCTTGCAAAAATTTGTTGTTCCTTTGTCTAAAAGCTATTAAACAGACTGCTGTGGTCATTTCTGAGGTCTCATATCTATGAAGTCTCTGTACATACAAAATTTTTTTGTCTCCTGTTAATCTATTTTTATTTTAAAGATTTTATTTATTTATTTTTAGAGAGAGGGAAAGAGAGGGAGAAGCAGAGGGAGAGAAACATCGGTGTGTGGTTGCCTTTCGAGCACCGCCTACTGGGGACCTGGCCCGCAACCCAGGCACATTCCCTGACTAGGAATCAAACCAGCAACCCTTTGATTCAGAGGACACTCAGTCCACTGAGCCACACCAACCAGGGCTGTCTTGTGTCAATCTAATTATTAGGCCAGTCAAAAAAACCAAGAGGGGTAGGGGGAAACTTTCCTCTCAACAGTGACAATACTCCACCATATTGATTACTTAGCTTGATAACAAATCTTGAAATCAGGTAGTGTCAAACTTTTAACTTTGTTCATTTTTTAAAAATTTGAATTATAGGTTCTTTGCCTATATGTTTATATATATAACAAATTTGTCAATTTCTAGGAAAAAGACTCTTATGTTGCTTTGAATTTTTTGAATCTACATATTAATATATAGAAAATTGATATCTGAACAGTAGTGTGTCTTCTGAACCATGAACAATTTATATCTCTTCATTTACTTTAGTCTTCTTTCATTTCTCTCAAAATAAATCTCAGTGGGAGATATTCACCTGTAGTTTTTTTTTTAATTTATTTTTTAATCATTGTTCAAGTACAGTTTCTATCCTTTATTCCCATTCCAGCCAAACCACCCATCCCTCCCCTCCTCCCTCCCATTTCCAACCCCCCTAGTTTTTGTCCATATGTCCTTTATATTTGTTCCTATAAACCCTTCCCATTCTCCCCTGAAGTTCCCCTGAAATTCCCTCCCCTCTTCCCTCTGATCTCTGTCTCCCTGTCCTCTATTTCAGTGTCTTTGGCTATATTTTGCTTATTTCTTTGTTTTGTTGTTT
>CM052545.1:58728686-58796243 GCA_028533065.1 Trachops cirrhosus | reverse complement strand
TTCAGGAGTTTTTTGATTACTGCTTTAATTTCATCTGCTGTTATTGGTCTGTTCAGGCTTTCTGTTTCTTCTTCATTGATTTTTGGAAGATTATATTTTTCTAGGAATTTGTCCATTTCACCTAGGTTTTCTAGTTTCTTGGCATATAGTTTTTCATAGTAATTTCTTACAATCCTTTGTATTTCTGTAGAATCAGTTGTAATCTCTCCTCTTTCATTTCTGATTGTGTTTATTTGTGTCTTCTCTCTTTTTTTCTTGATGAGTCTGCTTAAAGGTTTGTCGATTTTGTTTATTTTTTCAAAGAATCAACTCCTGGATTCATTGATCCTTAGAATTGTGTTTTTAGTGTCTATGTCATTTAATTCTGCTCTGACCTTGGTTATTTCCTTCCTTCTACTTGCTCTGGGTTGTCTTTGTTATTGTTCCTCAAGTTCTTGTACATGTAGTGTTAGGTTGTTTGTTTGAAATGTTTCTATCTTTTTTAGGTAGGCCTGTGTTGCTATGAACTTCCCTCTCAGGACTGCCTTCACTGTGTCCCATAAGTTTTGGGTTGTTGTGAGTTCATTTTCGTTTGTTTCCAGAAACTTTTTGATTTCTTCCCTAATTTCATTCTTGACCCATTCATTGTTTAATAGCATGCTATTTAATCTCCATGACTTTGAGTGTTTTGGGTTTTTTTCCTTGGAGTTGGTTTCTAGTTTCAGTCCCTTGTGGTTGGAGAAAATGCTTGGTATGATTTCAATTTTCTTGAATTTGTTGAGGCTTGTTTTGTGTCCTATCATGTGGTCTATCTTTGAAAATGTTCCATGTGCATTTGAAAAGAATGTGTATTTTGCTTCTTTGGGGTGAGAGGCAATGTATATATATATATAATTATATAATCATATGTATATGATATATATATTTTATATATATTATGTTATATATATAAAATCAGTTAAGTCCATTTCATCTAGGGCATTGTTCAATGCCACAATATCTTTGTTGACATTTTTTTTGGAAGATCTGTCCATTTTTGACAGTGGAGTGTTAAAATCCCCCACTATAACTGTGTTGCTGTTAATATCTTTCTTGAAGTCCTCTAAGATTTTTTTGTGTGTTTTTGGGTGCTCCTATGTTGGGTGCATATATATTTACATTGTTTATGTCTTCTTGGTGGATTCTTCCCTTGAGTATTATGAAGTGACCTTCTTGGTCTCTCTTTATGGCTCTTTTTTGGAAGTCTATTTTGTCTGATATGAGTATTGGTACGCCGGATTTATTTCCTGTTTGTTTGCTTGGAAAATTTGTTTCCAGCCCTTCACCTTCAGTCTGTGTAGGTCTTTGCTCCTGAGGTGGGTCTCTTGTAGGCAGCATATGTGTGGGTCATGTTCTCTTATCCATTCAGCTATTCTATGTCTTTTGATTAGAGCATTTAATTCATTTACATTTAAGGTTATTATTGATAGGTACTTATTCATTACCATTTACATACCTGTGTTCCCTCTCTCTCTCTCTTTTCCTTCCTTTCCTTAAAGCAGTCCCTTTAGCATTTCTTGCAGCACTGGTTTGGTGGAGGTGTATTCTTTTAGACTTCTTTTGTCTGGGAAGCTTCTTATTTGGCCTTCTATCTTGATTGAGAGCCTTGCTGGTTAAAGTAGTTTTGGTTGCAGACCTCTGGTTCTCATTACTTGGAGTATTTCTTGCCATTCTCTTCTGGCTTGGAGTGTTTTAGCTGAGAAGTCCCCTGCTAGCATAATTGGCCCTCCCTTGTATGTTACTTCCTATTTCTTCCTTGCTGCCTTTAAGATTCTCTCTTTGTCTTGAAATTTTGCCATTTTAATTATGATGTGTCTTGAGGTGGGCCTCTTTGGTTTCCTCTTGATTGGGACTCTCTGTGTTTCCTGGATTTGCGTGAGTTTTTCTCTCATCAAATTAGGGAAGTTTTGCATAATTACTTTTTCAAATAGGTTTTCTATTCCTTGCTCTTCTTCTTCTTCTGGTATCTCTATTTTACGGATATTATTACGTTTCATATTGTCTTGCATTTCTCTTAATCCCTCTTCATTCTTTCTGAGCCTCTTTTCCTTTTCTTGCTCTTTCTGGCTGTTTTCTTCAACTTTGTCTTCTAATTTGCTGATCTGATCTTCTGTTTCATTGATCCTGCTTTTGATTTTGTCTACTGTGTTCTTCAGTTCACAAATTGTATTCTTCATTTCCTCTTGGCCCTTGTTGATCGTTTCTATTTCCTTTTTCATGTTGATATAGGTTACAGTGAGTTCATTGTAGCTTCCCTGTAGTTTCTGGTAGCTCATTGTGAGTTTGTTGAACTTCCTGATAATCATTGCTTTGAACTCAGAATCTGATAGTTGAGTTGCCTCTATTTCATTTAGCATTCTTTCTGAGGCTTCCTCCTTTCCCTTCATTTGGGGATTGTTTCTTTGTCTTCTCATTGTTCATGAGACTTTTCTTGCTAGCCTCAGCTTCTTAAATTAATCTATTCTGGCTCCCTGGGTTTTTGGTGTGAAGTTCTGTGGTAGAATAGTTGTGAGATTCAGTGGTGCAGTCTCTTTTGGGTATCCAGGTGTTCACAGTTTCCACCTACTCTTTTTTGTGACCACTTGGAGGGTTAAGGCAAAATGGTTTAAGACAGCAAGAGAGTATTCTATGATATTTACAGTAGCAGCCAGTAAAGAAGAGATAGGAGATCCTTTGGGTATGTATGGTGTTAACTGTGATCTTCCACCCCACTAGCTACTTTTCAGAAAGGATGGAAAGAAGATAAGACTCTGGTTGGGAAGGAAAGGATTGTGAGTTGGATATAGAAAGCAGTGACGATGCAGGAAGTCAGATTCTGAGGTAGGGTGAGAGTAAAGTGTAGTAAATAGGTGCAGTGTGTGAGAGAATCGAGTTTACCACTACAGTAATAGAGTTCAGGACACTGTGAAGTGGGCTAAGATCTGGGATGGGTGTCATGAAGTATTTACAATTGTATGGAATAGCTATTATTTACAGTAATATTAGAGCAACAATCATATGACAGAATCTATGAGATCTAGATAACAAGAATAGGGAGTATTGAGCCTTGAGTAGTGTACTAATGGCACACAAATGAAGGACAGTAAATTAGCAATACACTATGAATGAGATAACAGGGGAAACCTCTCAAATGATACAATATAATCCGCCAAGGAAAGAAGACTATACAGAAAGAAGAGGAATACCAAAATACTATTAAAATAAAAGGTGTAAGAATAATGAAATAATGATAATACAAATATGCAATTACTTGCAGGTTCAAAAAAATGGAATAAAGCAGAAGATGGAAAGAAGAAGAAGAGATAAATTTGGGAAGCAAGAGAGAAGGGTCAACACTAGAATGACAGACAGAGAAGCATAAAAATGGATAGATCTAAAAATAATAAAAATTAAAAGGTAAAAGTTTACTTAAAAATAATTAAAAGAAAAAAAACAAAAACAAAAACAAAAATGAAGACAAACAACAACAAAAAACACCTATTGTTGGTTTCAGCCTGGCCAAACCAGTTTTTCTAGCTGGCTTCAGCAGACAGAGGGGCGACTGGAGACAGTTTTTCTCTGTTCCATTCAGAACTCAGTCAGCCTCTGGCGTACTCTTCCTAGGGTAGATGTGCATTCTCCCCAGAGCCTGTCTGGTGCCTCTCTGAAGGGTCCTGTATGTGGAGTCTAGGTGCTCCTATGTGCGGTCTCGAGACTTCACCGCCATGTGTTACGATGACCCGCGGAGCTCCCTCACCTTTTCCAGGTTCACAGGTGTGCACTCTGTGGATCTCGAGGGGTGCCCACTTCCTCCAAATTCACAGCCTTGGCATCATAGGTCCTGGGGAGCTTCTGTGCCTTTTCCTTTTTCACCGCTGTGGTTTCTGAGTCTTCCACAAAACCACGCTCTCTCTGGGTTTGGGTCACAGGCATACAGGCGGGTGCTGTTGGTCACACAGCCAGGCACACTTAGCCGCACCAGGTGGGGTGCACATTCTCACCAGGGCTATGTGTGGGTGCTCACAGACCCTGTGTGGGTGCCTCTTCGTCCTCACTCCCCTCTCTGTGCCCTCCAGTAAACTGGCCTCCCCCGGTGCTGCTCAGGCCTTGTTTGACCAGGGAGGGATCAGTTGACCCAGCTCTCTCCCAGGAGCCCTGAGGCAGACCCCGGAGCTCCAGGCCTGGAGCTGCAACCTCCCTGGTCCCCATGCTGATCCCTGGGCCCTTATTATACTGATGTAGTCTCCTTACCGTTGGGTTTTTCAATGTCCACTACAATTTGTGATCTCCTATTTTCATACATGTTGTGATAATGTTGGCTGTTTGCTCTGTTCCTCTGTAGATCAGCTAGGATTTTCTCCCATGTGTAGGGGGAAGTAGAATCTGCTCCCTCCTACCACACCACCATCTTCCTCCATTCACCTGTAGTTTTCACTATACAGGTCTTTCATATCTTTTCTATGTATTTCATATTTTTATGTTATTGAAAATGATATTTATTATTTTAATGTCCTATTGTTTAATGTTGCTATGTGGAAATACCTTTTATATTATATGAAAGGGGATCCAAAAAATGAGGTAGCTATTTATAAAACATTGTGTATTTATTCTTACATGTTTAAACTTTAGTCACCTTACAAGTGCTCTCCATTTGAGGCAATATACCTATCGACACTGCTCAAAAGTTTTTAAACTTGTTGAATTTGATGTTTTTTACTGCTTCTGCCGTTTTTTGTTTTACCTCTTCCACATCAGTGAAACATTTCCCTTTGAGGGCTTTTTTAATCTGGGGAAACAAAGAAAAGTTGCTCAGGGTGAAATCAGGTGAATAGGGAGGGCAGGGCACAGGGGTCATGCCAATTTTGGTCAAAAACTGCTTAACACTTAGAGACGTATGGTCTGGTGTGCTTGTAAATCACCCATCATGAAATAAACCAATAAATGTATTGAGAGAGTCTTCAAAAAATAATTTGCTGAAGCTGAATGCAGCCTCTCACAACAACACCAGCTAGTACACTGATACAGATGGGTTCCTAGAATACTCACATAGTGGGTGAAGCCTGTGCTAGAAGGGGCCAACCTTCCAGAAGATAATTCTAGTTTTTGTGAGGTATCCCCCTTGTACATTAATCTTATATGCTGCAACTTTGCTAAACTCACTTATTAGATCTTGTACACTCTTTATAGATTTCACTGGATTTTCTCAAAGATAGTCACATTGTCTACAAATGTAGTTTTACTAACTTCTTTACCATCTTTATGCCTCTTACTTCTTTTTCTTGCCTTAATATGTTGGCTAGAACATCCAGTACAATGATAAATAGAAATAATGAAAACAGAAATTTTTCTTCCTGGCCTTAGGAAAACATTTCATTTTTACCATTAAGTTTGATATTGGTTGTAGTTTTTTCATAGATGGCATGTTATCCCTAGTTTTCAGAAAGTTTTTGCCATTAATTGACATTACATTTTGCAAAATGCTTTTTCCATGTTGATATGATATTTATTTTTCATTTTTTTAGTGTTGATATGATGAATAACACTTGCTGATTTTTTTGAGGGTCAAAACAACCTTGTACTCTGGGGGCAAATCCTCTAATCATAATGTATCATGCACTTTATATATTGTTAAAGTAATGTTTGGAATTTTTGCATGCATGTTTGTGGCTGATACTGATATGTAATTTCCCAGTGTTCTCTCCACAAAGGTTTGCATCGCAGTCCAGGAACACTACATGTGTGTGCTAGGCGTGAGAGTGATGTTTCTTCCTTGGGCAATCTGTTTAAGCTCTAGGGGTTATGGGTGTTCCTCATCAGCTATGCTTATGTTCTGCACATTTCTTTTTACTTGTTATTAGGCAATATCCTTTGTTACCGTAATGCTCAGTAATAGCTGATAATTCTTTAGGACAAATTTTTTCCATTCAAATTGCTGGTGGGCTTTGTATATAGTCTGTCTTACAAGTACTCTACCCTGCCATTGTAGCATGCAAGCAGCCACACTCATCACTAAACAAATGGGTATGGGTGTGCTCCAATAAAGTTTTATTTACAAACAGCTGGCTGATGATGTTGGTTTAAAAGACAGCGGCGATATGTTTCAGGACCTAAAGGAGGAAGACCAAGTACTTGTCCTCTGCATTTTTCATCAGGTTTATTTATCAGATACATTTTTCTCTGAGAATCTGATACAGATTCTAGAGAAGAAGCAAACAGCACAGACCTGGTTAGCCTGGCTCCATCCCTCACCTGTGGAGGTGCCTCAGCCTAGAGGCAGGCTCCAGGCTCCCTTCTTCCCCTCTGTGCTCCCACCACCTGGCTGACTCTCAAGTGCCACTTGAGGGACTGAATAAAAGGACATTTGGATAATGCCTTTTGATGTTGAGTTGGTACAATGACAAGAGCACAGTTCTAGCCTTGAATCTTGGTGTTTAAATGTGCAGACTGTGTAACTGTAGGTAGGTTAACTAACCTGTCTGAACCTAAGTTTCCTAGATGTAAACTGAGTGTAATAATGCCATTTTTGCATGTTTATTCCAAGGATAAAATAAGCAAATGAACTAATGTCCTCTGCACATACAAAAGTCCCCCCTTAGCCACGATATCAGTTACCCTTGTCAACTTAGTCCAAAAATGTTTTTTAAAAATTCCAGAATAAACAATGCACAAGTTCTAAATTGCGTTTTTGGTAGCCCAATGAAATGTCATGCTGTCCAACTCTATCCTGCATGAGACATGAATCATCCCTCTACATGGTATACTCTCCCTGCTTATTAGTCACTTAGTAGCCCTCTTGGTTGTCAGATCACTGCTGAGGTATCACAGTGCTTGTATTCAGGTCACCCTTATTTTACTTGATGGCCCTGAAGTGCAAGAGCAGTGATGCTGGCCATTCAGATGTGCCAGAGAGAAGCCGTGAAGCACTTCCTTCAAGTGAAAAGGTGGAAGTTCTTGACTTAATAAGGTCTTTAATCATTTCACATCACAGGAAGAAAGGTGAATCTGCTACAAGGTATTTTGAGAGAGATGGGGAAAGAGAGAGAGAAGGAGAGACCACATTCATATAACTTTTATTACAGTAGATTGTTATAACTTCTATTTTATTATTAGTTATTATTGTTAATCACTTACTGTGCCTAATTTGTAAATTGCATTCTCATAGGTGTGTATGTATAGAAACACACACATACTCTCTGTGGTTTCAGACATCCACTGGGGGTCTTGGAATGTATCCCCTGATGATAAAGGGGACTGCTATTAAAAGAACATTGACAAATACTGCAGCTCTCAAAAATACATGCATGCACACGCACAGCACACACATGCACAGAGATTGTCCTTCCACTTTGTTTTTGCCTGGCTCTTTGGAACTGATTTGATTGTTCCATTACCAATTATTTTTGACCAGTTGTTCACTCTCTCCCCACTCCCAGCAGATCAGAACTGATCCTGAGACTGCTTTCTGAGTGCCTTTGCCTGAAGCAAGTCTATAAAAACCCCATTTAAATTTTATTTTAAGATGTTTACCACCAGTCCAAGAGTAGAATATTATGATTTAAAACAACATGGAAAAAAATAAAATCTGCATAAATCTGCATAAGTGGAGCAGATATTTTTATTCCTTTTAATTTTAACAATATAAATTTCATTCACGTGACCCTTCCCCATCATCTTATATATATATATATTTTTTAAAGATTTTATTTATTTATCTTTAGAGGGAAAGGGAAGGAGAGAGGGAGAGAAATATCAATGTATGGTTGCTTCCTGTGCATTCCCTACTGGGAACTGGCCTGCAACCCAGGCATGTGCCCTGACTGGGAATCAAACCGTGATCTCTTGGTTCACAGGCCCGCACTTAATCCACTAAGCTACACCAGCCAGGGCATCTTATATATATTTTAATCCTGGAAAGTAATCTCTTGAGTTCCCCTGGCTTACTTATCTTTCTATGTATGTATGAATGTATGTGTGTTTTTGTGTATATATATACTATATTGAAAAGTTTATCTGAAGTTATTTTTTATTACTATTAAGAGAGAGGGTAATGGAGAGAGAAAGAAAGGGAGAGAAACATCAATGTGAGAGAGAATCATTGATTGGCTGTGTCTAATACACACCCTGACAAGGGACCAAACCTGAAGCCCAGGCATGTGCCCTGACCGGGAATCAAACCCGACCTTTAGCTTTGTGGGACAAAGCCCAGGCAACTTAGCCACGCTGGCCAGGGCTTTCTGAAGTTATTGGAAAGTTATAAACAGTTTAAAACTTTACTTCTAAATACTTCAGGATATATCTATTAAAAACACTTATATTCTCCTACATAATCACAATAGAAATTGATGTTGTATTAATCTATGCAGTTAATATTCACATTTCCCCAACTGTGTCCAAAGTGTCCTCTTGTCTTTTTCTTTCTATTTGGGAAGGGATGATTTTTAATGTCTAGTTCTCAGTTCTTCTTGTGGGTCCAGTCTTGAGGACAGACATTACTTTGCCCACAGTGAGCCCCTGTCTGTTCCTCACCTGTCATGGGATGCGACCCTAGTTCTTTACACTGACGCTAACTCAGTTTGATAGAGTGCAGGTCTGCTGCTGGCTTCCACCAACTGCCAGGTTTCAGATTTGGTATTTTTTTTTAAATGAAGATTCCCTGTTTTCCAAGTACTCAGCACTTCCCTAGGCTTGTATTTTATTAATGACCATCAGATTGTTTTAATTTAAAAAAAATCAAGGTTTGCTTTTGAAAGGAGGATATCCTACAATGCAGGGGAGCAGCCCCCGCTAACTTTGTTCCTTTTTTCCAACTATGAGAACTCTCTTCTGCCAAAAGTGTCGACGAAAATGCTTTTGTCTGTTTCTTCTGGGACTTGAGCATGCAAACAGGAGTAATCACTTTAATGCGCAGGGCTCAAAAAGGCAATCGAGCTTACCCAGTCTGATTTCCTCAGGGAAGCCTTCTGGAGAGCAAAGGTCAGTGTCAGGAACAATAACTGAAGGCTTCCCAGCCCTCTCAGGCCCCTTGGCCATGGCTATTTTCTATTCCATGTGGGTAATTTGCCAAAGTAAACTCTTCGAGATGAATAGGGCCTCTCTACAGCCCCTTTCTCTCCAGCTTTCACTGGTACTGTCATCGCAGCGTGGATGAAGAAGCCCCAGCCGTTCCTCAGCAGGAAGTTCTTAACAGACCAAGTCCAGGAACCACCCTGCACTGTCAGAGCTCACAGGTACCGTAAGCCGGGCCAGGCGGAGAGCTCACTTCTCCCTCCCAGGACAGCTTCGGCACTACACTTCACAAGTCTGCCACGGTTCCCCTGAAGTGTGTTATTTATTTACTTCTATTAGTTTTTTTTTAATTTTACTACTGTTTGGAGGGTTGTAGAGATATATTACATAAGGGGTCTCCAGCTTTGCTAGCTTGTCTTCTCTACCCCATTTCTTGATTTTTTTCACCATCTCTTCCCAAAAGAGAAAATTATGTCGTGTTACTATCCAAACAACTAAGTTCCACTCAGTCTCTGCATTTAAATTTGTCTACATCCACCAATCACAGTGCTCTACAAAATTCCTTTGTTTCTACTGGAGAGTCTACTACATAAAGGAAACAAAGTTGATTTGGTTTCTGCTGATTTCTACTGAACAATTAAGAATAAAGGGAGCAGAGAGAAGTACCCACTGCAACTTATATGCGTTTGTGCTTTTAGACTAACAACTTTTTTGGTAGCATATGGAGAAAGCAGAAAACCCACCATCTTCCTTATAGAGTTAGGGTCTTATACAAGGGGTGAAAATTCCAACCCCAACACAAACTGGTTTAAGCTGGAAGGGGCTTTCCTACCTCTGAGAGTTGGAAAGTATAGGAGGTAGAGTTAACTTTAGGTATGGCTTATTTTAGGGTTCCAGTCACATGGCCAGAATTGCCTTGCCTACCCGCTGGGTCATATCCAGGGATCTGAGTGACCAACTCTACAACTTCAGGCTCACATAAAGTGGAGAAGGGTTGACTCTCCTGAGATGAAAGGAGAGTCTCCGAATTGAGAATTGTGGGCTATGTTTACTTGACTTGTGTTATGCACGTCCGAGAACCAATGATGTGTGGGGACAGAGGGCACGGGGGAAAGATGTGCTGACTGACCTGGCTTAGGTCATACTCTACCCCTGAGGGACGAGTCAACTTTCCATGAATTGAGAGTAGATTGAAGTGGTTCTTTCAAAAGAAAATTGAAAAAAGTGGTGAACAGATGCACGGGTAAAACAGAAGATATTTGTGACAGTAACTGATATAAAATAAATCATGGACAGAAGAATTATATCCTAACTATGAAAAACTGAGCTGATCTCAAGTCCTCCAAGGCCACGTAAACTCTGGCCTGTCTCCCTAGGCTGCTGGCACTTGTTCATCCTCCTGACTCTGGGATGTCATCAACCCATCCTGGGCCTCTGGGTTGTGTATTCTGTGTTCACAGCAGGTCACCTCAGCTAGCTCTGTGCTCACCTCCTCAACTGCCCGGTACCCCAGCCCCCTGATAGCACTCACAGACTTTGTTCCCCTGACATGGGATAGGGATGGTTGTCACGGGGTTGAGAAGACCTGCCCCATTCTGGGCCCCAGAACCTCATCCCCCTAAACTGAGACACTGTGTGAGATCACTATCTTTGCTGCCTTGGTTTTTATTTTAAATTTAGTAATAGGATTCACATCTTGTATTGTTCAAAAACCACTATGGTTGCTATCCTCTGCTACTGTTAGCACCATTACTACTATTGTATTAAAGCTGCTAGTATTGATGTTGCTAAAAATGATAATCTACTGGAAGTCTAGAAATAGGAAGTAGAGAATACAAATTTGACCATGACCTCCAATATGATCTTAGACAAAGAGAGTGCCTCTGGTGAACCAAGTCATGAAATATTGATGTGTCTGAGGTGGCTTCTGAGAGGGGGGGACTTGGTGCTCGTCTACCGTATTTGGGTCAACTGAAGGCTTTGGCCTGACAAACAGATATGACACTCCACAGAATGGTCTCCTCTAAATCCATCCAGAGTACACTGTTCCCCAGGCTCTGGTGATACTGAGGACACTGGCCAATTAGGCCTGAATGAAATGCCCCCTGATTTCTTGCCATTTGATTTTGCTTCTCAAAATGGATTGTTTTAAGCTTTGTATCTTCTGCCTGCTTTGGTGTTATGGCTTCCAAGACGTTCCTCAATGTTTGGTCAGGAGTTCCTGATGCTGTGTATAATAACCTGCTGCTTGAATGTTTTTCTTAACAAAACAGTGTCTGGCTTTTGAATCTAGAGAATGGGGGTTTGGTCAAGCTGATATCACCCCAAACAATCTAATGAGAAAACTTATCCTTCAAATCAAATTTTCCAAATGATTGACTCTATTATTTAAATTTTGTGTGGCTTTTGATATTTTAGAAAGGGAGCTCTGAGAAACATAAAGTTATGACTATTTGTCAAATTTAAAGCCCTGCACTGAGCAGATGCTGGCTGTTCTTCATCTATTTCCATAACAACATTTAAAAAGCATTAAGTGTTGTGATTGTGGGGTCATTTTTATTTGGTTCTTGTCATCAATTCCATATATAATATAATAAATTTCAAAGATATATTTTTATGGTGTTGCATTTGGAAATGAAAGTTAGTGTTTTACATGAGATTCATTGGGAGGATGATGCTGTGTTAATGATAATGGCTTTTGAAATGTCCCACATTCAAGAACATTCCCATTCAAGGCTATGCCCTTTAAATCATTCTCCCAGCTTGTGCCATCACTCTAAGAAAACAGCGCATTAAACTCCATGGCCATTATTGTCACTGGTTTCATTTCATCTGAACACTTACTCAGAGCCAGCAACAGCCCAGAGTGGGGAATGACAAGGAATGCACGTTTGCGTTTCTGAGCCAGCCCCCAGGGGCTTCCATTACCTGCTGGTTTATGGTCCTGTGAGTCTCCAAGCTCTCAGCAGAAATTTCTAGGTCAGGCCATAAGACCCATGTGGTGCTACAAGAATACCACACAAAGCTTGAAGTCTTCCAGCCTTTTCACTGTGGTGCAAATCAGTTCTGTGGAAGTGAGGAGGGACACAAGACCATTGTTTTCACTAACAAAAAAACAAATGCAAGTGCAAGCCCCCACCAGACCTCAAAAGACCCATGAAAATGCAAAGGTGATGATGGAATTCAAGAGATGCAAAAGTTAAGACAGCCTATGTAGAACTTACACTGCAAAGAAAGGAAGAGCATGAAAACCTCCTGTTAGGCACTTCAAATCAAATAACTACAAGGGCTGGGTAGGTGATGCAAATGGGCCATGCAGGCCCAGAATGAGAGGTTGGTATGCTCAGGGACTGGAAAGGACACCCCCAGCAACAGACCGGTGGTTTCCATCTGCTGACATTGTCATGGGTGTCGGCATCCCACCGTGGCCAGGTACTCTGAGCTTCAAAAGGAAACTCAAATCCAAGTTTTCAGAGGAAACCTAATTCCAGTTTTCAGAGGAAACCTAATTTTGAAATGTCCTAAGAATTGTGTGTGTGTGCACAGGCACATTTGTGTATAAATATGAATATATGCAGCTGGGTGCCAATTAGCTTTCTGATATAAGTTTTATGAGAAGACACTAGTGGTAAAGAAAGTGTATTTTGTGTAAGAAAGCGACTTTTTAGTTCTGGATGTATAAGAAATATCTCCCTTTACATTTTAATTGTGTTCACACTCAAGGTTCTATAATTCATTTCTAAAAGGTGACTTTTGTGTTTAAGCCAAGGAACTAATAAATGGGTAACAGACACAAATCGACCACTCTGTCTATCCTTGCTACTGCCCACGAAGTAACATCTAAGGGGCAGAGTGGAGAAAAATAAAAGGGAAGTAATACAAGCAACAGCGTCTTCACAATTCAGCATCTCCAGAAACCACCAGATCTCAGGAATCAGCAGGCAGCTGCTAACTTGGTTTATCAGCCTCCTTTTGTGGTCACTAGAGAAAGCCCCCATGTGTTGGGGCCCATCAGCCCCTGTGTTCCTCTCTTCAGCCTCACTCAGTTCTGAGTGGACAGTCTCCTCAAGGAGGGATTTTGCCATTTTCTTTGCTTGCCAAGGCCTTCTGGGGGTTAGAAGCTCCTCACAGCTTTCCCACAGATACCTCACCACCTCACCTCTGCCCACGCCCCCACCAGTTAGTGCTCTGGGAATGGCAGAAAAGTGGAAAATACCTTCTTTTTAACGCTGTGCCTTACATCATCGTGGGCTGTGCTCATTGAAATGGCCCCTTTGGATTTTTCAATTCCTCCTACTCCGCTATAGTGTTGATATTACAGAGCATCCCAGCTGAGCCCAGGCAGAACTACATCTGTTGGCCTGTGGTATGGGATATACAAGGGTCTTTTGTGTTTGACAAGGGAAGGGAAGAAGCTGGTTCTCCTGCACCTCACAGAGGAGGAGGTGATGGCAATGACTTTTGCTAGCACACATGAGGCATGGAACACACTTGGCTCTTTGCATCTGTTTTCCTGCTTTGTCCTCCCATTAACCCACAGGTTGGTATTGGAACCTTCATCACTCCCTTGAGAGTCGGCGAGGTTGATCCACCTAGCTCAGTCCGTGTGCTGCAGGAGGAGCTGGGGCCTTCCTCATTAGACACACAGCTCTTTCCACCAACTGACGCTGCTGCCTCCAGAGGAAAGAAGGTCAAAGGATGCTTTACATTGGGTGGTTGAGACCTCACAGTCAGGCTACCCAAAGTCATGGTAACTATATTGTCAGAAGAATCGTATGCATTACAGGGTCCCCAGATAAGCAAGACCAAGACACTCAAAACTAAGCCATCTGAGGGCTGGTTGAGGAAAATGCAGACTTTTAACCTGAGAGTCAGAGGATTTTTTAGGAAAAAGGGGATTATGACCTCTTCCTTCAATTACCTTCAGGGGGGGGTTCAAGGCAGTGTGATTGTGGAGTAGGCTTAAATGGTAGTCATAGAGAAAGCTTATTTTTTTCTTTAATAGAAGGAGTTTCAGGTCTAACTTGTGAGCCCCACATCCTATAATACATCCTAAAATATATTCAAGAGCACCCATTTAACTGATTTTCAGGGATATTTTAGAGCAATTTCTCAAAATATGGTTCCCAGACCAGAATTATCATCGTCACATAATTCCTTGTTAGAAATGCAGACTCTCAGACCCTGCCCCAGACCTGCTGGATCAGAAATTCTGGGCATGAACCCAGCTGTTGACATTGGTTCCTATGGAAGTTTCAGAGTCACCACAGTGGTCTATATTTGCACATCTCTCTGCCTTCTAGGCACTAAACCTCTCACCTCATCCTTAGGTCATCAACATGCAGTGCTTGGGATGTGCCAGGTACATCCTTTGTAACCGAAGACCGAATACACTGCCTCGAAAGAGAACTCTTCCGCAAGTGTTGTCCTTCAAAACATGCATCATATAAAGATGGAATGCATATTAAAAAAGTAAATTTTTAGACCCTTCACCCTATTTTACTACCCACACATGTATCTGTGGGATCCAAATTTCTGGGGTTGGACCCAGGAATTGAATTTGAACTTTAATTACTTAAATGATTACGTGAATTTCACTCTTTTCTTTTTAAAAAGTTAGATATTCACAGAACAGGTAATAATTGCTTCCACGGGGTACAACCTTCAAAACAGACAAATGGGGACTCACAGAAGATGAATCCTCCCCACAAGCCAGGCTTCCCCCCACAGATGTCTTGTTTGTCATGTACCTTTTCAGAGTTTTTATGCACCAATTACATGCACACACAGAAGCATATGCTACACAAAAGGATCATACTGTACAGTCTCTTCAGTTCCTTGCTTTCCCCCTCTGAACTCTAAATCTAGAATGTACATTTAAACAAATTCACCAAGTGATTCTTTGTGCAGCCACTATGGAAAACAATATGAAGTTCTTCAAAAAATTAAAACTAGAACTACCATATGCTGCAGCAATTCCACTTCTGGATGTTTATTTGAAGGAAATGAAAACACTAACTTGAAAAGTTGCACTCCATGTTTATAGCAGTATTATTTATAATAGCCAAGACATGAAAATGGTAAGTGCAAACAAACTTTGAGAATTACTTTTTTAGATTTGGACAGAATTTGAAAAATGTATTCATGTGGGTTATACATTCTTTGGATAGTTCTAGTTAAATTATAGTTCATCCCCCATCTAGGACCTCAAAAAGACCTGAATTAATGAGGTACTATTTAATTAATGCTTTTTCATAGATTCTTAGTTTGTGTTTGTCACTTGTCTCTCTTGTAGTAAAACCACCTATTAGAAGAGACAGGTCTTTCTCTTCATACCCAATACTTATAGTACAGTGTCTAGCATATGGTTGGCACTTAGTAAATAGCTGTTGAGAGAGTGAATAGGCTTGTGGCACGTGTGGCAAACTACCAGCAACATAGGCTGAGTTGTATGGATGTGCTGGCTTACAGTCACAAGTACTGAAGTTTGGAGGACATGTGAGGGAGACAAAGACCTTTTAATCCTCTTCATGCCTTCTCTCTCTCTCTCTCTCTCTCTCTAGGTGCGTGGTGCCCAACACTTTGTGGTATGAAGGTATCAGCAGGAAGGGGCAGACTGCTTAGAATGAAGGAGCTGCAAGAGCCAAACCATGCAAACAAACAAAATCCATAAAACCAACAAATAAAACCACTCTCTGTCCAGCCAGTTCCTCATGGGAGAGGCCAGCTCTGATTTTGCAGGACTCCTTGGGTTCCCATCATGGACTCCCAGTTCCCTGACCTCTCAAGATGATTCAAATAAGATATATGCATAATGTACCTTAATGTATGCAGATTCTTTCTTATTAGTTCAATAAAGCCAAGCAAATGGAAGTTAAGAAAGAAAAATTTTTCTGGTAATTTATCCTTCCTAAAATTCAGAGACTGAACTTAAAAGACCCTCTGTGAAGCTTGAGATTATCAACTAGTTCCTCCCAGAGCCTTTAAAAAAAAACCAAACAAACTGGGGTTATTAAAGGATAAAGCCTCAAACTGTAGTCTAAATACAAGATCTTCTTAGGAACAGGATTAAATAGCCCTGGAACTGTTGGAGTCTAAAAGACCAGGAGGTATAAATAGCCGAATCAAAGGATGCCTATTCTAAATTGGCCTTTTTGCTGGTAATTCTGGGGGTGGGGGTGGGTGGTGGCGCCTGGGGCAGCCCCACTGGGTCCAGGGGGAGGGAACCAGAAATGGACCAAGCTGACACGACATTCTCTCACTGTTGTTTGGTTTTCTGGTTTGCAGGGATCCAGAATTCATTCCAATACTTCAGCCTGCAGACATGGACTAGAGATAAAATGCAGACAGAGCAATCCCCAGGGGTAGGATGACCCAGGATACTTAATGACCACATGGATAGAAAAAGACTCCAGTGGATGAAACTAACGAAAACTTGGTGGAAATCAAATCTGTAAGAGTAAAAGCTGAAATTGTATTGTGCTAAAATGCTTTTTAAAAAAATCTCCAAAAGACATTTCATGAATGTTTTGTGCCCCCACAATGTCTCTGTTGTAAAGTGGAAAATCTGCGTTCATCTGATAGATGCCCAGAATTCTGCCTCTATGCCTCAAATTAATTCTCTGACATTCAATTCAATTCAATCCAACAGAAACTCAATTATTACCTCGAATAGCCAAGACACCATGTTAAGCACCTTAAAAATAACTAAGTGAGCAAGGCTAGAGACATAAATATTAGTGATGAAAAGGGACTTAGAGATATCATTAATTAATTAATTCAAATAAGTACTGAGTGTCAAGCCTTGTCTTACCCTAGAGTACTAAGGACATAGCAATAAGCCATGACAAGTTAGATATCTAGCCCCTGTGATCCAGGGGTACATTCTAGAATCTACCTGAGGAGTTTGTAAAATGCCCATGCCAGGACTTCACACCACCTAAAGATTCTGGTTCAGTCAATTTTTGTAGGATCATGACAATGCCAGTAATTCTGGCTTGGCACCAGCAATGTAGCTCCATTTGATCATCATTATATTTGGGGAAGACAGGGCTAAGAAAGAAGCTGTGATGTTCCCAAGGGTAAATATTGCTTAATGCTGAGTCATACCATGACTTTGCATTTCATACAACATATACCATTGTTTCATAAAAAAAACAAACAAACAAAACTATGTGTACAGTAACCACACAAATAGGTAAAACAGGGCAAGGGATCAAGAAAAGGTCCAGAGTACAGAGCCCATGAAGACATAGAGGGAGAGATCACTTCCAGGATGGCAATCAAATGTGCCTTGGGAAGAGCCTTAGAGGGGATTTTATACATTTTTAAACCAGGAAGCGTGAGTTCTCCAACTGGTTCTGTTACAGGGTGCAGCCAAGAGGGGGGCCCCAGATAGGGATTTGAAATGGGGCCCAGAATTCAAGGTGTCCAGGGAAATATTAGGATGTCCTCACCCCCCGCCCCCACAGGTGTGCGCTGGGGGAAGGGACAAATGGAGCAGGGCCATTGAGAGTCGTTTGCATAGCAACAGCTTTGCAGCTAACCTCTGGTGTGGTCATTTAACATATCTATAACCTTTAACTGGTTACATAGATATGTTAAATAGTTGTGGCTGTGCTCTGAGCCAGGAGGATGGAAGAAACATCCCCACCAAGACGGAACTGGGAGTAGGTCCCCTGAGTTATAGCGCCTGCGTGAGAGCTTGGAGATGACTGGCTGCAGGACAGGGGGCCACACGGCAATTGTAGAGGATTGTGGGAGGAGTCGGAAATGGGGCTGCAGAGGAAGATTGATGAGAGGATTTAAACCGAGTCGCTGCAGCCATTGCAGGGAGAACCACGAGGCTTCGGCAGAATGTGAACTCTCCCGGCCATTGTGGAGGGGGAGAACCACGTGGCTTTGCCAGAGTGGGGACTCCTGCGGCCATTGTGCAGAGAGGACCACGCGGCTGTGGCAGTGAAGGAGAGCCACGCAGCTTTGCCAGAGGGAGGACCCACACAGCCTTAGAAGGGGGAACCACCACCCAGCTTTAGCAGAGATTTCGGCAACACAGCTGATGGTGCCGGGAACCGAGGGAGGCCTATCAGCTGAGACGGATTGCTGGGAAGAACTGGGGGATGCCTGAGCCACGGACTTCTATTTCTTTTCCTGAGATACGGTACCCCAGACTGGGCAAAAGGGCAAGGAAGGACTGTGTGTGTTTGTGGGCGTTTTAAGGGACTTTGGAATTTTGGTGAAGACATTAGGTCACTACTTTAAGTTTGTATAGCATTAAATAAACATTTCCTTTCCTTTTCATGAATCTCTGGCATTGAGAAATGCCTTTCCTATAAGGCGTTGGACATAATGAACCTGGGGGGCTCCTTCTGATAATAGTATATTACCCTTTGGCCCCCCTTGGCCCCCTTGTGTTTGGTAACAGTTCTTTGTCAGGACTGGTTTGACTATTTGGGGTCCCTTAAAACTTCATATGAATTTCAGGATTGTCTTTTTCATTTCTGCAAAAAAATAAAAAAAGCCACTGAATTTTTTTATCATAATTGCATTTTTGGAGCATATTGCCATCTTGATACTAAGTCTTGCAATCTATAAGCAGGGATATTTTTCCAGTTTTTTAGGTGGTCTTCAACTTCTTTCAGCAGTGTTTTGACATTTTTGGTATATAAGTCATATACCTCCTTGATTAAATTTATTTCTAAGTATTTTATTTTTTTATACTATTATGAATGAAATTGTTTTCCTAATTTTATTTCTGGATTCTTCATTGCTAGCGTGTAGAAATTCAGCTAATTTTTACATGTTAATCTTATATTCTGTAATTTTGTTTCATAGTTTACTAGTGCTAATGTTTTGTTGTTATTGCTGCTTTAAGCTTATGTAGGATTTTATGTATATAAGGTTATGATACTTGTGAATAGTTTTACTTATTCCTTCACATATAGATGCTTTTTTCCCTTTTCCTTCCATAATTACTAGAATGCCTGGTACTATGTTGTGTAGAAATGGTGAGCATAGAGATCCTTGTCTTGTTTCTGACCTTAGAAGAAAAGCTCCCAGTCTTCACTGAGTAAGATGTTAAATTATTTTTTCTCATAAATGTCCTTTATCAGGTGGAGGAAATTTTCTTCTATTCCTATTTTTTTTAGTGTTTTTATTAGAAAGTTGTTGGATTTTGTCAAATGTATATTTCTGCATCAATTAAGATAATTTCTTTTTCTCCATTCTATTAATGTACTTACTATATTAGTTGATTTTCATCTATTTAACCCCCACTGCATGAATAAAGCCCAATTGGTCATGGTGTATAATCCTTTCAATATACTGCTGGATTTGAAGTGATTCTTTCTTGGGTAATTAATCTAGTACATGATATAGCTTTCAATTACATTCTGGGTGAAGAGGGGCACACAGTCTAATAAATATTTAATTTCTACCACCTACATAACAGTGGGAACAGAAAGCAGGACAATTAGGAAAATACAGGTTTTCTTCTTACTGGCTTAAAGAGATCTCAGAAAAGCCTCTCTGTAAGGGCCTTCAGCCGCCAAAAAGGAAGGGCTGCTGATGAAACAGTGCTGACCCATGGTGAAGCCTCCGAATCCCAGTGAGTGATGGGGTCCAGCCCTGGCACAGATCGCTTGGCCCAGGTCTGTGCAGCAGATTATAATTAGGTAAAATAAGTTGGTACATAATTTCTGTGTTTCAAATTCTCTATAGTTGAAAGATGAGTGTCTGCCCCTATTATCTGTTTCTGCCTAACAAGGCAAAACATGGTGGCCTAAAGTAAGAGCAATCATTTTATTACCTCTGGCAGTTTCTGTGGGCTAGGGATCTAGAGAGGCTTCTGCTAGGCAGTCCTGGCTTGAGGTCTCATTCCATTCAAACTGGGGCTGCTGGGCATGTCCCCCTCTTTTGGTCTCAGCTTCTCTGTGTGCTTTTCCCACATGGGCTACCTTGAACTTCCTCACAACACAGTGTCTGCAGGATGGTGAGACTTTGTGTACAAGCAGCCTAGGAATCCCACTTGAGTGCTCCAGGGCACCTGGTTGAAGCTATACCTCTCCAATGACCAGCTTCCAAAGTCACACAGTGTCACCTCCTCTATAGCCTGTGGGTTGACCAGTCACTAAGGATGGTCTCATTTGACAGAGAGGACAAAGATTCTTCAGGATAGAAGAGTCAAAAATTCGCAGGCATGTTTTCAAGCTGCCATGGTTCACTTGACTGATTATTTTAATGATATTTTTTTAATTGATTGGAGACTTGAATCCCGTGATTCTGACACATAAAGCTTTCTCATTTGGCCCACAGCTCACAGCAAAGCAGGCCTGTTCATTCACTAGCAAACCAAATGCCCAGAAGGGAATGATTAAATTCTCAAATCCAGCACTTGCAATCTAAGTATAAAGTGAGGATTTCACTCCCATCACTACTAAAATATCACTACTTCCAATACAGATATATAAAACCCATCTTCTAGGAAACAGCATTCCATTTTTCTTTATGTGAAGTTTAAGAAAATATCATGAAACCAACGTCTGTGCAGGACCTGTGGCTCATATTTATTTGCCATCTTCATTTTCCAGGTTTCACAGAGCCAACAGCTGGCTAGCCCTTACATGAACATGAGGTACAAGAATGATGTTCTATGTGTGTGTGCTAGGGGAAGTCTCTCTGGATAAACAATGCGTTGCTCCTTTATGATGCAAAAATCCATTGTGCATTCAACAGGGGGAATCAGCAGTTATTTACTCCAAACTCCCTGTGTCTAAGTGCAACTTTGTGTGTGTATGAGGCATGTCCATTTTTATTATTTAAAAATGTGTAATTTTCTTTTTGAATGTGGTGAATGTTCCATCTCAAAGCATGTGGCATTGTGGTAACCTGTACATTTGGTAAAGGATTTTGGTTGATTATTTCATTCTCATCTGAACCCTCCGTCACCCTGTAGTCAAATGCCCAAGAATTATGACAGATGGATATCAGGGGATCATTCATTCACTGCACATTCATTCCTTTTCCTATCCCATCCCCAACTGGAAATTCTGTATCACTGAATCGTTAATTATATTTTAGGTTCAAACATTTACTCAGGCATCACTGACTTACCCTGACCCTAGTGAAGGCATGATTAGGGTAACACCATTTCTCCAGTGTACGTTATAGTTCTTAGACTCTGGTTTCATCTACATTAACTCTGGATCCATCACCTCATGTGGCCAGACCAGACAATCAGATTTCTATGGTCTCTGTGGAAAATGTAAAGAGTTTAGAGATGCCCATGGCCTACTGTGTAGGTTCTCCAAGGGGTTCACTTACCCCCACTATATGTGCAGCAGACCCTCTGTGGCAGCACTCAGTGAGATGGTGACTAAGTGAAGGCACAGGGTATGCTCCAGGAATGACTGTCCTTCCAGCCATTTAAGGGTTGGTCAGCTGGCTGGCCAAGACCCTGATCCAACACTGTGGCTTTGAGGTACTTGAGCAGTGCCGGTAGCAAAGGGAGAGCTCTTAGATCCCTTACACAGCATTCCAGCAGTCTACTCCAGCCCCTCTCCTGGCTAGAGGCACTGCAGGTGCCTGGCTCAGATTACCTTGAGTGAGCCCACTGAGGGGAGAAGGGTTGACTCAGCCTTCAGCTACCACATCTTTGGATCCAATGTGGCATGCATGCTGAAGCCACACTCTTCCCAGGCTGTTTCCAGCTGATGATTAAATATAGGGGAGGGGGAAGGGAGTGGCTAGAGCCAGACTTTCTCTTCCCAATGTGGAATTCTCTAGTGGGCAGTCACTGCTCTAGGTCTTCCCATCAGAGACTTTCTCCGGACTGCATTGCAGTTTGAAGTTCTTTCTACCCAATCTTCCTTCCATTTCTGTTTCTTTTCATGAATGTCAGACCTGCATCATAACCTGAAGGATCTTCTCTCCTACTTTTGCTCCATCTCCCCTTCATTAAAACATAAACAGGCACTTCCCCCAGCAAATCTCTCCTACTTCTAATTTTATTTCAGATTCTGCTTTCCGGGGAACCTGAACTACATACTTGTTTTCTAGGTTCATCTTTCTTCTTTTCCCAATTCTTCCATTCTCCTTTAGTTCCTGCCCACACACTTTATACCTGTCCACCAAATAGGTCTGTTTTACTCTTTTCTTTTATGGTAGGAGAGCAGAAAGAGATAAATATACCACTCTGTCTAAGCCTAACCTAAATCCTTCACATACACAAACACAAACACATGTGCACGTGTTCACACACGTGCACACAAACTGGCTTACTTTATCTCTACTCTGCAGAGTAGGTCTGGGCACTCCTTCCTCCACCCCCTCATAGAACAGATGAAGCCTTTTAATTAAGCAGAGAAGCTGAACTTTGCAAAAAAATATATAGGTAAAACATTCATATGTGTTATATCTGAATTTTACTTGATCATGTTTTAGTCATCTTCATATTATCAGTGTCAATTCCCTAGAGTAGTACTAATGTAGTTGTAATAATTGTTTAATAAAGACCCCACATAATTTGTCTCTGCAATTTCTAAACCCACACTACTCTATATATACCCTCTGGCACTTCCTAATCTCCAGAGGCTTCAAGCTTCCTTCTGGTATTTCTTGAAGACCTTACCTATTAATGCCCAAATCAGAACTCTCACCACCCAAATTCATTTTTGGTCCTCATCTAAAATCCATATTAAAACCCTTATTTCACTAATTACCATTATTCCAGCTGCCAGAAATTTGATTAAATTCATAAAGTGAGAAAAAATTTGCTTTTAACTGATGTAGACTTTGATTATGTAATTCTATTTCCTTTGGCTTTAGTTTTGTCACCCATGCTACCTAATTTACAATGTCTACTGTAAATTGAAAGTATTTTCTAAGAAATTAATTCATACAACAATATGAATGGTTGAAATTTTACTTTCCATTTTCCAGGAGGTATTATACTTAGGAAATCAAATAAATCAATTGTATACAGCCTTTGTGTTGATGGAAGTAAA
This sequence comes from Trachops cirrhosus, assembly GCA_028533065.1. Taxonomy (NCBI): domain Eukaryota; kingdom Metazoa; phylum Chordata; class Mammalia; order Chiroptera; family Phyllostomidae; genus Trachops; species Trachops cirrhosus. Next base: position 58,773,237 of record CM052545.1, on the reverse strand, counting down.
GAATTAGTGTCAAGGACATACTGGAAGGATTAAAAAGGTTGATTCTCCTGGTATCATGGTGTAATCACCCCTGCCTCACTACGCACACTCACATGCACCTGCTGCCCCAGCCAGTCACTCACTCACACATCTTCAGCTGTGCACACACGTGGGCAAGTTGGCTAACTCTTGGGTCAGGCAATAAATCCTCTGGTTGCCCATGAAGGCACACAATTGATATTCTGATGATGAAAGAGCAGTTACAGATGACATGCAAGGGGTTTGAAATATAGGACAAAACCTTGGCTATTTATGTGTAACTACTCCAAAGATCTGAGAGAAAGAAAAGGTGTCATAAATCCCCACATTTCCTTTCCCACCCCTGGGAAGAGACCCTGAAATCCACACACCTTGGAAAAATGTAAGCTATCTTGAATCTAACTCCTGCCCCATCAACTTTAAGTATTACAGTGAACTAAGGTAACAGCCCAGGGACACTGAAAAGGATCCTCAGCAAAATGGGCTATGGTGAGACCCTTGATTGGAGGAGAAATGAAGAGCCTGTTTCTCTACTTTTCAGGCTTTTAGGCTGTACCTTGATATTTCAGATTCTCTCTAGTATCAGAATGTAGCCAGGATATGTCAGAACCCTCCTCCTAAATGTTCCTGGGGGACCTCTGGAGTCCAAGGAGTGAAAGCTTCAGGCCAGAAGGGAGACTAGAGAACTTGCCACAGCTATCTGATCAAAAGTAGCAGATAAAGTAGGATAATGTTTTGAAGTATTAGTTTCCTCCTGTTTCTTTAATTTGTGATACTTCCCCTTACCCAGAGAGATGGAACATTTCACTTTCATGTCTCAGGATAGAGATAGTTCAGCAGCTAAGCCAAGAGGAAGAAAAATGGACTCAGCTGTGGATGAAAATAGATTTTTGAAACTGCTGGTAGAAACAATGGTCCGCAAAAAGATTTTCAAGTCACAGAGGCTCCAAAATTATGGGTTTCAAGAGCACACATGGCACAGCAAATGTTTTTGTAAACACTGAAATGAGAAAGTAGATGAAGAGCTGAGCATTGCAGCCTCTACGCTAGATTTCATAGTCTGGGAGGAGAGAGAATTAGAGAGGGGAAAAGAAGTTCTCCCATGTGGCCCCACTGCAGACCCACCTGGTCCTCTGGCAGGTCATCATGATAACAATCCCAGGTTGATTGGGAGAAGTGAAGAAATGACGTATCTCACTTCCTTGTGGAGCTTGGGGAGATAAAAACACTGTTTCTGGTGCCAGCAGAGAAGTGGTGCTGAGGTGCAGAAATGGCTGTGATAGTATCTCAAGGACTAGGAGTTCTTGAGGGTGAGGAATGGCACCAAGAATGACTGACTCTTTGCCCTGCATCCTCCAGAAAAACAAACACATGTGAAAAGAAGACCAGACTTGAAGAGGTATTGTGTTTGAGACAAGAAAGATGAAGCAGCAGGCTAAATGGTCAAATAACTAGAGAAATGATGGGAACAAAGGTGACTCAATAAGTACTAACACTGACTGACAACCTAAGGCCAGACGCCCTCCCCCTAATACACATTACACACATGCACACACCTGATCCCCAAAACACACATTCACACACACTCATAGATGTACATACGTGCCTGCCTTGTCACCTGGCAAGACACTGAGGTTCAATGCTATAGGGATTTTGAGAATCTTAACATTCACACATTAAAACACTGGTTTCTTGAGTTCTATATATTGTCCTAGGTTTCTGGCATACAGAGGTGTACAAAAAATTTAGTTTCTACCACCCAGTGATATGAATCTTAAAAAGGAAAATAGAATTAGCTGTTGCAAATAAGTCACATTTAGCCTGGCTGGCATAGCTCAGTGGATTGAGTGCGGGCTGCGAACCAAAGCATCGCAGGTTTGATTCCCAGTCAGGGCACATGCCTGGGTTGTGGGCCAGGTCCCCAGTGGGGACCATATGAGAGTCAGCCACACATTGATGTTTCTCTCTCTCTCTCCTTCTCTCTCCCTTCCCATCTCTAAAAAAAATAAAAAATAAATAAAAATAGAAACTCTGCCCCAAATTTAAAAAAAAAGAAAAAGAAAGAAAATAAGTCACATTTCTTGCAAAGGTGTGTTTGTGGTCTGAATTAACATCTGTTCACTGGGGTTCTTAGAGATGTGTGAGGAGTCAGGAGGCTCGAAGAGAGAGATGTTAATGTTTTGCTCTGTTTCCCCAACTTGACAGCCTCAGTTTGCCAGTGTGATGTACAATATGTTTCACCTCCCTTGGTTAGGCATCCATAGCCACCTTTGGTAGTTTAATTTCAGAATAAGAAAGAAAGAAAACTGCCTTGATAGATGACTCAGAATCGAGGCAGAAACTATTGGACTAAATTCAATTTCTCTTAGTTCTAGATGCTTGACACTTTGCACAAAACTCACACTGGTGTAGTTCAAATATTGGCTCTTCCAGAAAGACTTGTCTCCTGGCCTAGATACTATTATTCCAAATAACCACCCTCTAGCTACTAAGCTATGAGCTACCCTATTTACTAAATCCCTAGCTCCCTGAGGTTGATAAAATACCACCAACCTTGTTTTGATGGAAACCATATGTTTGTAACTTCATGTCAGTGTCAGATGGCAAGACCTGGAGTAGGAGCAATGGCTTTGTGTTCCACAGAGTGTTTGCTCTCCTTGGGCTCATAGACATCGGTCCCACAGGCTGCTGGGATAACTAGCATTTTGAAACTCCAGACAAGAAACCCTTTTTACTGGACTTGCATTTGCCCTTGGTGCTTCTAGGTAAGAAGTCAGAGTCATCTTCTCAAAGCTGAAGAAGTTCATGCATCATGCCACCCACCCCAACGCTGCTCCCCACAGGGAAATGGCTCACCTTGAAGGCAGTGGGGATCAATCTGGGCTTTGTTCATTTATGGTGATGGGAAATACTTGTCACAGAACTCCAAAGTCACCCCGAGTGCCTGCGGTTGATTATAAACAAAGAGGAGGGCCTGAGATGGGCAGGGACTGGGGCCAGGACCACCATCTCAGGGCTTAGCATAGGAGGGGCATAAAGATGCCTATTGTTTACCTGGGGCCTCTCTGATGCTCAGTCAGGAAGCCCCCTGCACAAACAGAGTTGCCTCTGCCAGCCCTTGGGGACCTGGGGAATACATTCGCCCGGCCTTTGGTCTGTGTATTTAGACTCACGCCACACCAAATTTCATCTGGGAGGAAAGCTGTTTCAGATGACCATGAATAGCAGCTTTCATCAGCTGTCGCTTCCCATTAAGGCCAGCGTAACATGGAAATGTACTAGAGGCTGCTAGAGGCCTGGAATGGCAGTAGTTCTTTCTATTCTAAACATTTATTAACTTCATTTATCCTTTTAAAAAGGTTAATCTGTCCTCTTGGTTCTCCCCAGTATCATTGCCCTTTGCTTAGGTTCATTGGACTCTTTGGGGTGAAAAATCTGGCACCTTAGTCCAGCTCTGGGTGGAATTTAGATGACAGTCTTTCCAGCTTATTTCTGGAGCTCCATTCTGTGTCATTTCCTTTGGAAAAATCAATCAGCTGTGTGCCTCAGCTTCCTCACATGGACTGGGTCTCAAAGAAATGCGATGCATTCTCTGTACTAGGAGAAATGGCATAGTGCTACTGTGGACAGGTATTCTGTCTTATACTTGTTAGGAGTTGTGATGGGCTTATTTCAGTGGCATTTGCTAAACCAGCTCTCTAAAAATAAAGAAGAGTAAAAGAAATAAAAAAAGATCATTTTGTAGTGTTTGCCAATTTCTACAGTGTAAATACTCCCACCATAGTTTATTTCAAGTCACCGGCATGGCATCACTAAATGTGGAGTTCATGGAGTTGGGAATTGGCTCTAGTAAGCCAGTAGAACTCAGCTCCAACACACAGCGGGCTCATGGACCTATTGGTTTCTTTTACAAAGCTGTGTGATAAGTACAGGCATACAAATTTCTTGACCTATAGTCTTCAAGCCAGCACACATAATAAAAGAGCTCTTGATCCAAGTGATGGAGGAAGCAGAAATGGGGGAGGGCATTATTGGCTATAGCCCGAGCTAGGTAATGTAATGTGCTTTAAGCTCCAGCCCAAGACCAAACAAGTAAGAAAAACCATTTGTTGGCCATGGAAGATATGGAAACAGGCAACAGAGACCAGCCAAACCCACCTACTTGACCCCCAAAATCATGCTTAGGTTTGACTGTACTATGGATAAACACATAATTGGGAACAAAGACTTATTTATCCAGGCTTAATAGAAATCACCAGATTTCATTGTACTGGGCAGGCAGACAGGAGAAGGAATGCAAGTACCTCTGAAGAAAAATGACCCTCACTAGTAATTTTCTATATAAGCCACTATGACTAAAGTAAATTTGCATGAAGTCAACTGGACTCCCCTTGATAACCACTGATTAGTTTAAGGATTAGTGCTTGATTCAGAGCAACTGCCTAGGCATGGACAGTGGAGGTCAGTGGCCTCAGGATTGATCCGGGACAAATACTGCCCAGTAGGGGCACTTGTACAGCATGGTGGCAAAATGGCCCAATCAGGTCCTTTTGGGGAAAATATATAAATGTAATGTAAACACAGAAGAGTTGTGTCATTTGTCCTCAGTCATTTTTCTGTGAAGTGTGAGAAACTGCTTTTCCGGTTTTCTGTGAAGTGTGAAGCATATCCAGTCCTGTAATTGTGGAGTCCCTGCTATTCTTCCCTGTATCTTTCATCACAGGACTCATGTCTGCCTCTGTTTCTACCACACAGTTAAAGCAGTCCTGTGCTTAAGGAAACTGACATCTAGGGATATAAGGCTTGTATATAAATAACCATATTTGTAGGGTGTCACTAAGAGGCTCCGATGAAGGGCTTTGAGGAGAGGGGAGATGGCTTAAGTTGCAAAGTGGTTGGAAAAGAGATTATGACACAGCCTTGCAACTGGGCATGGAAGGACTCATATGAAGCCATGTGGAGAAGTTAGGAAGTGGGAAGAATGGGGAAACATTCCAGAAACCATGGGCTACTGTATGAATCAGGCAGGCATGGACTGTGAAGGGAAGAAAAATATACCACCCCAAAATATGCCTTTTTAATCTATTGATTTTTGGTTTGATTGCTTTTAAGAAAGAGCAGACAGAGGAGAAGTTCTAAAAACTGAGTGAAAGTTACCCATTTGTAAGAGACATTTACAGTGACAAAGGGAATCTTCATTTATAAGATTATCTTCCACTCTGTACCAGGAAGAGGGCTTGATTAAATTTCATGACACTCTTATCAATGGAGAAGGCATTGATTTAAAGCTGCAGAACAACCTTGCCCTTTTTTATCATGCTTTTCCTGGCATCTCCCACAACTGGCCCCCCTCCTCTAACATCTTCTGTCTTAGCTAGAGATGCTATTAGAGTGGTGGCTTAGGCGATTTTTAAGGACTTAGTCTTCCTGGGTCTCTCCCATGTTTTTAGGAGATATACATGTTATTAAACTTCTATTTTTCTCCCGTTAATCTGTTTTTTATTATGGACAGTTCTCAGCCAAGAACATAGAAGAATAGAGAAAAAATGATTTTTCCTTCCATGCAACTGTAAGGTAAGGGACAGGAAAGGAAGGAAGAAACCATAGGAAATAATATCAGAAAGAAATAATTCAGGCCATATTCTGAACAGGTTTTAATGGTAGACTGAGAGGCTGTATTTGAAATATACATAATGAGCTAACAAAAATTTTTGACCAGGAAGGAGACTCTCTAAGAATTTCTGGAAAATTACTGTGGTGATAGCATGAAGCCAAACACACAAAAGAAATACAATCCTATTTCACTGATCCATCCAGCAACAATCCAACATTGAAACTTTTCTGATTAGGATGCCATTTGTATCAAAAGATAACAACTGATATGATATCTGGCATCAGTGAAAAGAATATGAGACGTGCAATGCTAGCTCTGGAGGTAAATTAACTCTGTCTGGACATCATGCCAGGGCTTGGGCAAGTGCCATGGGGGAAAGGTGGTTCTCACTTAGCCTAGCAGCATACAACAGTATGTATGAGGTGTGAATGATCAAAGAAAGTGGAGCTAATAGGATTCACTCATTATATTTTTTCTTTTGATTTTTCTCTATAAAAGTGTACTCTCTAGAGAAACAAATATCACTTCTATTACAAACTTGCTCTCCCAAGAACATGTATAGAAAGAAATGGAATAGATTCATCACAGAATTGTTGCAAAGAAGGATGTAAAACCACCTAGCACTGTGTGCCTATAAAGAACGGCTTAGAAATGCTTTCCAAATATGACTCATTGGACTTTGAAACTCTCAAGTACAAAGTCCTCTGCAATGATGTACCTGTCATACACACCAGAGGTGGTAGAGCAGTGAGTTGAAAGTGAAGGCTCTGGAGCCAGAATGTCTAGTTTGTAATCAGGCTCTGTAATTTGCCTCCTTTGGAAATGTAAACAAGCACTTAACTGCCCCATGACTCAGTTTCCTCTTCCATAAACTGGTGCTGAGGTTGCTGGGAATACTGAGTGAATTCACATGGAAGTTTAGAATAGTACCTAACACATAATTAGCACTCAGTAAATATTAGCCAGGAATATCTACCAACTTCTCTTAACATCAACCTTTTGTTTTGATCAGAGGAAAGTTTTTAAACATTCTCTTTCACACAGAATGGGGCTGGGACATTTTCATCTCTCTGGAATCTACCCTGGGCTCTGTATTTCATGCTGCTTAGGGATATTGTCTTAATTGAGCCCATTTATGTCTCATTTATTGAGACAATAAGGGGTTTTAATTACTCTCTGTCAAAATCACCCTTGGGTGGCTTTATAAAGGCTTTCCATTTTCAGAGGCTCCTCTGATTTGTCTGGACTCCCAGCATGCTCTTTCCTCTCCTACCCCATGCCAGGCAAGACCCTGCCCTGTGGGATGGGAAGATGGAGCAGGACAGCATTTTGCAGTGCTTATCCAAGGGGAGCAGAAAGGATGCCTGAGCCCTGACCCTGGTGTGGCTGTTGGTTGGGCATCATCCTGCAAATCAAAAGGTTGTGGGATCAATTCCCTGCCAGGGCACATGTCTAGGTTGTGGGTCTGATATCCAGTTGGGGCACATGCCAGAAGTAACTGATTGATGTTTCTCATATCCGTGCCTCTTTCCCCCTCTCTCTTTCCCTCCCTTCCCCTCTCTCCAGAATCAATAAGAGAAAAACAAATTAAAAAAAGAAAGAAAGAAAGAAAGAAAGAAAGAAAGAAAGAAAGAAAGAAAGAAAGAAAGAAAGAAAAAAAGAAAAAAGAAAGAAAGAAAGAAAGAAAGAAAGAAAGCAAGGAAGCAAGCCCGAGTCTTCCCTCTTTCCTCCTAAACACATTTCATTCATTGTCTCACTGGACCTTTTAAAGCAGTAGGATATCTTTTAAAAATACTTTTTAGATTACCACCAACATCTATAACATATTTTAAACAAAATTTTAAAGTAGGCTTTATTTCATGCTGGTGTGTATTACTGAGAGTGAAAAACGTGAAAAGATCTACTGAGCTCTCTGTATGCCCCAATGCCACTGCTACTCCTGGCCCTGCAACCCGACTTTTCCCATTTCTAGTTCACAGCACTTTCTGTTCTGGAGCTGATTTTATTCCAAGATAATGTATTTGTCTTCTTCCTTTTCTTTATTTTATTTTTTAACCTAATGTTACATGTGTGTCTCCTGAGACCTATTGTGAGTAAAATTGTGAGTAAAAAAAATTACAATTTGCTATCTCTAACTTATAGTAGGTCTATAGGTGTATAGTAGGTCTATAGCTGTATAGACCTACTATGACAGTCCTGATTTCTTCAAAAATGTCATTCTTCTAATTATAAGGTAAATAAATCTTGGGGGTGTAATATACAACATGGTAACTATAGTTAACAATGCTGTATTGTATATTTTAAAGTTGTGCCCTGGCTGGTGTAGCTCAGTGAATTGAGCATAGGCTTGTGATCCAAAGGGTAACTGGTTCGATTCCCAGTCAAGGCACAATGTCTGGGATGCAGGCCAGGTCACCAATAGGGGGCACTCGAGAGGCAATCACACATTGATGTTTCTCTCCTGCTCTTTCTTCTTCCCTTCCCCTCTGCCTAAAAATAAACAAATAAAATCTTCAAAGAAATATTCTATTGTACATTTGAAAGTTGCTAAGCGAATACATCTTAAAAGTTTTCATTACAAGAAAAAAGTTTGTAATTGTGAGGTGATGAACATTGACTAAACATATTGTGGTGATCATTTTGCAATATATACATATATCAAATCACTATGTCACACACCTTGAACAAATTGTATGTCAGCTATGTCTCAATGAAACTGGAAAATAATTTTAAATGCCATTCTCTAGGGAGAATAAGCATGAGAATATTTTCTTCCTGGAGCTCCCATTAGTTCAAAGTTAGATTTTGAAGGAAAAAATAATTAACTTCCTTTTCTCATTTGGTCTTTTAAAATACATTTAAATGTATTTTAAAAATCAATAGATGTGCCACTGTTAATCATAAGAAGATGGGAGGCAGGCTTGTGGGTGTGGAATATAAAATGGGAAGGAAGAAAAACAAGGAGTTTTAGGGGTTCTTTTCTGCCCCTCCACCTGCAGACAGGACTTCCAAAGAATTCGGGGCTACTTCCTCTGGTACCCTCTCTGACTTCATTTGCAATTCCTCCCAGCAGTTCATAGTGGTGTGGGCTCTTCCACAAGGCAGGGGCTCAGCAGGTTTAGGAAAACACTCCAGTCACTGCCCTCTGCTTGCTCCTGGAGGTGGAATGTTCCCTGATGCACAGGGTGCATGGGTTATAAGCCCATTAATAGCTTATTAATAGCTTGATTAAAAGTAGGGAGGGGGATGGGAGGGAGAATAAAGAAAGACTTTTCCCAAATTAGATTGAGGTTTTCCTGGATTGAGAGAGAGATAGAAAGAAAAAAAAAGAGTTATTAAACAAAGTTCCTAAGACCCCAAAGGGATAATTAAGAAGGAAGAGGCCCCCCTGCATGGGCAGTTCATAGGAGCTGACCCTGCAAAGGCTGGCTGGGGCATTTCCCTCCAGCATCAGAAGGTGTGGGCATTGGCTTTGACCCTGAGATTCTCCCATCTTCACTGGTGAGCATGGCCCCCAGGAACCGACTATGGGGTAGCTGCATTTTATATAAATTTAAAAGGTACTATAGAGACATTATTCATATAATATCACATTAAATGAAAAAAAAAGATGTGAAAGGCCAATTTCCCCAAAATAGCAGGAAAAATTAAGTGAAGAACTGCATCATTTCTGATGCATTGTCACCTTTGCCAGGTAGCAACCCCGTTTCGTCTGTGTAAAGACCTCAGCACCTTCGGCCCATGTCCTTTGTGCTTATTGCTGTTTCTGGGTGTGGAAACTTCTCAAGCAATTGTTTTGGTGTTGATTGTAATTAATATTTTTAGATTATTTTTAACTCAGAACAATTTCATCCAAATACTCATGAAGTGGTAGTACAAATGTACCAAAAATTGTACATAGAAGTCAGGAAGTTCAGTGTGGAAATGGAATGATATACATTGCTACCATAAAGGCCAAGGAGTTATGTTCTATCATGTGGTTATTTTGAAAAGCAATGTTGCAAAATATTAAAGATAATACTGAGAAAGAAAAACAGCACTAAAAAAAAACTGTTCTCAGTGATAGTAGATTGTGGAGTCCAGAAATGTATCCCTACTGTCTTACATCTATGTGCTCCAAGAATACCTCTCAGAATGTTCTCCCAGAATGCCTCCTTTGCTTCAAACGTGGCTACCTGAAGTTGCTGCTGAGACTTTTATTTTCCCATCTTGTAACTGCTCAGCAAGAGGGGTATTCAGGTTCTAAGACCTTTGCCTGGTCCCTGGTCATCTGTGCTTGTGCAATGTCCCAGAGCAAGCCCCAGCCCAGGCCAGAACACTGGAGAGGAGGGAGGTCCTGGTGGTGGGGAAGCCTCTCGTACATGTCCTGTGGTGGGAAGTGAACCAATGCAGAATGCTCCAAGCTAGGTGATCATTAATAACACCCTTCACTTCACTGGTGATATAAAGGAATTGGCTCAGTTTTTTTTCCTTTAGAGACACTATGATTGGATAAATTGAAGTAAGAATTTATAGTTGAAAATCAAGAAAATCTTCAAGCTAAGAGAATAAATAGAATGTAAATAGATCATTATCACACTGGAGAAATACAAGCTTTGGTATGTAGGAAAGCAAATGCAGAGAATTGGATATCGGGTCATTTCCCCCAAAGACTTGCTGGTGGTGGTTATTTAGCTTTCTGCTAAATGATAGCTTGGCATTAATAGTTTACAGAAGGCAGTGTAAGTGGGATATGCAAGGAACATTTCCAGGGACTGGAGCAGAGACTCCTGGGACCATGTCTGAGTGATACCCTTTGGGGTAGGCATCCTCCATGGTAGCATGGGCACAGGGTATATACTGGAGTCAGAAATAAACCACTGAAAACTCACAGAAGAAACCAGCACACATCCACCAGGGTCAAGACTTAAGAGTATTAGTGATAACTATAGAGTTTGGCAAAATGTTAGATAGCTGCTGTCTCCCACCTACCAGGGATTATTACTACTACTTTCAATGTTTGTGTAGATAGATTGGAAAAAATTGATTTCATAATTTGCTAAGTTGAGTGGGATGTGCTCGGTTCTGCCTGTGGAGGGCATTCTGCAGAGAGACCTTAGGCATTCTAACCATCAGGAACTTCTGTGATTGCTGAAGTGTTGTCTTCAGCTAGAGAAGATCACCTTTGTGACAGCCTTTATCAACAGGAGTTGAGGAGTAGTCTTACCAATTAAATCAGCTCCCATCTCACAACTTTGACCCTCTCATCTCTTTCCAGGCCCCTTTGGGCAAACACTTTTTTCACAGTCTTATCTCCATTTGTTCTTTACTTTCTCTCACCTGCCATCCCACCATCAGAATGAGTTTGACACGTAGCAAATTTCTTCAATCTTTAATCCCTTTAACTGCTCTAACTGGGGTTTTCTTTGTACTAGACTTTAGCTCTATAAACTGGATCAAATCCCTCTCTGTCTATACCGCATGTGGTTTGCATGCAGTATCAGGAAGAATGTTCCATGCCAACCTTTGAGTTGAGCCCAGTATGCTACACAATGCAAAGGTATTCATTTCTTTTCCTCAACTCTGAAGTTTCTGTTCTTATATGTGAATGCCCTGATTCTTTCTATACTGGGTTCTAAGGTAAGTCAGAATCAACCAATAGCTGAGCAGACAGCTTGAGCAGCTTGTGGCTAGGAACATAGTGTGTCAGGAAATGAGGCAAGGAGGCAAAGGTGTAGTTAGTCAGAAAGTCAGACCAAATGACATTACTTAGGCAGATTACAGGGTCCTGTTTTAGGCAGAAGACAGGTCTGGATTGATGACATCCAGAAGTCAAAGTCAAGGGCGACTGAAGTATGGGGTTGACAGTGGTATCTGGCAACTCCCTAGTGGATATACTGGGTTCTCCCCTCTTCACTCTTTTAAATCTCAAAAAATCTTTGCCAATGTCTTACTGGCTGGAGTTTGAAGTTGTGGGAACTAAGTTAAAAGTTCCTGTTTTTTTTCATGGTGGACCCAGCTGGAATCTCTCTTTACTCCTAAATAGTAAATAGAGTAAGACCGACTGAGGGATCTTCTCTGTTCTCTTACAAGGTCAAAAAAATAAGGATATGACCAATGGAGAAAAGAACTAAGCTTACCTTGGGGCTTTGTCTAGGTCTTAAGAAGTTGGAATAGGTACTCCCAAAAACCTCTTTGAATTCCAAGATTAAATTAAATTGAAAATGAATTAAGATTTTCTTCACTGCATTTGACATTTCTTTGACAGTCCAGTATATTTGTTTATGCCCCTGGCAAATCATATTAAATTCTTGGGTTTTGGTCCAGGAGGTTGAAAAAAGAATCAAATTGTTTTACTATCTTTAAAATTCTAAGTGTTAGAAAACTTTAAATATTAATATCTTTTTGATTTTTCATAAAAAGTATTATAGGTTGTGTAAATAACTGGTTGAAACAATATTGTTGAGTGGTAATAATTGGAGTCACTGGTTTCACTGCAGTATATATGTGTGTGTGTGTGTATATATATATATATACACATATATATATATATTTTTGTTTTCAAGTATTTTTTATTTGGACTACAAGCAAAAACAAAAAAAAAGACCTTGTTATTTGCCAAATTCTTTTATATCTCATCCCCCCTTTTCTATTACAGCCTTTTGGAGTATTGCCATGCATGGCCCAAAGCAGAAGGTAATGAGTGATATGTCTGCCAGTCCTGAATGGAAGTTGAAATGTCAGGACGCTCTGGGAGGGCTCCATTATACCTGCTGGCAACCCCTTGGACTCTGATCCCTGGGTCTGATTCAACAGCACCTTTCCCCTAAGTATCTCAGATATAAAGCATGACCCACTGTGGAACAAGAGGGTTTCTGAGCTCCAGCTACCCCCACTTTCATGGCTCTATTGAAAGAAGGTCAGTGTGTTTATCCATTCTTTTTTTTTTTACTTTTTAGTGATCTTACTATCTTTCTTAGATAGTAAGATAGAAGCACAGATAAGCAAAAAGTTGTGACAATGAGCACCATTAATTTCAACCAGAAAATGTGATAGAAGCCTATGACCTTCTTTTGCTTCTATGCTACTGCTTAACCCACTAAAACTGCATTTATTAGCAAGAGTGTGATGACAAAATCACTTCTCTTAATTGCTCTTGAAAGTAATGAAGCAGAATAGAGAAGGCAGGTCTTTGGATTATTAGCCTCATCAGTAGCTAATGAATCAAACATTCCATCCCTGGATACCAGTGGTTTTAACTAGCAGTAAGTATAGGATTTATTGGGGCAGATGGCTATGATATAGGACACTGGTGTGCAAAAGCTCCCTTGAAGTCAGAGCACTGCATGCCCACTGGGACAGCCCAGTACTGCAGAACAGATGCATTTCCTGCCCTGGTTACTTCACTTGGGTTCTATAACCAAAGAGGTCCCTGATGACGAATTCCTTTAACACTTATAAAACCACATTTCCCAGGAAGGTCTTTCTGAGGTGAAGTAAAAGTTAACGGGAAGCACAGTGAGGGGCCAGGGTCAGGTTGCACTTGGGAGGTTTGTTATGATTCACACAATGCTGTGGACCCCGCAGACACATCCATTCTGCCATGACATGGTAAATGCAGATGGAGTTGAATTTGCCAGTTCCTGTGTATGGCTTCTTTTTGGAACAGAGGCAAAATGCCACCCAGAAAGGCTATGTTGGTGGTAAAAGGTGTCTTGCAAGCCTCACCAAGACAGTAACTATTTGCAAGCCATAACTAACATTGATATCAGTGATACATAATAATAAAGTACCTAACACATACCACTCACTACTCTAAGAATCCAACACACAGAACTTTATTGAACCTTTACAACAATGCTACAGATTTGATGCCATCATTACCCCTATTTTAAGAATAAAAATAAAGCAAATTAAAATAGCTATAATCTGGTTCTGTGATCTTAGTGAACCCAGGTATCTTCTGGGTACTGCATTTCCATTTTAGGACTGGGGAATGAAAATGTGATGAAGTTAAATGTACTGTTAAAATAGTAAGTTGTCATTTGAGATCCAAGTGACCTTCTCCATGTTCCTCTTTAAGCCTCTTTTCCCATTTATTCCTTTATATTCCATAAGACATAGAAAATAGGTTTTGTCACCTGTACTATCTTCAATCAATTGGTAGCAACTTCCCAAAACACGTGGTTGGGGAGGATTCTCGGGAGAAACTGTGGTTCAATATGTCAGAGTACTATGATCAATTAATGATGTCTTCCATGGGTACAGGAGGAAGCCTATAAGGTAAGTGATCCAAGTAATATCCACTCCACAGTGGTGCCATTGTACCTCTGTCAATACTTCAGTAGGAACCTGAAACCATAAATTAACTCATTAACATATATTCTGAGAAGCTCCTTTGTGGTAGCACTGTGCTGTCTCCTGCCTTCACCCCATTGATAATAACCCCATCCATCCTATGAAGCTATGGTCAAACACTACTGCACTGAGGAATGCATTCACTGTTTTGAGGTTGGAGATTCCAAGAAGAGTTTCAATAGTTATTGGCTCCTGGTCAGAATTACTTTACTTAAATCTGATCTAACTGATTTAACTCTGATCTAACTCTATATCATATACCCCAGGTTTAAGAATGTCTTTCTCTCACCAGTGAGGCAAGAGGCAGGACTGAGGAGATGGCTGAGGATCCTAGCTGGCCAGGCTCTCTCAACTTAGCCCAGGATGTAAAGAACTAGGAGAGGCAGAAGGAAGCGGCATGGAAAGGCTGTACATGTGTATGGATAGTGACCAAAGGGGCAGCTCAGCAGGGGTTTAGGGTGTGTAAGTTCTGAGTTCTTCTCTCCCAGAGGGCATCTATTTAACCCGAGGTGACACAGTGAACAGCAGGGTTGGCCTACAGCTAGAGACATCAGTCCTGGAACAGGGTGAAAAAGGGATGCACCAACAGGGTATGAGAAAAGGCAAAGAAAGGCAACAGACTCCACAGGGTCTGGCCTGTGTGTTTTATTTTGCTGTTGGTTTTACTGGAATGTCCTAGTTGTAGTAAGGTTGGGATTGGTTGTAGCCTGAGCTGGTTGGAGGGTTGGAAAAGAGAGAAGAAAGGAAAAGGAGAGAAGGTGGTAGAGGAAGCCAAGAAAATCACGTGGAATGTGAGAGGAGAAGGTCTTCTAAGAAGAGAACATGAAGAGGGGATCTCATAAAAGCTGCACAGGAAAAAAAACAATGTGATGGGGACATCCCTTAGCAATTAGTGAGTTACATCCAAAACTCATCGTTCTGTAATTCACCCCTTTGGAAGCAGGGGATTTGATGATAACTTCAGCAAAGAAAGTATTCTTCAAGAGACTACAAAAAAATGTATTGAGGACAAACAGGTCAAGAGTGTAGTAAATTCAAGTTATTCTACTCAGTCAGAAAAGAGTGAAGTCCTCACCTTATTTAGGAATTAAAAATCACCACATATTGATTAAAAAAACCTTCCCATAAATGGCTACTGATCTCAGCAAAGGTAGTAGCTAGGTCTGTGACAAAAGCACAAGTAAAGTTCTGAATGGTTCTGTGATTGAGTGTCAGCAGTGAGACATGATGGATGAGGGAGGTGCCAACAAGGTAAACTTGGAGGGAAGGCTTTCCCTAGAGTTAGACACCAGAGCTGAAGGGAACCTTAGTGCACACCTGCTGTGGTCTCCTCATTCATAAGGCTGTGAAACAAGTGGCAACCATTAAGGTGCCCCTGGTGACCCCCACCTCTGCATATCTCTGTGTAACCCTCCCCCCTTGAGTGTGGGCAGGACTTGCTTCTAGCCAACAGAATATGGCAAGGGTTATGAGGGTCACTCCTGTAATTATGTTACATGATAGAAAATTCCACCTTACTGGCAGGCTTGCTCTAGAGACTCTCCTTGCCAGCTTGATGAAGTAACATCATCTCCATGTGGAGTTTTTGAGGAACTCCATATGGTAAGGGACTGTGCTGGCCTCCAGGAATGGTGTACAGCCTCTAGGTGCTGAACGTAGCCTCTGCGAGCTGAAAGTGGCCTCCAGCAGGAACAGAGTACTCAGTGCTATCACCTCAAAAAAAAATTCTTCCAACCTGAGTGAGTTTGGAAGCAGATTCTTCCTCAGACAAGTGTCCAGATGAGAATGTGGCCTGACACTGCAGCTTTCTGAGACTCATATCAGAAGGCCTAGCCAAGCTCACTTGGACTTTGGACCTGCAGAAACTGTGATGTGGATTCACGACAATTAGTTCTGCAGCAACATGTAGCACACACATGAAACCCACGAGGGAGAAATAATCTGTCCATGGTAAGTTCAGGGTAGACCAGAAAATATTTGTTTCATGCCACATGCATTTAACTGCATGGATTGCTTGGGATTGAACTGTGTCCCCCCAGAAAGATATGCTGAAGTCCCAACCCCAAGTACCTGGTAATATGACCTATTTTGGTTTTTGAGGTTATATTATTTTAAAACACTAAAATTAAAAATAGAACTACCATATGATCTAGTAATTCCACTTCTGGGTATTTGTGCAAAGCTAACAAAAGTACTAACTAAAAAAGATATATGCACCCCATGTTTATTGCAACATTCTTTACAATAGCCAAGTCATGGAAACAACCTAAGTGTCCATCAATAGATGAATAAATAAAGAAAATATTCATACATATGAATATTATATAATATATATTATTCAGTAATAAAAAAGAAGGAAATCTTGCCATTTGTGACAATATGGTTGGACCTTGAGGGCATTATCCTAAGTGAAATAAGATACATAGAGAATGACAAATACCATATGATCTCACTTGTGAAATCTAAAAACAAACAAAAAAGTTTATAGCTACAGAGAACAGACTGGTGGTTGTCAGATGTGGGATATTGTATAGGGGATTCAAAATAGGTAAAGGGGGTCCAAAGGCACAAACTTCCACTTACAAAATGAATAAGACATAAAAATGTAAGGTACAGCATGGTGACTATAGTAAATAATACTGTATTGGTAATTTGAAAGTTGCTGAGAGTGTAGATCATAAAGGTTCTCGTCACAAGGGGAAAAATCTTATAACTGTGTAGGGTGATGCACGTTAACTAGACTTATTGTAGTGATCATTTCACAATATATAAATAGTATACATCTGAAACTAATATAATGTTCCATGTCCATTATACCTCAATAATAATTCTTTTCACAAAGGTGAAGTTATACTAAATTAGTGTGAGCCTCAAATCTAATAATTGGTGTTTTTATAAGGACAGGAAAATTTAGAGACAAAGGAAACACAGGCACATAGAGGAAAGATGACTATGTGAAAACAGACACAGAAATTCCAGCTAAAAGCCAAGGAATGAGAAGACTTCTGAAAAACACGAAACAAGGAGAAAAGCAAGGAAAGGAGTTTCTTTTGAAGCGTATAGAAGGAAATAATCCTGCCAACACCTTGATTCAGACTTTGGGACACCTGAACTAGGAGAAAATACATTTCTGTTGTTTTAAGTCACTCTGTGGTAATTTGTTAGGGCAGCCCCAGGAAACTAAAATAGGTACCTTGGAAGGTAAGATTAGAGGCCCCAGTGCTCAGGGTCCTATATTTGAGTTCTTTAAAGTGATGAGATAGCAGGCCAGAGTTAGAGATGTACAGGATGAAATGAGACCTGTGGTGAGGAAAGGTGTGTGTGTGAGTATGTGTACACATGCTCATTTAAACCACAATAATGAGTAGGTGATGGGTATGGATAATACGTGGGGGAGACATAGTTGTTTTGATTTTATTTTGGAACTATCTGGGCCAAACATTGTGTCAGTCCCACTTTTGGGGTCATATCTCACATAAGAACAAAATTTATTATGTGTTATAAACCTACCTCCATAAGCCAACAAAGAGATAAAATTGAATTGTGAAGAAGTCAATCAATCCAATGGAAGGCAGAAATAGATAAAGAAATAAACAAAAACAGGTCGGCCAGATAGAAAACAGATATCAAGATGATAGATTTAAACCTAACTATATCAATAATCTCATTAAATGTAAATGGTCTAAATACTAAAACTAAAAGGGAGATTGTCATAATGGCTAAAAAAAATCAAGATCCAGGTTGCCTATAAGAAAAATATTTCAGATATAAAGACAGAATTGTAAGTAAAAGAGCAGAAGAAAGCTTACCACACAAATGCTAATTAAAATAAAGCTTAAATGACTATATTAATATTACAGTACATTTCCCAGAAAATAATGTTACCAGGGATAAAGAAGACTTTCATAATGGTAAAGATGCCAATTCATCAAGGAGACATAATAATTTTAAATGTGTTTGTACCTAATAACAGAACCTCAAAATATATAAAGCTAAACTTTATAGAACTCTAAGAAGAAATAAGAACTTTTTTAAAGTACTGAATATATTTCTTGTTTTGAATATGGTAATGGATTCATTGGTTTTTACATATCTCAAAACTTATCAAATATGTGATTTACATATTTACAGTTATTATGTTTAACTATGTGTCAATAGAGCTGTTTAAAAAGTATATTGGGCCCTGGTTGGTGTGGCTCAGTGAATTTAGCACAGGCCTGTGAGCCAAACGGTCACTGGTTCCATTCCCAGTCAGAGCACATGCCTGGGTTGTGGGCCAGGACCCCAGTAGGGGGCGTGTGAGAGGCAGCCACACATTGATGTTTCTCTCCCTCTCTTTCTCCCACACCTCCCCTCTGCCTAAAAATAAACAAATAAAATCTTTTTTAAAATCTTAAAAAAAAATAAGTATATTGGAAATCCAAAAGAATAAAATATACTATTTAAATAATTAATAAACTAACATTAATTTTTTTGCTTTATCAGAAAACCAACACCCTCCTAATGTCTTGTTTTGGGAGCGAAAAGAATTTTTAGACATAGCTTATTTTAAGGAAGAAAAATAATAAAGTTTAAAGTTTTAACAATTTTTATTTTAATTTAATGCTGAAATATTGTTTACCCCATCAGTAATATGAAGGTCCTTAAGTAATATGCTTTATAAATAAGAATCAGTGATTGGCGACAACTGAGGCTGTATTGTATGAAATGGGTACCTTTAATTAAGTAAAATATAATATACAAAGAAAACTTACTTTTTAAATAGAGCTAACACTGAAGGAAACATGTCCACCAAAATATTACATGAAGATGGATGTTGTAAACTCTTTAAACCTTGCTCCTAGAAAACATGTACATAGTTTATGTTACATAGAAAGAGAAAAGAAAACCTGGTAGAGTGATTCAATTTAATAAATACATTTAAAACGAGATTTTTCAATTCTAAGTTTAATTTCAAATTTGTTATCACTGTTTATAATTTTCCTGGTAGTTTTGTCACAATCAATTTATATTTAATTATTAAATGTTTCCCAGTTTCAACTACTAGAGTGGAAAAGTTACAGAATTAAGAAAATTCCCAGAGAAGCATTTTGAATAAAAGACCTTAGTAGCTTTTGTAAGAAATTATCAAGAATGATGGACACAAAACAGAGAAGAAACTGTATTTCCTCAAAGAAAAAAATTGATGGGTTTCCTCAGAGGAGGAAAATTTGCAATACTAAAAATAAATTAAAAGATATGGAGCACATAAAACCTACCACTTTTGATGACTTAAGTCATAGAAGAATATTTTAAAGAAGCTTTGAATAGCTTTTCAAAAAAGTTAATGCTTATATCAAACATGGCTAAAAAAACTTGGAACTTTAAAGAGTGCCTTCTTAATATAATATATAAATATAATTTCTACTTCAACAAACATGGGAAAACAAATTGCATGAAGTCAACGGTCACCACCACAAATGATCTCTTTTCAGTTCCCTTCTCCAAACAAGGTGAAGAAAATGAACAAAAATGTATAATTGGCTGAATTGAACAAAGCCATCAAGGGAAACTGTTCATTTTCTTGTTATTTATGAATCTTAATATTTATTTGCAAAAATCCCTAGGAAACCCAGATTTACCCTTGAGAAATTACAACTTTTAATTTAGAAAAAAGCAGGGAAGCTAAAACTATTTAAACAATTTGATAGATATATAAAATGCTAATAGTCCTAATCCATAAAGCTGGGAGCCTTGTAAAGTTTTATTTCATAGCATAGAAGTCTTATTTCATGGTAAATATGTTCATGTTATGGGACTGCCACTAGTGATTCCTTCATGTTGAGGTTTTGTAACTGCAAGCATGAATTAATGCCATGACTTCCAAGCATTCTGATAAACAGAGCACCCCAGTTCAATTAACCTAGTTTTCATAGCTGCTGAGTTTAGTAACACCCTTGCTAGTATATGAATCATCTCTCATTAAGCATTTCCCCTCTAAAGCCTGTTTGAACAAATCAGTATATTTTAAACTTCCACATCATCATCTTTCCCCTCCTCCAATGAAAATATAAAATGTGAATTTAAGTTGTTTCTAAACCAGGTGATTGCTGGAGTGGAATATGGCATAGCCTACTAAATCTACCGAATCCCTGTGCCCATGGTAATGACTTTTTAAATACAGAAGCATCTACCATGTTGTTACAAAGGTATTACTTAGAAAGTGTCATTGAACTTAGGTGCTATTAGGGGTGTTCAGTGAAGAACATGGAAATATCCCACCTTTAGGGACATGGACTGTGAAAGAAAATAAATTCAGTCTGTGCCATCATGACTTCTGCAAAGCCTGAGGTGGCTACCACTGAAATGTGTCATCACTATGGCTCACCAAGCAAACAGTTTGATGAAACTTGCATTTATATTTGTTTAGAGCTGGCAAGAATCTCTGAAAACATTTAACCTACTCCCTGATGAGCACACTGACACTCTTAAAACCCCTAAGCATTTATGTAAAGTCACAAGATAGTGTCAAAGCAAAGCTCTAGGTCCTAAGACTTTTAGGAGCTGCTCTTCACAGATTCTCATAGCCCTGCAATGGAGAGAACCATGGGTCACTCCACCAAGTAACCCACATGTTTGCTTTCTGTTGGGTGACTTATAATGAGGAAGCCTGAGTGGTCTCCCTCTGACTGAAATGACACACGGTCTTCATCAGCGGGTTTAAATTACACTTCTCTCCTTCCAATTTCTACTTAGCTGTTAGAGAGCTTCAGCATTTGAAAACATTCAGTGTGTATTTGAGCACTCTTCTAGTTTCAAGATAAAATAATCTTAAAATGTATTACAATTATCCCAAATTACATAGTCTCTGTGCAAAGAGGCCTGGAAGTGCATAGGAAAATAGGAATGTACGTGTATGTAAACATATTCATGCAAACTATAGTCATTTTCTAGAACCAAAAGAGTGAGTCTATATAGTTTTTAAACAATAGCTAATATAAGAGCTGAAACTTATTATACCCTATTTACTATATGCCAGGCACTGATATAAGCACTTCTCATAAAAAATTTAATTCTCATAATAACCCTATGCTCTGAGTGCTACTATTATCATCTCATCTTTACAGGTTAGAAAACTGGGGCATGGAGAGATAAGTGTGTTTCCCAGAGTTACACAGCTAGAAATCGTTAAATCTAGAATTCAAATTGAATACCCTTGCTATTAATCAATAATCTCCTCTGACTCTCAGTAGTGAAGATTTATGTTAGAAAATAAGCTTGAAAGGGCTTAAGAAGGGTGTCAGGTGATTTGTGAACTGTAGTAACATATGTAGTAACTAGATAGTGCCTGTGGTCACCAATGGTTTTGGCCTGTGCTGATTAGTTTCATCTGGCCTTACCAGTTAAAATTAAAACACATCATTACCAGTCCTCTCAAATGGAGGTAAGAGAAGGGTCTTCCATTGCACTGGTTTGTCATGGCTATTTTACATAGATCCTCAAGACTCTTTGTAAGTCAGCTATCAGCCAGGTGCAAGATAAGAATGAGGAAGCAGACCTTCTTGGCCTGTGTAGCTCAGTTGGTTGAAGCATAGTCCCCAAAACAGAAAGGCTGCACTTTCCATTCCTGGTCAGGGCACATGCCTGGGTAGTGGGATCCATCCCCTTTAGGCACATGAGCAGTAGGTAACCAATCGATGTTTCTTCTCTTTCTCTCTTTCCTTCCCTCCCCTCCTTCTTTCTCTCTTTTTCCCTCTATCTCTAAAAACAGTGGAAAACAAAGAGTGAGGAAGTAGAACTGGAGAATACAACTGAGAAGTAGGGAGGATGGAATTTGGAATTACTAAATTAAGTACTAAATTAAGAAGGGGAAGAAATTGGATCCTGCCCATATGGCAAATTTGTCTTCCCCAAGAATCACACAGGCAGAAGTGAATACAGGTATCATGAGGCCTGAGCTCAGAAAACTTTAGGGGCTTCTTTAAGAAAAGAATACAAACCTGCAAACCTGAAACTGGGTAAAGGACCCTGGAAGGGACTGATGCCAGTGAAGGATCTGAAGCTTGAGTTTCATTCCCTCTGTAATAACTCCACCTGCTCAAGGTGAAGACAGGAGATGACAGAAAGAACTCTGCTGCTGTGTGCCCAAGTGGACTGGAGACTTCTTCAGAATAGCTCCTCAGGAGGACCCCACCCCCCCTGGGGAATAGCAATAACATTGGGAGAAACCAAAACTGCAAATCTGTATGTAGTTCAAATTCCTATAAGGAATAATTGAGAGAGAGAACTGACTTGTTTTAGAAAATGTATGAAGACATAATGGGCCACAGCCTCATGTTCTTTGGAATCAGGCTTCCTGTGGCTGTCTCTTGGGTCAGCAAGAACATTTACACAGGTGGTAACACAGACAGAGCCCCGCAGGCACAGGTCAGTGTGTCGAGGGAGGTCTGGCAGCAGGCATTGGGAATGGTATCACAGAGATGGGTTCGGACACACCCCCTGCTCTGGAACAGTGCGGGGAAGAAAGCCTAGAACTCAGCCCCAGAGAGATCAGAAAACACGGTAACTGGGCAGAATTCAAGACTGGGAGCTTAGTGACAGAAATGCAAGATGAATCTCATTATCATAATTTGAGGCAAGTGTCCCGGTAGTGAGGCCTCAGTGGGTGTAGCTGCCTAGTTAAGGTTTAGGCATCTATAGCCCATTTGAGGACAAGATTAGTCTCTGAGCCTGGGGTGGTTTTGAATTTGCTCCTGGTAGCATTTTTCTGATACCCATTTTTCAAGATGATAGCAACAAGAATTCATGCAACTCCTTTCATTCTTGGTGACACTCTGAAGTAAAAATGATGAAAAATGACTTGACTTGTTTTTATTAATGGTAATCTTAGTAAGTAGCCATAAGTTAAATTTTGCTTATCCCTTCAGGATAAGAAACAAATTGTGACTGAGGAATGAGACCCTGGGCTGTGTTGACAGGTCTCGTGAGGTTGACAATCTAGCCTGAAATTTATGTGGATGAAGAGGTTATGTGACAAAGGAGTGTGGTGTGAAGGAAATGGTGTCTGCTCTTTGCAACTTGCTCTTTGTGGTTATGGTTGGTGGTCAAAGATGTAGGTCCTAGACTATTCACTGAAGGTCCGGAGTAGGTTGGAGGGGTCACCTGACTTATTTACCATCAAAAAAGTGTCTCCAATGTGCAAAACAAGAGTCTGGCAATCCCTCTGGTCATGGTGAGATTAAAAGCAGTCTCTGGGGAAGGCTGCGTGCAAGAGTGGGTGTGGGCTCATGATTTCGGGCACCCTGGCCCCCTGCTTCCTGGGATGTGAAGAAAACAGGTGCAAGTCAGTCACCCTCAAGATAACCACATGGAGAGGCTGGACTAGCTGGGTGAATCAGGACCTGTCCCAGGAAGCCACCTTATGCTTTCAGGGCAGATGGTCAGGGGTGTTTCTAGGGCATGGGAGATTAAGAAGGCAGAGGAAGCAGTGAAAGAAGGTAGAAGATTAGTCAGTTCCTGTTGTGGAAAGAAAAGGGGAAAGCTGATATCATCCGGGGGGGATGGGGAGGGGGAGGAAGACAAGAGAAGGCAAGGAAATGAGCAACAGGTCTGTGTATTTTTTGAAATAATAAATAAAAATAAAAAAAATAAAAAGCCTTTTAGAAGAATTACAAGCAGAAGAAGGACAGGGGTAGCCAGCAATAAAGACTTGGAAGTAAAGAATAAGAACAGAAAAAAAGCATTCTTTTACTTCACATCTATTGGGGTAGTTATTATAAAAAAAGTTAAGAAAGAAACCAGAAAATTAACAGGTGTTGAAGAGGATGTGGAGACACTGGAATCTTCATGCTTTGCTGGTGGGAATATAAAATGCTACAGCCATTGTGGAAAAGTTTGGCAGTTACTCAAAAAGTTAAGTGCAGAAATACCACAGGATCCAGGTATTTTACTCTGAGGTATGTACCTGAAACAACTGAAAGCAGAGACTGTTGCAGATATTTGTGTACCCAAGTTCATAGCAGCATTATTCACAATAGTCAAAAAGTGGAAGCAACCTAAGTTTCCACTATCAGATGAATGGATAAACAAAACACACACACAGTGAAATATTATTCAGCCTTAAAAAGGATGGAAATTTGAGCACATACAATGTAGATGATTTGCAAAGAAATTATAAGTGAAATAACCTAGACACAAAAGGACAGCTATTATATAATCCCACTTATATGAGGTACCTAGAGGAACCAAATCCGTAGAGATGGAAAGTGGAATAGAGATTACCTGGGGCTGAAGGAGGGGGTGGGGAGTGACTGTTTAATGGGTACAGGGTTTCCATTTGGGGTGATGAAGTAGTTCTGGTGACGATTGTACAACATTGAGAATGTACTTAATGCCACTGAATTGTAAGCTTAATGTTAACATGGTAAATTATATGTTATGTGCATTTTACCAAAAATTTATAAAAGGACCCTTTTTTAAAAGGGAGTTCAAAAGGCACCTTGAAGACTAAGTATATTCTCACAAACCAAAACAGAATGGATTTAACTGCAAACACCATAGAGGTAATTCACACGAATACATATGAACTTTTTGGTCACTTAATGACAGTCTTTGGCAGACCTGAGACTCAGAGAGTATTTGTGCAACTGATAGAGGCAATAAGCACTGTCCCTGTCTCCAAACGGTTAAAGATGGTACATTCTCTCAGTATTAGGATTCAAAAAGTGAGGTTCTACCTCCTTTTTAAGGCAGGGGATGGTACAGAAGGTAGGAGAAACTGGAGTATAAAAGTTCACAGAAAATAGCACATGTCCAAGGAAAAACATGGTCTGTCTAGACCAGATCAAAGCAATGATGATAGTAATGGTTAAAACAAGAATGAGTGAGTTTTTTATAGCTATATTTTACTGTTCACGGTGGGGGGTAGTCTATAAATTAAAGGGCCCAAAATGGATGGATTAAGATAGCCCCAATTTAGAAACTGTTATTAAGGACTTTTTTTTTAATTCAATGTTTTCAGAATCTAGAAAAGATACAGCCTCAGAATCTAGGAGGGTTGATAATGCCGGGCCCACAAGGAGAGGAGAGAGAAACCCATAATTCTGGGGCAGGCACTGCTCCTCCAGTCTGACAGAGGTGACAGAGTTACTGAGGAGGGAAGCCCTGATGGCCAGCTAGCACCCATTCTTATTAACAAAAGCAAATTTTCATTATAGCTTTTAGTGCACTATGGGAAACAGGAAAAGTGATTGATTGAAAGATAATTATTTTAAGAGACAGAAAAAAATAATTATTGTGACAGCCCCAACTATAAAACATTTCCAGACATTTCAGCTGGAATGAGCCTGACAGCATAGTTTACCCTCTGTGTTTTTTTTTAATGAATGAGTAAATGGAGCTTCAGTAGTACTGAATGATTTATGCAAGACTTCATTACTCCTGGTCAAATCAGGGCTATTCACAAAATTATCCACCAGACATGGGTTTTCATCATTAAAGCACAGAAAGAGCTGATGAATTAAACAAATGCCATTAAAAAATGGTAGGTAGAATCAAGAAAGTGGATGGACTGAACAATTCATGGTTTCCTTTTAAGATATATGTAAGTATGAAGCAGTAAGTCTAATGAATATGTGATCATATTATCTATCAGTGTAGTTCTATCCCTGGCCTCAAACAGTCAGTGGAGAAAAGTTTTAAATAATGCAGGGAATGAAGAAGCGCTGCTTATGAAGATGATAGGGTGTCAGGGAAGGGTGGACACTAGGAAACGGCATAGTGGCAATGATAGAAATAAGGAAATAAGGGAGACGATAGTAAACAAAGACGAAGATCAGGCTAGAGAAATTGGAGCTGGAGTCAATTACATAATGAAGACGTTGTAGGACTGAATGGGCATGAAAAGGCAGAGAACTGGTGAGAACCTAGGGACAAGCATTGAAGGATTGATGAGGGAAATGGAATCTGGGCATTGTTACCATGTGGAGATTTGCAGCATAAGTTAGAAGACAGGGTGAGGCTGGTAAAGACAGATCTGCTTCCAATTTTTCCCTGTATTCATTATATATGGCTCAGGCTAGCAGAGTTTATCATTTCGTTGATAGAGAACTTTTTATTAATGGCCTCATCAAATAGCAGGGGCCAAAGAGTCTGAAAAAGAGCTCATTATTTACGGCTGGATGAAGAAGCACCAGACATGTTCAATACAGAATCATTTTACAGTTGGAAGCTAATGCCACTGAAGACTTGCATTTTACTGGGTAAAAGGGGATAAGAAAGATACATCTCCAAGAGAGTTTCAAATGCCACATGCTGGGAGGCTAGTGAGTGAGAAGGGAATTTTCTCTACAGAAAACTTTTGCTAAAATATAAGGGCACAATCTAAGAAAAGGTAAAGGAGGAAAAGGAAAGTAGACAAAAGGCTGAGTTTTAAAATGAAAAGTAAGATATAATTCTGGGGCCAGATGATTACAAAAAGGCAAAAAAGTAATGAGAATCACATTGAAAAGAAAGGAGAAATACAAAAAAATAAAGCTGCAAGATGACCTTTTGGCCTAAGGATTTTGATGCAGGCAAATACTGAAGGGTAAAAATTCACTCAGAAGGGAAATGATGTGGAAGTAAGAAGGGTGGAAGGAAGAGGCTGAAGAGATGCTTGTAACCAATTCAGTTGAGAGGAAATGTGGAGATTGTTGGGAGGGGGAAAGAGCTGTAACAGACTGTAAAAACTGTAGGGAGACGGTTCTGCGTGGCGTGGGCCCAGCTCCCTCTCAGAGATGAACAGGACCCACGCCCACGGATAAGTTCTCCCATGGGGAATCAGGCCTGCAATGTACCTAGGCCACTATGAGTCTTGCTTTTTGCTAAAACTCCCTCACCCTGAACTGAGGACATTTACTGCTAAATAACTTTGTAAAATCCATGCTAAACCTTCCAAGGATGAGTGTAACTGGTTCAACTACTTTTGCCTTTTCATTTGCAAATATTCCTCTTCTGTGACGTGATTAGAAGCATTGGCTCCTTTGTTTTTGGTAAAAGGTGACCACCTAAAGCCAACTTGTGCATAGTAAATGAGGGCCATCATGTAATGTGTGGAGAACCCTAATAAAGGTCGGTCATGGCAAGGGCCAAGGCTTTTGCTCCCCTTGAGAGAAAAGCCATGCTGTCCCTTTTCCTCCACAGGATTCGGTAGTCTGTGTGAATGTCTCATTTCATCCACAATGATGCAGACACTGCGGGCCGGTGTTCAAATCTATTAAAATCTATGTAAGGTAGAAAAGTGTTTTGTGTCATCCTATATAAATGTAAATTATTGTTATAAAACATTTAGTTGGACTTTTCATAGCAAAAAACAACTGATCTGGTATTGAAAGAGTAAGATCAAGTATTCTGAAATAAGAACTAGATTTGGCACTAAAGGTATTAGTTGATGGTAGCTAATCAAGAACTCTTTTTCCCTCTGAAAAATTGTAGTAAAATGACTATAAAATTTTCTTGCTTCCTACTGTTCTCTGGTTGACCAACTGTTACAGGCTTGAAATAAAGAAATCTGAGCTTAGATAAGGCTCTATGGGAAAACAGGTGGGAGAAAATGCCACTGCCCAGACCAGAGGGAGACAACCTAGCAGGTTGTCTAGTGAAAATTCAAGTCACTAACCCTGGTTCTTCAGGTCAGTGGAGAGGCATGGCACACTGGAACCTGGTAAGGGTCCTTCCAACACCACCTCCATCTCCTGTCAACAATAAGCTCCTGCTTTCATACGCTGTTTCACCCATCTTTTGGGCCCTGTTTTCCTAGTGTAAGTACTGTTGGGGAACGTGAGATCCATCTGACCTTCATCTGATGTCTGGGTATACACATCAACTAGTTGGACAGCCTTCTCTAGAACTGAAGCTGAGCACAGAGGCCCAAGGTGGGCTGCAAGGTTTCCCCCAGGAGCCTGAAGTAGGAAGTGGACACCACTGAACATGGTGCATTTGAAGAGAGGGGAGAACTTAGGCTTGGACAGGCTGGAATTCCAGGCATCCTTGGACACAGTAAGATACAGGGAGAGAAGGCACTAAGAAGCATGGGGATGGGAGGTGTGAAGGCAAAGAACACATCCTTCCTCTTTGCAATGAAAATAAGATTCCAAGGACAGTAAATACTCTAGATTTCCTATAAAGTGACTTTGGGAGAGACCTGAACCACATGGACCATAGTTTGCCAATGGTGCGGACCAGACAGAAACTTGAAAGCTCTCTTAGGAGTTATCAGCTAACACCCAGCTAGAAATCTAGCTTGCCTATGTACCAGCCAGGCAGAGCTGAGGATGCCATTTCTCATATCTGATCCTTGAGTGCACTTAAAGTTTCAGACCCAAAAATTTGGGGATAGAAAGTATGCTTCCAGTTTATTGTTACCTTTTATTTGTACAGTCAAACTAGAGGAGAGTAGGTTGTTGAGCGCATAGCTATTAAAAGAACACCACCAAAAGTTAGAAATTGAACTAGATAATGAGGGTAATAGCCTGAAACATACCTACTAAATATCCTAACTATCCCACAATAGATGCATATATTAGAAGCAATTTCTATTTCCAGTTTTATTTCCTCCTGGTGTAATTAAAATTCATTATTTTATTACTCTGTGTATGAAGTTGCACTACCTTGTAATTTTCCCAAGTTCACTTTTTTTCGAGAGGTCTCCCAATCCAAAACTCCATGGTGTGACAAACAAGTTGAAATTTGCCCTATCCGTGTTTTTCACCAATATAATTGAGACTTTGATTGTAAATCTGTTTTCCTGTTGATAATTAAGGACCACACATTCTATAGTAATGCTGAAATTTCCCTAAGAGGGCATGACATTTGGGTTATTTAAGTCTGATTCTTTCTCAGTGAATGCAAGATACAATAGGAGGACAGGTAGGGTCTTTCATTTCTGCACCAAGACTTTCATTGAATCTCAACCACACATTTCTATATTTGGGAACCATAGGTTTTCTCTTCCCCAATTCTGTGGGAATTGTATACAAAGTTCCTGGGTTTCTAGAAGATGTGTCAGTAAGAATTCTCCTTTCTTTGCTATTACGCAGCAACTTAGGGCCATTTGAATAGCACAGCACATCCAACTGAATTTAGCTGTGTAACAGAAGTGGAGTCTTTTACTTCTATCTCTTGTCACTTGGTTGTGTCAGGTGACAAGAAATACTGTGACAGCACTGTCATGGGGTCAAATTGGAATTGCAACACTTGAACTTGAAAACACCTTTATAAATGTCTCATTGGAATGCTATTTTTCAGCCTGAAACTGACAAGGATTCTACTTCACAGGAATGTGACTATCAATTATTCCAAGCTGCTCCTATATCTCAGTTGTTAAGAATTTAGTTCATTGATGTTTCTCTTTAGTACTCCTCTTGGCAAAGCACACTGTTAAACATTGATCTGTTTATTCTAATGGAGTCCCTTACAGAGTTACAGAGAGAAAGCAAGATTTGCAAAAGAAAAACCTAGAGTGGTGAGTAAAAGAATTACCAGTCAAGCACTAATTAGAATCTGGTATTTTGACCTGGTTCAGACACACACACATGCAGGACCTGTGACTAGTTTACTTCCTTTGCCCCTGGGAATCTCAGCCTCAGACATTTTGGGTGGGGTGATTCTTTGTTATGGAAACTTGTCTCTGCATTATAAGATGTTTAACAGCATCCCTGATGTTCACACACTAGAAGTACCCTATACTCTACCACCCTTGGGACAACCCAAATATCTGCAGACAAGGTCCTGGGATGGAAAATCATCCTTTGTTGAGAATCACTATGTTAAGGATTAGTTTCCTCAACTGTAAAGGGAATTAATGAGACTGGAGAGCTGCTGGTGTTTGAAGGTGAAATGTTGCATTCGAAAGGTTAATCTGCTACATGACTATAAGGTATTATTATTTTATAGATGCATGTATTTATTCACACATTGAACTTGGGTATTTTCATGGGTAATGGATTTGGCAAGTCTCAGCTGACAGAGCAGGATGGACATGTTTGGAGGGAATTTATCCTATTAGCAACTGCAAGATCAAGAGTTAAGAATCTACAGACACATCAATGTTTTCAGTGCCCAGTTAAAGAAAGAATGCCAAATGGGGATGTAATCCAAATTACCACTGAGATTTATTCTAACTTTAAAGACCTTGAAAATTGGAAACTTAGAGCAGGGTTAATACTCCTAGAATAACTAACATCCATTCTCTAGAAGCTTATTAATCCCAGGTTATTAGAATAAAATTAATTTTCCTTAAAAGTTGCTAAGTTGTGTGGAGAGTTTACACACAGTAGAAATCGCTTCAAATGTAAAGTATGAAGAATGAAGCTGTAGACTCTGGTTGTTCTCTGGAGACGATTCTTCAGTCTTAAGAAGAGTTAAGGAGGCCAGTAGGCATGGCTGCGGAGCAGACAGCAACAGGGAAGGACGGTTAAGATGTCCAAATCGAGAACAACATTTCTTATTTTGGTGTAGCTTCATGAACAAAGAGATCTGAGGTCAAGTCCATGTACAGCAGGAGTAAATACCACATAGAAACAGAAATGGAAAATCCTGTTCTGGAGGAAACAGTATTCTGACTCTAGATCTTGATACTTTTTGAGGCGGGGGTGGGGATCTATAACTTCTAACACTTCTATGAAATCTTAGAAGTTAGAAGGTTTTCCTGGAATGCTGTTCAATCATTCATTTAAAAAAATATGAACAATGTACATGCAAGAAGAGATTCTTTACACTCAATTCTGGTTTTTTATTGTTTCCTATCACAAAAAAGATGAAGATTGCTGAACACAAGTGTTTCCTTGTGCAAACTACTTTTGCATAATGTCAAGCAAATGCTTATAAAAGAATCGAAAGCATAAACAAAACGAGTTAAGAGAAAAGATGAAAAGAGTTCAAAATGAATATCTTGTTGCTGGTAGTGACAATTCTAGAACAAAAACAAGCTGTGACATTGGCAAATTGAGGGCATGAAAGGGATGGAAATCAACTGGCAAAAGGAACCTGGATTTGGGGTTTACTTAACTCCTGAAAGTGGGAACTAATAAATAGAGCCAAAGATTTGGAGCCATAATGGAATATCTAGAAATTTAAATATTTTTTCCTTCGTTTAAATCCGGTGTTAAGCTTCTCAAGAAATATTTACTTCACCTGATGCAGCTTCTGTGGCAAATGCACAGTTGTACTGCATATTTAAAAGAACTTCTGTTTCTTCTGATTAACAACCTAAGAGTATAAAAAGAATATTATTTTAGAATACATAGTGTTTGGTCCTTTAAATTTTGGTGAATATAGAAAAGTTCCATGAGATAGGAGACAGTTTCCTCTTGGGTTTAAACCTGTAATAAAATATTGCTGACAGACTAATTATACATATTTTATATATTTTGTGCATATGTGCTCCTCTCTAAACCAATTTAATTCCCATTAATGCTAATCTCATTAATGCCCACTCAGAGAGGAATCCTTTTAATAAACGATTGATTAATTTGAGCTATTTAAATGGTGGATGGGCAGAAACAGATGGGCAAAGAGGAAAAACCACCTTTTCACCTCCATCTGCATTTCTGAGAATATTTTCCAAATATTAATGAATACTAGGTTATAACAGGAATGAAAGGGAAATGGGGAAAAATAAAGTGTCAAAGGTGACAGGCCTCCACCCATGAAAAATAAGGGCATTGTAAAAGATGCATATTAATATATTTTTAGTACTAAAGCCAAGGTTAGAAATGAGACATTACAAAGAGAAGCAGATTTTCTTTGTTAAAAAAGAGATAAATAAAAATGAGATTCATATTTGTAAGCTGTTATAGGAATGGGTTTTTTTTAATTAAAAGAAATAGGTCAAGGCAAAACAACAAATAGGTAAGTTGTGCTCCTACCACACCTTGTCCTTTTGCCACTGTGACTGTCTCCCTTGTTCTCGATCCAAGAATCGAGTCATTTCTCTCTACTACAATCAAGCTGAGATTGGCTCTCAGAAGATGTTGTGCCCAGGTCCAAGTGGTTTCCAGGAGCACACTCTGTAGTGTGCTGAGAGCCAGAGGGCTAGCCTGGAACTTAGGAAGCAATAGGAAACCCCGTCTGTCCCACGTAGAGCATTTCTCCAACCTCCCTAACCATTTTTAAAGGCACAGAGGTCTTACTTCCCATTCTCCTAGAAAAAGTGGGATGAAATAAGGAATAAGTGGAAGATGGGGTTTTGTCCAAGATTCATGATCCGGCCCTACAATAAGCTATTTAACCTCCCTGAGACTCAGTTTCCTTATCTGTAAAATGGGGACTATAATTTCCATGTACCATGTTCTTATACCACATAGTAGTATAAGGAGCAAAAAAATGTTTTAATTGAAAGCACTGCGATAACTGAAGTGGTGTAAAACCACACAGCATTATTAATTGAGAAACAGTTTACGAAAAAGTGGCACGATAAAAAAATTAAAGGGAGAAATGCAGAAGGCTAGATATCAACTTTATCGGGGCCTTGTAAGACAGAGGAAGAGATCAATTTACCCCCAGAATTACCTTAAACATTTTAATGGCAACTGATGCTCTTACTTTTTAATTATGCATATAAAACAAAATAAAAATTAAAAATTGAAAGTATTTAGATGAGTAAAGTTTTCCTTTCTTGTTTATCCAACTGTTTGGTGTAAGTTAAACAGAAAGATGGGGACAGAGGTGAGAACAATGTCTTAACATTTGTTGAAAAAAAACTACTCGAAGAAATATTTTCAGCACAAATATTACTCTGTCTTTTCTCTACCGATTGGTAAAAAAATATATTATATTTGATTTTTTTCTCTTTAAATTATATGGTTATCCATCCCAGCCAAAATCTTGCCCAGTCATCTGGTAGAACTTGAGGTTGAAAGGTCGGTAGAAGTCGCGCAGTCTCTGCACCACCTCGCGGTCGATCTCGGGGTGGGTCCTGCCCTTGGTCTTGCCCAGGCAGTGGGGTTTGCTGCTGCCCTCGGCCTTCTTCAGGCAGGGGAAGCCCTTGGTCTTGTTGAAGTAGAAGTGCTTGTCGGTGATGATCCTCTTAAGGCCCAGGAAGTCCTGCACGCGGCCCAGCTCACCGGCCGGGTCGCTGATGAGCCGCTCCCCACTCACGAAGAGCATCTGGCCGATGGGGAAATGGCGCAGCCAATGCTCCAGGTGCTTGGCGTAGATGCCAATCTGGATGGCGCTCCACGACGTGTCGATGAGGCCCGTGGTTCTGTTTTTGAATGTCAAGCTCTCGAAGGTGGGGATGTCGGGCCGCTTGGAGAGCGTCTGGGTGTAGTCTGAGATGGCTCTGGTCACCGGGTCCCGCACCACCACGATGAGCTTGGTGTCCTTGGACATGGCCGAGATGCGCGCGGGGGCCTCCCGGGTGACAAAGTAACTGGGTGTCTTCTCCATGGTGATCTGCCCCTCCAGGGTTCTGGGCATCAGGTCCCTGAGGAAAGAAAAATGGCAAATTAGAGCCTGAAGACTGAGCAACTGCTCCAGGGTTGCGCAGACAGCTCATTCCAAGAAGAGGGAGTGGATATATATTCTGGACCCAGACTGGTGGAGTTGCAATTCCAACTCTGCCACTTACTAGATATGCAGCTGTGGACAAGTTGCATAAACAGTCCACACTTCTGGTGCCTTCCGTAGTTAATGGGAAATAATAATAACATCGATCTCATATGATTGTTGTGATGATTCAGTGAGTTAATATACCTCAATAGCTTAGAAAAGTGCCTGGCACAGAATAGAATAAGTGCTTTATAATTTTTATTTCTTATTATGAACCCAAAATGCTATAAAAAACTAACCTTGATAATATCCTTTAGGTGAATTAGAATATTGTAATAAACACAATTATACTGCTATGAGATTGCATTAAAATATCTTGAACACTTTTTGTAGTTGTCTTATAAACAAAGCAATTATATTTAACATAATACCATAGCATATTATACAAAATATTTCTCTTTATAATACCAGAATTTTCCTATAACAAACAAGGTTTATTAAATAATCCATCTTTTATCTAATAATTTGAAATGCCATTATTACAATATTCTGAATATCTTGGCCCCTCTCTACACTGGCCCGATTACAATATTATGTTAGAGTATATTATTATGTACGCCAAAGTAAATACTGACTCTATTGTTCAAAACATTCTTGATGAGTCTTGTCTGTTTATTCTTCTTGATGAATGATACAATCACTTCATCATGCTAAAAAAAAATCCCATTGGAATCTTGATAGAGTAGATATTGCTACCCAGTTCAAATATGCTTTCTACTGAGAACAGATGGGTGTGGGCCAGCCAAACGCATGAGCCAGACAGATAAAATCTATTTACCCTTCTAACTAAAGTGCACTGCCATTAAGTCCACAATTTATTCTTTTAAATATATACACATATATATTTTTAATATTAAGGCACTGTTTTTCCAATTTCAAGTTTTACAAGAAATAGATGTTGCTCAAGTCAATATTAAAATAAAGGTACTTTGGGGATTTACAATGACTGAATGTGTTTTGACCTTTGATCCATTGATAAGAAAAATCAAACTTATAAATATCACTATATAGGGTTCACTTTTATTCTGGGAATAAGCTTTCTTCGATCATAGCATATTATTGTTTTAACATAGTCCTGGATTTGATTCATCTTTATTTTGTTTGGGTTTTAAAAAAAATCTATATTCATTAATGAGATGCTTCTGCAGCTTTTCTTATGATTAATAGCTTAATCAATTGTTAAAATATGAATTATTCTACAAACAAAAATGAGCCAAGCAATGTTTCATATTATTCTGTATCCTCACAAAGTTGAAGTAGCAAACTAATTTTCAAATTATTCTTTTGAAAGTTGATGGTGTCACCTGCAAAGCCATCCAATACTGGTGCTTTCTAGAGGTGAGGGGCACAAAGGAACTAGGATCTTAAAATCCCTTTTCGGTTTCTTCTATAGTTACTGGTTGTAGTTATTGTTATTATTGTTGTTGTTGTTGTTTTGATATTCTGCTCATCTCGTATAAATTTTGGCAATGAATATTTTTCTAAAAATTGCCCAGTTGTGGAGTTGAAGTTACTTCCAACCATTATTTTGTGTTTCCTGCCTTTCCTGTTTTCTAGGTTAGATTATCTTTTTTAATTTTCTGATTTCCCTTTTAGCTCTTCGATGTCCTCTTTATTCTTTTTCTATTATTATTCTTCTTCCAATAGAAGTTTTGTTATTCTTCCAATTTACTTAAATGAGTGCTTTGTTCATTTATTTTTAATCTCTCTTCTCAAGTAATAAAAGTATGTTGAGGCTACTAATTTCCCCTAAAGTACAGACTTAGTAAAATTCCACAAGTTTTTACATGGACCATTATAATTTTCATAACTTCATGAATATTTAGGAATTGCATTTCGCACGTGTTATTTTCTTTTTGGTCCAGGCATTTTCTAGGATTGATTCTTTATTTTTATTTTTAATTCTAATTGTTGATAAGCTGGGTTTTATTTTTGGAATTTTGTTATTAATTTCTATTTTGCCTTTGTAATAAAAGCATGTACTTTGTGTTTTGTGAGTTTGCTTTTGTTGACTTCCTATAATTTTGTCCCACCTCCACTATTTCCTAGCTGTATATTATAAAAATTTCAAACATCACACTAAAATACAAAGACCTGTGACATAGATCTCATATGTCTTACACCCAGGTTCAAAAAGTAATAACTAGTGGCCAATTTTGTTTTATTCATAACTTTTCCATTTCTACTTCTCCACCATCCCAAATGTATTCCTTTGAAGTCTGTCTCAGAGATCACAGGAATCGGCCTTAATATCTGCATTGTATCCGGCACAAATTCTCCAACCTTTGTGGCAGATGATACAAGTTTTCTCCCATTTTTGCTTTCTTTGATGTTGCAGTCAGGTTATCTTTACATTTTTTGGGAAGGAGAAATGATAATTAGATGTCTAATAGCTGTGGCTATTTTTTTTAAAAAAATCTACAACTCTATTTCAAAAGAAGTTTTAATGCACCCTATTCTCCATTTCTCATATACTTGTACACTTTAAGGTGTGGGTGACATTAAGTAGAAAGTTCAGTGGTGACACAAGGGAGATACAGATTGCCACTGCTCTCTAAGCCACATGGGTGCTACTGTGGGACCTGGATTCCCAGGGTTGTCACTGTGTCCTTGAGAAATTGGCTGGGTCAACCTACTTTGGGAGCTTAGGTTACAATTTTATAAGATGAGCCAGTGATCTATCCAGAAATTGTTGGAATATCTCAGCAAAGGAAATTTGATCAAATGTGGGAAAAAGGTTTAGACTGTAAAAGTAAACATCAAATATCACTAAGCTGATAAGAAGGACTTCTGTTGATTTTTTTAAGTCAGCATTCTTGCCCCCTTTCCTAGAATCTCTGACTTTCAACTCCTGGACCTCATATTTTGGCCACTAAAATAGAGATAACATACTTCACTTGGGATCTCCTGGCTGGTGATCTCAGCTTTGCTTGCCTCTATCTTTAGGGGAAGGCAGATCCCCAGCAGCCTTTCAGCAGAGATTAAGGCTGCAGATTGTGCTGGGCCAGAGGAAATACTACTAATATCTCTAAAAAAAGAAACTACATTTTAAATGATCTCAAAAGAGTAGGGAAAAGAGCTATCCAAAACAGGAGGAGTTAGAAGAGGAAACAACTAAAATAGAATTTCACAAGAAAAACACATTTATTACTGTCATGTCCAGGATGAGAAAAACTGACTGGGTTAGCATGGGGAGGGGCAGGGCAGAGAGTTCGGGTTAACTACAAACTGACTGCAAGCTACTTTTTTCAAAAAGGATGAAGTGATAGTCTAAATAAATCCTTAATTAAGTTACATTACAGAGAATGGTTGATTTGTAAAAGGACTCACAACAGTTTTCTTAAAATAGCAATCTCCCTTTAAATGTCTTTATTCATTTTCTTACTACAATTTGAATTTTAATGTTCAGAAAAGAGCTTATCTAGCATATAAAATCAAATGCACATGTAATTTGGAATACTGTGTTTCAAAGTGTTTGGAAGACCTTAGAAATTATCTTTCCGTACCTGAGTGAAGTATTTACTGTGGCTCAACTCTGGGTGAGGGCTTAGGCCTGAGGTGTGCAATGAATGAACTGCCCCAGTGTTGTAGAGCTTTGTGGAAACAAGAGACAGGCTACTGTGAGCAGAAAGGGAGCAGAAAGGTCTGTGCAATGAGAAGGTATAGGAGATTTGCCTAAAGACAGAAAAACTTTGGGTGGGTGGGGAGTGAGAAATTCAACTGGATGACGGGAAGGATAGCTCTTAGGAGGCTTTAATTTCCTGGCTAACACTGTAGGATATTCCAATTTCACCACTAAATAGAAAAAAGGATTTGAAGACATTTATAATAAGCAGGGGGATGGGTAAATGGGTAGAAACCAAAATTATAAGAAAAAATTAGAGGCACTTAGTCGTTTTCTCCTAGAGAAGACAAGGATCAGAAGGGATTTCTGAACTGTGCACTTAATAATGATTAAGATGGTAAATTTTATGTTTTGTCAATTTTACCATAATTTATTTTAAAAAAAGAACTCCCCAAGGAGATAAGGACTCCAACTGCATCCATAGAATTAAATTAAACAAAGGAATCTTTTTGGCTTTGAAGATAAACATTAGCACAAGGTACTAATAGAGGCTGTGGTTTTGCTTTCCTCTTGCTAAATCAAAGGGGAATGTAATAATTTGTAACATTTTTGTGGAACTATATGAAATTAGAAGATAAGGTTTATGGTCTGTGTTGGGTTGCGAAATCTGGTTGGTAAACAGAGCATTGGCAGGACCATTACTAGAGGGATTACACCAAGCCCTGTCTTCAAGAAAGGGATGCCTGGTGTTCAGATTCCCAAAGGCCAAGAAAAGCCCATTCTCCTGGATGTTGTGTGGAAGCCCTAGTGTGGATAACTAGGGCCAGAGGAGATAGGCCCTCCATGTTCCTGGGACATCCACACACCTGTCCTTTTGAGGTCTTCTATGTATGACATGCTGACTATACCTGATTTGAGAGCCATGAGTATGCAAAGCCAAATTCTTGGGAAGGACAGAGACTGGCTTTTTTGGTGTGAGAGAGATGAGCTCAGTTTTCAAGGGGAATACATTATTTTCCAAGGAGGTGTGATACAGTTGTGCCAAGATGGCCACTGTTTGGTCACACTTCCATCTGATTCAAGACACTGTCCCTTTAGATTTTATTTTGGATCTGATCAGTCACACTGGGGTAAGTCTCCATGGGTCCACAGTTACTTAAACAGCCATCTCTGGTGTGAGAAATGTTGTGGCTAAGTAGGAACTATGGCAGACCTGGTAGGTAGTTTGTTCTTTTCTATTTGAGCCTCACTGCTGATGGGATGGATCTGCCTCCAGGGCTGTGCCCACCCCAGTCCGAGGAGCAATGCCTCCTCTGGGAGAGAACAGCCCACCACCTCAGCACTAGCTGCACCACTGCCATTCCTGTGGTCAGAGGCACCCCTGGAGGCAGTCCTCAATGGCATTCAACAGCACATTCACTGTGCATGTACCAAAGAGGAACCCGCCTCATGTGCTGCATCTCCCCTACCCACTGGGGCCCTTTCCCCTGATCCTACCACCCTCATTCTGTCTTCTTGCTCCCCCAGCCACCCATCTGCCACAACAGCTGCTGGCTGTCTCTGGAGGTGCTTCCTCCTGAAACATCCTGCCACACTGTACTTTTAACGGGTGGTGTCTGCTCAACTTGTTATTCGCACAGAAAAATAAATCTTAGTCTCTTACCAGATACAAAAATCAATTCTACTTGCATGCAGATATGAATGAAGTGGTAAAATTTTAAAAAAAGAACTTTTGAAAGGAAGCCTAGGAGAATATGTTAATCATTTTTAGTAGGGTTAAAGATTTCTAAAATTTCTTGAACATATACTGAATACAATAGCCATCAGGGAGACACAGATGAAACACAATGAATGCCATTCCAGAACATGACACACCCTCCGAGGGGCCAGCATGAAACCACAGAGGCTGCTCAGTGTGGGCCAGGGTGAGGGCCACCAGCTCTCTGCTGGCATGAGTGCAAACTGGCAGGGTGACTGTAGAGAACTGCTTGGCACTATCTACCAACGTTTAATGTGTGCATGGACTATGGCCCAGAAATTTTACTGCCTGGGCTGCACTCACTAGAAATCATATATATGTTCACCAAGACATGTTCATGAATGTGCCTAGTTAATCCTGACAGCCCCACAAGCAAGTTACCCAAGTATGTATATCCTTCTATGTTTGTGATATATACATATATGTGTTTAATGTAAATTTATAATTTCATAAGTATATATATGAAGTACTATACAGAATTGGCATGAATGACTCAAATCTATGAATAAATCTCATACACGCAACGTTAACAAATCCAGTCACAAAAATGTATATACTGTATAGTTTCCCTTATAAAAAGTTTGACAATGGGCAAGTCCTCATCTAGAGTGTTAGATGTCAGGACTGTGGGCACCCTTGGGGGAATCAGTACCTGGAAGGGACATAGAGGGCCCCTGGGGGATGGAAACATCCCAGCCCATGACTGGGGTGCGGTTACACCAGTGTACCCACCTTGCCAAGAGTCACTGAGCTGTATCCCAGGATTTGTATTCTTTTCTGACTTTGGTTACACTTCAACAAACATTTACAACACTTGTAAAAAACAAATGGACTGATTTTTTTATATTCTCCAAGAAAAACATGCATTTCAGAAAAAGGCATTTGTGAAACCAACTACAGCTCCAGTTTGTGGAAACTCAGACCATGAGGGGAGAGGAGCTGAGCTCCCACACCTGGAATCAGTGGACTTCTCATGGGTCACTTCCCCCTGTCCCAGGCAAGTTATGAGATCAGGAGCTGCCTCACCTCATCCCACACATGGGCCATGCACTCTCGTGGCACTGTAGGCAGAGTGGTGTCCTTAGTATCACAGAGGATGTGTCTCTAGGGTGTGGTCATGAGCATAGAGGTATCTGAAGGATGCATTATAGTTGCACAACAATTTAACAATTACATTCCCATTTAATCTTTATAGCCATAAGAGATGTAAGGTAGAAACGCTCTCCAATTTTTCCGATGAAGAAGGTAAGATTCAGAGAGGCCATTGGCATGGTCAAGTTCCCAGTCAGTATGGGGAAAGCAATGGGTGGCCCTCCCAAAGCCTAGGGCCAAATGATTTCTATTGCACTGGATAAGAGAAAGCCAGCAAAGAGGATAGGAATGACTATATAGAAGTTGGTTTAGACCAAATTGGACAGATTGGGAACATGAGGATATGAGGAAGTTATCCAGAGTGTGGCTGTGAAGGTCCTGAAAGACCCCAGATCTGAGATGAATGTAGCCAAAGGACTTCGCTTGAACTGGAAAATCATGTAAAGTTAGAATGGAAAGATGATGATGTGATGAACATCAGCAATAAATTAAATCTGAAACAATGTACAAGTAAGAATGAAGCAAGAACAGAGGGCAGGTAGTGAAATACTTTAGGAAGCTCTTCCAATATCAGCCGGGCCTGAGGAGCTGGTGATCTGAGTTAGAGGGTAGACAGTGGGCAAGAAAGGGGTGGTGAGAACAGGAGGACTATCAAAGGGAGAACCAACATGGCTGCAGAACTGATTTGTGAAGGGAGCAAAGCGAGACAGCCCAACATGTTAAAGTTGGAAAATGATGGAAATTATCTGAAAAACAACTGCAAGCCGACAAAACAGTTATGTTGAAGAACAAAGAAGGTTCCCCCCTCCCTAAAAAAGGAGAGAAATATAAGTTTCAGTAGAGTTGAGGATAATTTTTAAAAGTTGAGATTTCTGCCCAAGAATTATAGTTAAGACAAATCATTATTGGTTTTTGAAAATATTTTCCAGTCTTTATTTCCATGAGTAACACACCATAGTTACACTGTTTACCATAATATTCTGCAGAATTCCACATGCTTTTAAGAAGCAGAAACATAAAGAACGTCATGGTTAGGTAGCAGCTATCCAAGTTCTTTCCCATGCTTGTTTGGGGTGGGGGCTAAAGGCCATTCTAGTTGAACTTCCTAGGAATACCAAAATGTCTCTGTGCATGAGTGAGAAATCGACTCACTGAATCAGAACTACTGTGTTGATAACGAAAATTCTCAAACATGGCATAGACGAATATCTCCATGAAGACAACACAGTAGGAAGCTCGAAACTGGGAACAGGAATTTGGATTCAGTCTTGATTTTGCTATGAAGCTGTGATCTTGAAAAAAATCACTTTAGTTTTCTGGGCCTTGTTTTCTTCATACGGCAAATAAGACCTTATAAGTCCTCCATGTTGCTAAGGCCTTTCCACCTCTAAGATTCCATGTATGGTACAGGACTCCAATTAATTATGACTTGGTCAAGTTTAAAGCTTTGCAAAGCCTCACACTGTTCTGTTCTGAAGGGAGACTCCACCAATCCAATACATAATTTTGTGTAAATCATTAGACAAGACTATTCTGTATGAACAGAAATGACTTCAGAATCAATGAGGTTTAAAAGGTTGAAGCTCAAATAGTGGATACCAAAATAAAGTACTGAGGTTAGTACAAATGGAGGATTCTTGGTTGATAATTCTGGCATTTCCCCAGCACTTGGTGGCAGCAGAAAGACCAGGGAGTTAACAGGTTGAGTGATCTCACTGTGTTTGATATGACAGTAACTGAGGAAACCATCTGTGTCCCATGCTCCCTCTGTGCCTGAAACATCAAAATAAGATGTCACAGCTAGAAGATGAAGTTCATGGATAGGACTAAGTTAACAAAAACAGATATGGGGCAGAAAAGAATTCAAGCTCAGGTGCCTTAAGAAGAGCATGCTGAAGACAGAAGCAAATGAATACTTACTAAGTAAGCATTTACTATAAACCAGAATCTGATGTATTGCTCCCTGCAGCTCACAACAGTGATATCTAGAATTATTTCATAATTTCACAGATGAAGAAATAATCTCTGAGAGGTAGCATGACTTGCCCAGGAAACACAGTAATGAGTGAAAGGGACAGAAAGAAAATTTAGGTCTTTTCAGCTATAAAGCACATATGCCTTCAGCTTCCCCAGCACCCAGGAAACATCAGTGGATCTCTTTTGGATGATGGAATTCACCATCTTTGGCCTTTGGTCAAAACATGTGAGTGTTAAAAGCACTTCTTCACTGTTTACCTCAGTGTGCAAACCATTCTGCCTGGAAGGTTACAAGGAGGTAAAATGCATGACATGATTTTTTGGCTGCTTTCTTCTGCAAGACTAGGACATGCTGCCAGGGGAGTCCCTAAGATGTAACAAAGAAGTAATTTACCTTGATGAATAAATAAATCTGACCCATAGACATGGACATTTTTTAGCCTATATGATTGAACAGAACCACGTGTCTGCTTCTGAAAGCTTTTTGGGAAGCCTTTGGGCAGCAGAAAATTCTAGGGAAAACATGTTCTTTCCATGGCCATAGCATGAAGGTAGTTCACACGGGTCCAAAATGGCATGAGCCTGAGGCAGAGGAAGCTGCTGCAACCCTCCCCTGCACCGCCCCCACCCTGCTGTCAGCCTGCCTCCCTTAGGCCAAGCCCCAACCACATCCATATTTCTCTTCCTGCATTGTAACATAGGACCCCGCTCAAAACATGACTTGTAAAGCTAGAAAGAAAATTCCCTTTAGTTGTTTGATTTGGCTTCTGTGGAAGAAGAAGACTAATGCTTTTAAACCAGCTCTCATGCTGACTGAATCTAGAAGTGCAATTCTAATAATCAAACCACTGTTGATATAAGTCACTCAGTAAACTTAAAGGCTGGACACCTACCAGAGCTGGTGATGAGGGATGCTTTCTATATCTCTGAAATATCAAATACAGAGAAAGAGATAGTTCTTACTCTCATCAGGCCTTATGACACAGGAAAGAAGTTTATTTCAAGAAAACAACACAATGCCCCTTGGCAGTCCATGGGATGAAAGAAAGTCAAGGATTTTTGGTTGATAATTTTGGGGAACCTCATAAAAGGGTAGAAAATACATCTGTATCCAGGTCAGAGATAAGAGCAGTTCTGAAAGGGAAGTGGCCAGAGTTATCTTGGGTCACAAATTCAAGCAACAATGCTTTATGTTTGTGTGAGACCTTACTGTTTCCCAAGCAACCCCTCAAGTTATCTCATTCATGGGCTCTCAGGAAATGCAAAAGTAGACCAGTATCTTACAAGGCTCATTGCTTCACCCTCTGAGTTTCCCCTTCTAAGTTTACTTTATTGGGGAACTCATGCACTTATAAGATTTAAACAATCATTTCTAACCCTGTATACATTATCCCAAATTCTGGTTTAAAATGGTGTCTGGATCTCAGGAACCAATGTGCTTCTCCCACTGTCTTATCAAAATATTAAAGAATATCCAGAAAAAGGAAATTAACAACATCAAAAAGTAAAATTTGCAGACAAACCTAATAATGTCAGAATACGTAAGCCAATCAGAGCCTAAGAAACCATCTGGAAAAAGATAGGAACATGCCATACCTCTCTCCACAGTGGGTCTGTCTCTGGGTTTAAAACATTCTTTCTCTATCAAGGTAAACAGTGGAGGACTTCCAGCCAAGATGGAGGCATAGGTAGACGCACTGTGCCTCCTCACACAATGAAGATAGGGACAACAACAATATAGAAACAAAATAACAACCAGAACTGACAGAAAATTGAAGTGTATGGAAGTCGGACACCCAAAGATTTAAAAATAGACACGTTCATCCAGGCTGGTAGGAGGGGTGGAGTCGGGCTGGGCAAGGGATGCAGAGCAGAGACCTGACCAACCGGGGTGGCAGCACGCAAGTCCACAGCAGGCAGAC
Organism: Trachops cirrhosus; assembly: GCA_028533065.1. NCBI lineage: Eukaryota > Metazoa > Chordata > Mammalia > Chiroptera > Phyllostomidae > Trachops > Trachops cirrhosus. Next base: position 58,729,384 of record CM052545.1, on the reverse strand, counting down.
CCTGGGCACACAAGCGGTGGTGGCTGGCGGGCCAGGCCAGGGGCGTGGTGAACAGCAGACACGGTGAGGCGGCCATTGTGAAGCAAGGCACTGCATGCAACTCAGGGTCCCAGCGCTGGGAAATAGAGCTTTGGGTCACTGACTGAAAAGGAAGGTCCCATGGGGTACACAGGCCCACCCACACTGGAATTGGTGCCAGAGGGGCCCAGTTAGCTTTTGGAAAGCGGTGGAAGGGTCTGAGGTCCTACAGAGAGCAGAGCAAGTGCCATTGTTCATTCTCAGACCCCGCCCCCACATACAGTGTCATAACCCAGAGGGTGCCCTGCCCTGGTGAACTCCTAAAGCCCTGCACCTCACTACAGGAGCTCAACAAGACCAAAAAAAAAACCAGCAAAAAGATGGCTGAAACAGAAGAAGAATTGAAAGAAAGCCCCAGAACCCATCCTTTTAAGCGACCAAGAGATAGCCAACCTATCAGGTGCACAGTTCAAAGTACTGGTGATCAGGATACTCACAGAATTGGTTGATTTTGGTCGCAAATTAGATGAAAAAATGCAGGCTACAATAAGTTTAATGAAGAAAAATGCACAGGGAACCAATGGTGATGGAATGAAAGATGGGTCTCACATCAATGGAGTGGAGCAGAAGGAAGAAAAATATATACAACCAGAAAAGAATGAAGAAATAAGAATTCAAAA
>CM052545.1:58677616-58728186 GCA_028533065.1 Trachops cirrhosus | reverse complement strand
GGGAAATGTAGAAGCTAAAGAACTTATGACACATGGACTGAAGTAAAGGTGGGGAATGTGGGTGGGAGAGGGTGTTCAGGGTGGAGGGGAATGAAGGGGGGATAATAGGACAACTGTAATAGCATAATCAATAAAATAAATTTTTTAAAAAAAGAAGCACAAATAGGTAGTTACAGAATAGCCATTGGGATGTAAAAAACAGCATAGGAAGTGGAGTAGTCAAAGAACTTAAACACATGAGCCATAAACATGAACAATGGTGTGGGGATTGCCTGAGGGTGCTGGGGGTGCTGGGTGGAGTGGGGTAAATGGGGAAAATTAGGACAACTAATAGCATAATCAATAAAATATAATTAAAACAAGAAAAAAAAAGAATAAAGAACTATGATGGGTGGTCATAATGAATGGCCCAAGCTCAAGGTCCCCAAATCTGTGCTTGGTGCAGCTCAGTCGGACACAGGGCCATGTTCTTACCAACCGAAGGCAGAGGTTCTTAATCTGAGCCCAAAGAATGAGTATCAGAAAGTGGTGAGGTCACTGTAAGTGTATGTGAAAATGAGCATATATGAATTTTTCTGAGAAAAAAGCCTGAAATTTTATCTGATATTCTAAAAAGGCCATCCCCTTTCAAGAAGGCACATCACATTGGCCCTATCCTCTCATTTCAAGCATATCTAATTCACTGTACATATCAATAAATATGTACTGAATGAACAAATAAGTATTTAATGACTTATTAGTATATGCCTACATTTACGTTTTAACCTCAAGTATAAAATTTTTATTTGGCAAGTATTTATTGAGTGGCAACTTTGTCCAAGCACCTTATTAGAAAATGGAATGACAAGGACAAAAAATGATATTCCTGCTCACAAAGACCTCACCATCTAGTGGGCAGATAGACGATAGCAAATGTATTCCAATGGAAGAATTATAAATGGGAGTGTGTGTCATGTTCAGAAAATCAATACCTGACCTATTAAAGGAGTTTAGGGATGGCTTTACAACTACAGTGGTGTTTGAGTGAAGCCGAGAGTAACGATGAGGGTAGAGCTCGGAGTGGTTCCTCGAACAGTTCAATTTCATGGACTGGAAACTCAAGATGTCACAGAGTGAGTCTTACATGGAGACTGAGGACCAATCCCCAATTATACTATATGTGGATTCATTTTATTGTGGTTTCACCATAGTTTGTCAGGGTCAAGGGAGAGAGGGAGAGGCGTTCTAGGAGAAATTCTGTGAAAATATGGAGGCACAGGAGATCGTGTGCATTCTTGGAACTGCAGGGGGCTCAGTGCTGGGATGCCACAGTCCTCCTTGTACAGGTTCGGCTGACAGAAAGACCAGTTCAGTGCAGAGATACAAATATTTACATTTCTGTGAATGACAGTCCACTGTAGTACTTTTACAAAAGCCTCTACAACAAATATCAATCATTAGGGGACTAGATAAAAAAAACTTCTGGTGCAGTATCTTCATATAATGTAACATTTTGGAACAAGTTACATCTGTTTCAAATTTTAAAACATCTTCACAATAGTATATACTATACAATGACAGGATATTATCTCACATTTGTAAACACAGGCAATAAAAACAATGCATGTGTGTTGACATATGTTTCAGTGATTGTTATATGCTGAGTGTGTTGATGGCTCCAATTTTCATCCTTCTCTATTTTTACTCTTAACCATGGCTTTTGCAGATTATTCATCACAAGCAAAATCTACTTTCCCATTCATTGGTATTGAGTTCAGCCATGTGACTTGCTTTGGTCAGTGGATACTAGCAGTTGTGATACAAGAAGAGGCTTGAAAAATTTCTTATACCACTCACACTCTTGTGCTTGGCCACCACTCTGAAGACATGTCTGGACAAGCCTTCTGGAGGATGAAAAACAAATGGCTGAGTCACCCAAGTCATCCCAGCAAAGACCACCCTAGTTCTGCCTTTAGCCAGCTGGTTCTCCAGTCATACGAGCAGAAGCAGCCAAGATCAGAAGAGGCATCTGGTTGACTGAGAGCTGACCAGAGGCAATGAGCAAGGCCAGCTAAGATCTTAAACTAGCCTAGATCAGCTGAACTTTGAGGACTTGTAAAATAAATGACTGTTATTGTATGTCTTTGAGGTTTTGTTGTAATGTTAGGGCACATTATTTTAGCTATAGATAATTAATATGATGTATTTGTATATAATACAGGCTTGCCAAAAATCTGGACAGATGCACACCAAACTAGGGAATGGAATTATTGGTCAACATTGTATCCAAACACTGAGAGTATTTCTCTTCCCTCTAGGAAATAGAACTGCTACTTTTGATTTGATCCATATTCCTTTAATTTATTCTTAAAATGCCAAAAATAGATTAGGTAAGAGAATAGGTCCTAACCCCAGTAGCTGCCTAAAGTATTAAGATTAAGTCTAAATGGCTACAATACTGACTTTGTCAAAACTTCTAGAATGATAAGCTTTCGTTCCTGCCCGCAACACTAATAGTCTGAAATCAGTCAACAAGCCACTTAACCCCTATTTTAGCCCATTTTTCTTTTGCAAAGATCCAAGTGGCTCCTGCTGGGGGTGAAGTCATCAAGGCAATAATTGTTTCTACCATGAATAGGAAAGCCCTGATGAAAAACTGTTAAAACTACCTGAAATGCTGTACAGATAAGCAAAGAGGCTGAAAGTGCTTAGTGTGGTGATGATGATGATGATGATAAGTTTATTTTTATGCACAGTGACAGCCAACTGCCATATGATCTCTTAGACATCTTGTAGTTGATCTAGTTTGGCCTTTCAGATTACTAAAATACATGAGCTATTTTATTAACTCATGTCAACTGTCTGGAAGAAGATATGATTATTATTTAACCTGTATCAAGTCTTGAAAAAAGAAAATAATTACAAACTATTATTGATTTGGTTGGATTATTCCCCCTATATCAAGCTTCAACAAATACTGTTAACTGCCTGTGAGGCATTTAAAATAGCTGTAGAAATCCAAAATATCAGAGGCTCGTTGGCTGGTGTGAAACACAGAACTTAGAGGGAATAGAATTAAAAAACAGTATAAAAATTAGTAAGGCTTAGGGACTGGAAGTATCTGGTTCCACTTCCTAATAACTATGTGACCCCTAAGTGTCTTAACTTTTCTGTCTCAGTTCCCTTATCCATTCAATGGAAATAATCAAGGTACCTTTGCTATAAAAATCAAATTCAGTCATTTGCCACCATCTCCCTATTTCTACCCTCAGATTAGTAAGAAGCCTGGCAAAGGATCAATGAAGAACTGATAAGCTAATACTATTGACACTCCCTGTATTCCTTATAATCAAAACGTTTTGACTCATTAACTTCCCTTCTTCCAATATGCTTTAATATTCTAACATCTGCTTGATTGGTGATGTAAAACAAGATCTGCTATACTTCGCTTAGGACAGTTCCATTATTAACCCATCCTCTTAAATCCATAGTATGTGCAAGGGGAAACAACCACACATTTAAACATTACAAGAGCCTGGCCAGGAGACAAAATAGTTTGCCCAACATTACACTAATTAAGCAGGAATAACAATCCAGGATCCTATGTCCATGTCCCAGTGACCTCTAAAATATTTTCCAACCAGTGTATGTCTATAGAACCAATCCATAGTGATTATAGCTAAGAATGTTGAATATGCAAAATATTTCTATTTAGATAAAAAATGCATTGCTTATTCATAAGAAAACTGGAATATCATCCTTAATGTCAAGTTTGATGAGAGCTTGCTGTGACAACTTCAAACCTTCTAACCAAAAGCAACCTATGGGCTTCCCTTCCAAGTTCTCTGTCATTCACATGGATTCTGCTGAGCACTGCCAGTCCCACTAACTGCCCTTCCTTCCTATATAGTGGCAGCTGCCTGTGGTGACACACCTCCCAAAGCCATGCTTCTCAGTTCCAGTTACACCCGGCTCTTGGCTGGGTTGGCCCACAGACTACATTAGAAGTCCTTCCACTTTGTGCCCTGCTTTTAGATTCTTTGCTAATTGCCTATTTCTTTTGAGGGGCACAAAAACTGCCTTAACTCCCTGCCCCAGTAGGCAGGATGTTCTCTGCTCTCAGATGTCTCAGCCCTTTCAAATATAGTCATGATCTTGGGAAAATAAGTAATTAGCCTGATGGAGAATAAATGGCCATTTCAGCAGTTTTCTCACCACTGGGTTTCAAAGTAATAGAAGCCCAAGCAGGTCAAAAAGAAGGTGAGTGCTGTTGGGTCCCAACACCCCACTGAGCTCAAATACCAACTACTGGCACCCAAAGCTCATTAGTTTTACCCCAACACCGCTAATCGCCTTGAGTGCTGACTCAGCTTTCATGGACACTGAAGAGGCATTCATTAACGTTTTCACCTCGAACTGCCCTGGATGGCCCCAAGATCAAAACCTCACAAGTTGACATTAACTTGAAGAAGAGTACACCAAGCACTTCAGTAAGAGAACATGGTCCTCTTTGTAGAGTCACTGTAAAAACAAACATTGTTTCTATCATTCCCCTTATAAGAATTTTAGCATATTATTGTAGACAGTATTCTTTCCATTTTGGCAACTGTAGAATGGCAGTGTTTTGAGATCTGTGGGCATAACCCTTTAGATCAGGGTTTCTCAACCTCAACACTATGGACATTTTGGGATGAATAATTCTTTGTCATGAAAACTGTTCTGTGTATTGGAGATCTGAACAGCATACCTGGCCCACTACCCACTAAAATCAGTAGCATCCTCCCTGGACCCCAAAGGACATGACAGCAACCAAAAATGACTCCAGAGGTTGTCAAAAATCCCAGGGAGGAAAACATCCCTGCTGAAAACTGCTGCTTTAGAAGATTGCAATCTGCATTAAAAATACAGAATAGAATAAAACAGAATAGGGCAGAAAATATCAAACAATGTCACATAAGGTAGTAGAAAGTATTCTGTCATGAACACATATTTCATACTTGTTTGTATGCATATGCATGTAAATAATGTGGATCATGGTAAAAAAAAGTTTGAAAAATAATGAGAGAGTACCTTTACTCTCAAAAACCAATTATTTATCTGAGCTATTGCTAGGAGATGGGTATTAATCTCCCACTTAGAAATCTTTATTTTGACTTTTAGCCAAGATGGAGGCGTAGGCAGACACACTGTGCCTCTTCGCACAACCAAAATAAGGACAACAAAAATTTAGAAATAAAAAAACAACCAGTACTGACATAAAATTGAACTGAAGGGAAGTCCGACAACCAAGGAGTTAAAATGGACACATTCATCCAGATGAGTAGAAGGGGTGGAGTCGGGCGGCCGGGAGGAGAGGGGTCACGGCAGAAAAAGCAGTGGCTGGTAGACCCCGGGTGCAGGGCAGCAGCGGGTGAACTCAGCGAGGCGGCAGATTGTGGAGGGGTGTGGCATGCTAGGCAGCAGGCTGACTGGGCAGTCCCACATTCATGTGCAGATAAACCAGGCAAAACTGGGGAGCGAGACAGACCAAACAACCCAGGGTTCCCTGCGAACAAGCGCAGGGAAATAAAGCCTCAAAACACTGATTGAAAACACCTGTGGGGGTTGAGGTGCTGGGATAAACTCCCAGCCTCACAGGAGAGTTCGTTGGAGATATCCACAGGGTTCTAGAATGTACACAAGCCCACCCACACGGAAATCAGCACCAGAAGGGCCCAGTTTGCTTGCGGGAAGCAGCAAGCAGAAGGGACTGAAATCCAGCACAGAGCAGAGCAAACGCCATTGTTCTCTCTCGGACCCCTCCTCCACTAATAGAGTCACAATGCAGCCATGTGGGTTGCCCTGCCCTGGTGAATACCTAAGTCTCTGCCCCTTACTACATAAGAGGCACACTAAGACAAAAGAAATGGCCCAAATGAGAGAACAGATCAAAGCTCCAGAAAAAATAAAACTAAGTGACCAAGAGAGAGACAACCTATCAGATGCAGTTCAAAGCACTGTGATCAGGATGCTCACAGAATTGGTTGAGTTTGGTCGCAAATTAGATGAAAAAATGAAGGCTACACTAAGTGAAATGAAGGAAAATGTCCAGGGAACCAATAGTGATGGGAAGAAAACTGGGACTCATATCAGTGGAATGGACCAGAAGGAAGAAACAACCAACCAGAAAAGAAGGAAGAAATAAGAATTCAAAAAATGAGGAGAGGCTTAGGAACCTCCAAGACACCTTTAAACGTTCCAACATCTGAATTATAGGGGTACCAGAAGGGGGAGAGGAAGACCAAGAAATTGAAAACTTATTTGAACAAATAATGAAGGAGAACTTTCCCAATCTGGCAAAGGAAATAGACTTCCAGGAAGTCCAGGAAGCTCAGAGAATCCCAAAGAAGTTGGACCCAAGGAGGAACACACCAAGGCACATCATAATTACATTAACCAAGGTAAAAATGAAGGAGAGAATCCTAGAAGCAGCAAGAGATAAGGGGATAGTAACCTACAAAGGAATTCCCATCAGACTGTCAGCTGATTTCTCAAAGGAGAACTTGCAGGCAAGAAGGGGCTGGAAAGAAGTATTCCAAGTCATGAAAGGCAAGGATCTACATCCCAGATTGTTCTATCCAGCAAAGCTTTCATTTAGAATGGAAGGGCAGATAAAGTGCTTCTCACATAAGGTCAAGTTAAAGGAGTTCATCATCACCAAGCTCTTATAATATGAAATGTTAAAGGGACTTATCTAAGAAAAATAAAATAAAAAACCTGTATAGTAAAATGACAGCAAACTCACAACTATTAACAACCACACCTAAAACAAAAACAAAAACGGACTAAGCAAACAACTAGAACAGGAACAGAACCACAGAAATGGAGATCACATGGAGGGTTAGCAACAGGGGAGTGGGAGGAGGAGAGAGGGGGAAAAGGTACAGAGAATAAGTAGCATGAATGGTAGGTAGAAAATAGACAGGGTGAGGGCAAGAATAGTAGGGGAAATGTAGAAGCTAAAGAACTTATAAGTATGACACATGGACATGAACTAAAGGAGGGGAATGTGGGTGGGAAAGGGTGTGCAGGGTGGAGGGGAGTGAAGGTAGGAAATGGGACAACTGTAATAGCATAATCAATAAAATATATTAAAAAAAGAAATCTCTATTTTTCCTCAGTAACTTATTACATGCTTTTGTTTGGTTGTTTTTAATTTAATATGGTTTCATTTCCACAACCACTATCTTATTAAGGCAATTATGATTTATCTCGATCTCAGATAACAAATAATTATCAAAATAGAACATAAGGAGTTATTCAGCCGATTAGTGAGTCTTTACTATGTGCCACAGGAAATGTGTGAATTCAAATCTTGTCATCTTGGTTCTTGTCATCAATTTCAGGAGATAATCTATTAAATAACATCTATATAGGTCTTGCTATATGTGACAGACATATCACACAGAGCTAGTTGAATATCAAGTCATATAAGAAATGGTATCTTCTCAGGGATATATAATGTGAACACATAAAGACTGGTAAAATAATGTTTAAGAATACCAAAGCTTCAGTTTCAAGTCAAGCTTCACAAAACACATGCACACACAAAGGAATACAGAAGATATGCTCTTAGATTTGGCCATATTACCATGGAAAATGGAAGTGAAGTTTTGTAAGCAGTGGTAGAGCAAGTTCTCAAGTTGAAAATAAACCTTTGGAGTGAGGTAGAAATGCTGAGTGTTTGGAAATAAAACAGATATGGGTCAAGATATGAACCATAGGCAGGAGGCCTAGTCAAAAGTGAGAAGTCGTACAAGCAAGAAAATTCCCAAAGGTGAGAGGAAGAACTAGAAGTCAAGGGTCCAATATCTAAGATTAGAATCAAGCCAAAGATCAAGTGAAATTTTGTCCATTTTTCTCTCACATATTTCCTTTCAAATGTGATTTCAAGATCTGACCATGTAGTTATGCAGAAAGTGGGTGAAATAAGGAAAAGACAAAGAATGTTAACTAATTAATCTTTTGAATAGGAAATAGGATCAGTAATTAAGACAAAGGACAATGCAATTTGTAGGACAAAGCCTGGGTCTTTGGGGGCCCACATGGGGTAAAATGAGAAAGCAAAGTCAGTGAAGGAGGGTTTGTCAATGAAAAATGATACCAGGAGATACAGGACAATGTTTTAAAAAGTGGTCTTAATCAGCAGCAGCAAATACCAAATGCTGCAAGCATATGAGTAAAGACAGTGGGGGATGAGGGGCTGGGCATCCCAGTGCATTGCCCCTGCCCTCGCCAGAGCAGTTTCCCAGAATGTGTGCTCTCCCGGCTGAGGTGGGCTTTCTGGGGCTTCAGGTAACAGATGAGGGCTCCTTTGACAAGGAGAAATCTCTAAAGCTTTTCTGTTTTTGTCTGCTTTTGTTTGATCGTTGTAAATTTAATTTGGATTGTCTTTCAACAACTGATGTCCACTTTGTTTCCTACAGACAGTTTTGGTGATTGGTGTCTTTGTGTAGATTATAAATTACTTTGTGTAGATTATAAAGTATTTAGAAATACTTTAAATTCACTTTTACAGAGTTGTTTTCTAATTTATTTGATATTTTTGGCCATATTTGTTCTCATTGTTTTTTTATTTCTTGTTCTTTTTCTGGTTTTCAGATTTCAGTGTCCACATTACTAATTTTCATTCTTTCTAGCTTGATATTAAAATATGTAAGGACATGAATTAATTCTACTTATACTACTGACTTTATAGTTATCACTGGCATGCAGTGTTATCATTTGATTCTTATCGAACTACAGACTTAATTGCCTCCTAATTCAAGGGTTCTAAAGAAAATACCTTTTAATCCTGTAGTAGTTTTATAAATTTTATTTTTCCCTTTATGAAATTTTCACTTGTAGTCAAACTGTGAGTTTAATATCAGTTAAGCTTTCAGGAAACTTAATATATATATATATATATTTTTTTTGTGGCCATATATACATCTTTGTAAATGTTCCACAGACTTTTGAAAAGACTTCCTATTTTGTTTTTAGAATAGGTAGCCTTCTGGTACCTATTTATTATATTAAAATTAAGCATCTTTTTGAGAGTTCCATGTTTATTTCTTCCAATTGCTATGGCAAGGATTCAAATGGGTATATTAGAATGTTCCACCAGGTTCATGATACTAAAAAAAAATCTCTGCTTGCTCTGTGGATTACATTAATGTCAGTCTCCTGATTTTGACATTATATCATAGTTATTTATACAAGATGTTAAAACTGAGGAAAGCTGGGTCAGATCTTTTGCTTCATTTAAAGTCTCTCATGTTGAATTTTACACTGATGTAAATTTTGTCACTCTAGCCTGTTTAATTTTATTTCCTTTCTTTTCTCAGTTTGAGAGTGCATCTGTGAGTGCCCATGTGCCTAAGTCAGTTTTGACCATGCTTATACTTGTAAACATTTTATATGCCTCTTGTAAACACCAATTCCCATCACAGATTATTAATTCTGTTTTGTACTATGTAATTTCAGTTTACCCAATTTTTGCAATGTCTTAACTTTCTTTACCTTAGCCATTTGAGATCATTTGGATGGTTAAAAATTCATAAGTCACAAAGGTTTTCCCCTTAAAACTCTGTAATAAGAGGCTAAAGTTTACTGAAATACAGTATTTTGAGGAAGACATGTAATGCCAATTTCATTTTTCTTCTTTTGAGGAAACCTGTTTTTGTCATTTAGATGATTGTAGAATTTGTTTTGTTTCTCCCTTTCCCCTTTTCATCCTTTGATCAAACTTGTCTCTTTGGAGTTGGGATACATTGAGGCCACTTTCGTTGCTTTTGCCTGGTATTCAGTTAATCTCAAGACTGAAATCTTGTTAAGAAAACAAATATGACAGAGTTTTCTGGTTTCCTCCTATTTCATGCTGAAACTCTGCATCAGGGAGAGACAGGAAGAGAAGGTATTCTTTCTGACTCCTCTGATTGGGCATGTTCTTCTGAACCACCACACTTAGGTTCGATCATGTTTCTGCCTGCTGACCTTACAGGACACGGGACGTGAATCTGTATTTGTCCATAGTTAGGGCTGAAATGACTTTTATTTTTCCAAGTCCCCAGTGAAAGCTGTCAGGGCCAGAAGAAGGGAGAAGAAAAATGTTCGGTATTTTCTGGGATTTCCTTTGTCAAATTAAAAGTGAAATAAATAGCCTATAAACAGGCAGGAGGTAGGGAGTGAACACAGGAGCTGCTATGCCCAGGCTGAGACCTGAAATTAGCTGTGCTGAGCGCCCACCTGTCCCTGACACACAACATACTAGTGGTCCCTGGAGAGTGGGGAACCTCCAGGCCCCAACCTGCCCCTGCAGGTGTGAGTGCGGCTTGTTCAATCCTGGCACCTGGTGCTTCCCAGGGTTGACTCAAGATCTACACTCAGCCACTGCCCTCCAGCACACCTCACCTCAGGGGTTCCCATGGTCCCCTGCTTCCTTTCCAAGCCAAGCTTTTCTCCGCTGGCTCCTGGCCTGATGACCCCCTCCTCAATCTGGATCTCCCTGAATTACCTCTTAGAGAAGTTTTTTGTTTGTTTGTACATGGATGGAGACTTGCTCTTCTTGTTCCATTACCCACACTACCTTCTTCTTACTGCTATTATTTCTTTGGCCATTTCACTGGGGATTTGGGAAAAGGGAAGGCTTACATGCAGAGGTTCATATTACCACATTGAACTAAAATACATCTTTAATTTTCATAATATCTGGTTAACCTGTGATTGATTTTCATTCCCTCAAAGTAGAAAAAAAAAGTGGATTCTCTTCTCCTGAGGGCATGAGGTGTATCAGAGTGAAGTAAAAAGTCACTAGCAGCAATCATTTCCTGGGGTGCTCTTTGGGGCCAGCACACACTGTGCTTCCAGCTGCATGCTTGACCATTGCTGGGGACTGGGCCACCCGATTTCCAGAGACTTCCTACATAACTGCAGGTGGCAGCCTGAGACAGCCTATCCTGTTCCCTGCCTCCATCCCCAGGATGGTCTGCTCTTACCTTGCACTCTTCACCTTCATTCCTTTCAAATGCTTTCCCCCTTTCCTGCCTGGGTTTTAAAAACACAGTATAGAGGCTTCCTATTGAATGTCCTGTTTCTCCCTTGCTGCCTTTAAGATTCTCTCTTTGTCTTGAAACTTTGCCATTTTAATTATGATGTGTCTTGAGGTGGGCCTGTTTGGGTTCCTCTTGATCGGGACTCTCTGTGTTTCCTGGATTCGTGTGACCTGTCTCTATTCTACGTCTACAAAATGATACTTCAGGGGAAGGAGAGGGAGGGAATAGAGCATGAAAAAGAAACAGAGATGGAGTGCTCAAGGGACACAGAGTTGATTCTGTCTAATTATACGTTTTATATTCCCCTATTGCTCTGTTTAATTATTGATGTGGAAAGTGTTTCCTTTTAGGGAGGTGAGTAATCAAAAGCCCTCAGGACCCAGAAGACAGACTTTGCCGGCTTTGGGTTTGGTAATTAAGGCATTATCAGTCACAGCTGGAGTGGAGCAGGCCCCTGTGGGCAGTGGAGCACCACTGCCCACAGCTCAAAGCACCAAGAGCTGGTGAGAGCAGAATCTTGGGAAGCGCATGCACCTAAGACAGCCTTGGAGTCAAGCAGCTTCTGTGAACAGTGACTGACAAACAGAAAAGAAGACAAACACCGCAGTTTACTCCCCTTCTGCTCATTGATTCTCTTCCTTCTACAGTGATGTGTTCATAGACTCCCAACTATTGCTGCAGCTGATCTGGCTTTGTGGATTTCAACCCCCCTCCTTCATTATCTCTAATTGTTTGGAGACTTCAAGTCACAAAAGCCTAATATTCGAAGTGTCAATACTGTTTTTGTTTAATGTGTAATTGAACTACTATGGCCTCAACAGATATCACTAATAATTTTCTCCTTTTTTTTAAACCAACATCCTCCAATATTCATTTCCCTCAGCCCCAGGAAAAGGCAGTGCCTCTTGGGTGGCATATTGAATGTCATTGGAATGAGGGAGTAGAAATGGGAGTAGACAGACTGATGTGGTAGATTTTGGCTGGGGATTCAATTCAGTACAGATCATACCATGAAGGAAATCATAATCCAATGTAGCTGATGAATGTTTCTGTTTCCTTGTCTGTAAAATGCGGAGGCTCCACTGCATGATCTCCAAAGTCTCTTTCAATTCCATCATTCTGGGTATGTGGATGAAGGAATGAAAACTTGGACAAGTGGCACAAAGCTGGAGGAAGACACACAGGTGAGCTACTCTGATCTCCCTTCACCAAGGGACTTGTGGCCCAGCTGCGTGAGGTGTGGTTAGTTGATAGTTTCCAGCTGTTAGAATCCTGAGGGTCATCTCAGCTACTGAGCAGACTTTGCTCCAGGTGGCTCTTGGTCAATCACAGAATGGTGGTGACACAGGTGCTTAGCCCAGTCTGCCCTTGTTGGAGCTTCTCTGAGGAGCAGTCTTTGCTTCAGATCTCCTGGTGGGGCTGGCACTGACTATCAGGTCTGTCCAATCAGCTTCCTTCCCTTTCTCTTTACAGGTGACCCTCTCCAAACCACCTTTACTCTTCTCTGGATCTGCTTCCTGGAACACCCAAGGAATGACAGACAATACATTGTATAACCAAGTGGCATAAAAGCAAATGGCATACAACAGTGGTAAGTTCAACCACTGAAGGAGCCACTGGGAAAAGCAAAGTCATAAAGGAACTGTAATTTATCTTTGAAGGATGAGTGAGGTTTTAATGGGTAGAAAAGAAGGAAATGGGCATCTCAAGCAGAGGGGTGGACACATGCACAAAGGCACAGTGATACAAAGGTGAAGTATGTGGGACCAAGGGTACCAGTGGGAATAGCATGTGGATGGATGCAGTGGGGGCAGGAGGGTGCATTGGGAAGATAAAGCTGGAAAATATGGGATCCAAGATATACAGCTGTCATACATGCCTAATGTATGTAGTCATATTGGTTTGTAGACTCTGATTAGGAGAGAGGTAACCCAGGGAGAATAATAAGGTACCTAAAGCAATAAAATGTGGACAATTCCATAGCCTAGTACTTTTGACACCCCCGCAAAAAAGATGTTTTATTCTATGTTGTAGGTGGTTTCCTTGAACAGCCAGCACCTGCTATTTGTTAGGAAGAAATTGAATTGCTTGTTAGGAAGAAATGAACAAAATCAATCATATTGTAACACCAATCTATCATGAAAAATTCAGTCTCTAAGCCCATGTTTCCGGGAAAGAAGTTGGCAGTTAATATTCCTAGTGCCATCTACTTATTCGGGAGAAGAAAATGACCTGCTCATGGGATCCTAAAATAATTTCCTTAAGATCATTATCAGATTTTAACAACAAAACTCATCCATTCTAACAAAGTTTTCATTTTATAAATCACAACTTGCTTTAATTAAAGAAAAATAGCATTTTACAAACAGTGTTCCAAGGAACACACAGTACTATGGGTTTTCATTACAAATGCTTTCCATTGTGGGAAACACTGCATGTGACAAAACCCATTTGACTTGCCACAATGAATTTTAGAAAAACAACCCTTAAAGGTCCACTGTAAACAAAAATCCACTTATGTTTGTTGAATTCATTTCCCGTTCATATTGACCACAAACAACTCCTACTTTCATAACACCGTGGAAGTAATCTTACAAAGAATGTATTTTGTAGGCTGACTTTAAGGAATTCATAAAAATTATGTAACAAAATGTGATAGTAGTAAACAAAAGAGTTGCCATCTGGTTTCATAAATGTTATCTCTTATTCATGAACTTGCTGCCCTTGAACCCAGAATAAAGTTAAAGGCTGGGATTTGTTTCCAGCCAGGTATGTGGTAGTCCTTCTAACTGGTCATGCTGTGGAGAATCCCGTGTGCGACCAGTGGGACTGCGGAATGTTCAATGTATGTTTCTGGGATAGAAAGATAATAGCTTACAGCTGGAATCACAGTTTAAAGGTATAAATGACAAGTTCAGGGCGTACGGTTTGCTGGATTGCCTATTCTGCCAAATTCGGGAACATTTGTGTAACGCTCTCTTAGCCTTGTGACCACAGTGCAATTGTCTTGTGTTCGTCCTAAGTTTCAGTGACATGATAAAAGTTGTGCATTACTAAAACAATGATGCATATTGCCCAACACAGCTAGAGAAAATGCAAGCCATTAAGTTATGCACTCAAATTAGCTTGAAGGCAACCCTAGAGACTGCTGGAAAATGTTTTCAGGTGGTCCTATAAAGTGAGAGGGAGGGCTAAGCAGGTGCACTCTAGACACCCTCCCTCACTCATTCAGTCAGCACAGCTTCTATAACATGGTAAGAGTGGAGAACGTGTTTTTTTTTTATGAATGAGTCCTAGTGGTACAAACATTTGAAACCACAACTGCCAACTGTAATCTGTCTATCTACACACATACACACACTAGAAGGTAGGTCTGTTGGTAGGAAAAGGAGGATGACCAGGGGCTTGATCACTTGATCACAGGGAAAGAAAGCCCTTCACTTCACTGCTCTGAATAGATGCAACACAGAGTTTCCAAGGGATTCTGCTCAGATATAAGCAAACCCATACAAAATATAGTTCTTGTTTTCACCTTTGAATGTGAAGAGAAACTAACAGAATCCAATGTATCCAATCAGTTTGAGTATAAAGGATACCCACTGTTGATGAATCCCAAAACAATGCCCTCATGAGGTCATGGGTCAAATGATCAAAATCACAACAACAGTAACAAGAGAGTTCACATGTGCCATCTCCACTCCAGCAAAAGCCAAACAAAGCATAACTTCTCTCTGCCTTTCCAGATGGCAAAACCAACGTGTGGATCAGTTAAGCAATTTGTCCAAAGTTACCCAGGGGATAAAGGAGCGTGCTGGGACTTGAGCCCAAGGCAGGTAGATTTCAAAGGCAGTGAGTCACAGAAACTAACTTTATAAAACCCTATATAAATTATCTGCTCAGATATGGGACAAAATAGATTATTTTCAAAGATCCCCATGGTTTGTTTGCTTTGAGGAACTTGGGGGAATCTGCTATCACCCAAAATTTAAGTGATACAAGATTCAGAAGTTTATATTATGGCCTTTTCTTTGTTTAGTCTTCCCAGTGGCCCCAGATGATAAGATGCATAGTCATTGCAAGTGGAAGCTTCTCAATCTTTCAGTTTGTAAATGTGACTTTTCATTTTGTTAGTATGATAACCAAGTACAAGGTAGGCAATTCCTCTTTTCTGCCCAGTAGTTTTATAGCATTGACTCAAGTCTTTCCTGTCTGCCTGAGACCTCTCTGAGGAGGGCCAATGATGGTCCTGTTCACCCTGGTCTGTCTAGGGAACAAATCATGGGCTCTCATGTTGTGATAAACAGAATCAGGATGCTCGTGTTTCCATGTGATCTGGTCAAGCAACTACTCCTGAGGCTACTTCAGTGTCATCTGGAATTCAGGAGGATCCATCAATTTCTGGGTCAATTCAATCGAATATTTAGGGGATAAAGTATAAGAGAAGGCTGTGAAGTTTTATCATGATTTCTAAACAAATTCAAAGTGGAGCATGGATTAATGATGTTGAAGAATAGCCAACTCCTTAGACATGCTTGCTCATAAATAGCTCACTCTTCAAACCCCAGAACCCAGGGTTGTATTTTCAACAATTTTTGTTATAGGTGCAATTCCAGACTGACTAGTTGCCCTCACCTGTGACATTTCCTCTCACCAGGAGAGCTGTGTGTGTAGGGGTGCAGTGGGGGTGCCCATCCTAACCACATCCCACTGTCTGAGAGAGGAGAACCAAATAAATAGGTTTTGTCCCCTTTAAAAGTAGTTCAGACAGAAAGGCCTCCTTTAATGTTATAAACTTGAATAGGAAAAAATGTCTATTCTCCCTCCCAACCCCCACTCTGTTCCCAGCATCTTTGTTTGAACTGAGTCTCACAAAAAAAACATGTAAATCTTGGCCCAGACTAAGCAGATCACCTTAAAAAGGAAGGTTAGAGAACTGTTTATTATTTGAAATGTCTCTCCCTAGACCTTATTTTTGATAAATTGGCTTCAGCTTCATTACTTCATGATCTATCTCCCTTGACATTTAATTATACTTACTCCAAACACATTAAGCGAATCAGTCCGAACAGCTTCTTATTAATATGCAAATTTCTCCTTTGAAAACCCATGAATCTGTGAAAAATCTCTTTAGGCTTCCATTAAACCCACTCAGGAAGTTGTATACCTCACACAGACACTTGCCTCATTCACTGACTCAATGATTCAGCATTTACTAATTGTCTCAGTTAACTATGCTGACCACATCAAGGGGAGGTGGTAGGAGAGAGAGGGGGCCAGGGGTCCAAATAGCATTCAGAAGCTGAACACTTAAAAGATGAATGATCAGAAGGCCAGGCCTGAATTAGTGCCTGTAATTAGAGTTGAAAATCCAGCCTCTTTTTGAGCACAGTCAGCCACATGAGTGGGAACAGCCCACTGTGTCTCAGACACAGTGTACCAGTGACTTCTCTGGCAGTAGCTGTTAAGGCTGGAGTTGGGACTGCCAGACTGGGACTCAGGTGGTCCCCTGCACACGAAGAACTCTCTTGTGCACTCACAAAGGCTCACTGCACACATGCTCATTGACAATGGCATTTGCAAAAGACTTGGTCATCATGTAACGTGGGGCACCACAGACAGACTCTCCTGTTTAGCAGAGGAACAGGGCGATGACCAGGAGTGAACCACCAGCCAGTTCAAATTGCAAACTGGCAATGAATGGTTGGTCCTAAGGCAGTCAAGAGAGAGACGTGCAGTCAACTTTCCAAAATTCCAGAAATAATGCCCAGCACTTGAGGAGCAAGTTGAAGACTTGGCAAAAAAGGAGAGAGGGATATGGTGAGGGAATGAGTTTTCTAAGAAAGTCCAAAGCCTGAGGAATCAAAACTAAGGGTAACAAAGTAGAGATAGCACAGGAAAGGAATCTGGATATTTGGAGTTTAAGAGAGAATTAAAAATGTCTTTGGTATCTGCTGACAAGATACCCAAGGTGGGCAAAGACAAAGACAACCATTTGCTCAGGATGTCCTGAGACAAAGTGTGAAATAGGGATGCCTGGCCTTGCAAATGGCCTTGACTGCTGACCAGAAATTACACGGCTTAATAAAGGGAGTAGAAAATAAACTCATATTTAATGAGCCCCACTATATCCCAGGTGCCATCTAAGGTGGTTTTTATAAGTTATTTCACTGTGTCCTTACAGCAGCCTTGAAGAAACAGGAAAAAACATGTCATTGCCCTGAGTCCTGATTAGATGGGAACACAGACCCAGCTTTAAAAATGTCCATGGACCTTTAAAGGGAAGACAAGAAAATAACATAGGAACTCTGGTAATCTAAATAATTATTAAACCCACTTTTAAGGTAGGCTTAAACCACTCTATATGTACCTGTTATTTGAGGGTGATTACATCCATAGCAAAGGGTTTAAGTTAAAATAATACATATTGGAGGAATTAGCTTGTATGGGGATTAAAAGATGTTACTTTCATGGAAACAACTTCCTAAAACTTTGGATCAAGTCTATAAGTTGATCAAAGAGGACAATAATAACAAAAATTTAAATAGTATTTATTATAGTAAAAGATCATACTTTGTATATAGTTCTTTTGTTGCTTAAAAGTTGTTATGTTTAATGCAACAAATCAGAAGAAAAGGGACTTATATGAAGAACTGTACATTTTACTAGAGCTTCTCTGAGAATATTTTTATACATATCTCAAAGCAAGCTAGAGGGAGAAATTAAGATGGGCTTGGTGTTTTGGAGAAAACAAACCAGAAACATCTGTCTCGGTACCTTCCTTTTCTCATCCCAGTAGTGGCATGTGTGTGTTCTTGTCTCCTTGACCAGAAGGATGGAAGAGTACAAGAGTAGGAATGCATGACTGGGGAGTCCATAAATCAGGACCAGTTCCTGGCTGTGCCACCTCACAGCTGTGCCAACTTGAGTCTTTGTTCCTCTGAATGGTTTAATGCTCGATTCATGGTATTCTTAAGAGAATTAAAGAACCTACTGTATAAGGTGCTTGGAATAAGTAGTAGTCAACAATGTTCCTACTGTTGTGTGACAAGTATTAAACACACTCCTTGAAGATGGGATACACTCTTCTACTGAACTTTGCAGCTTCAGGACAGTTGAACAGAGTGGGGTCTCAATAGATACAACTGATTCTCATTATTCAATGTAGATATGTTTTATAAAGTCCCCATGAATACTAAATTGGCAAATACTGAACTGATGTTCCTAGGGGAAACACAGGGTCAGGTTCCCAAGAGCCTCTGGTCACAAGAGTTTGTCAAGCAATTATTACATAATCTTGCTTTATGTGTGTTTCTGTTTAAAGAGACCTTATTTAATATACATTGTTGATTCACTAACATTGAACTCACAGTCAACTGCACTATAATTCATGCCTGAACAAAGTTTATCTAACACACATATTTTTCTCTGTAGGGTACACCACAACTTTTCCAAACTTAGGGACATAGACAGCACTTGGGGAGCCACTTAAACAGTGAAATCACCAAAAAAAAAAAGCAGTACAAAAATGAAAAAAAAAAGGCACTAAATAGGCAGTAAATAGGACACTTGTTTGCAGTACAAGAGCTAAAACAAGAAGGCAGAGCGTCTCCTTATCCAACCTCAGCAAGGAACACATGTACCAGGTTACTCAAATCTTTTGTTGCTCTGTGCATGCCCACAAATGACAGTGAAAGCATTGCAAGTATGACTTTTGGGGTTATAAATAAATCTTAGCAAGCAGATAAATTCACAAATACAAATCTCTGAATAACAATGGTCCACTATATTTGTTAAGTGGATGGGTGAAAAAACCTGTAAAAGTAAGCCAAATGTATTGCAAGAATTCTGTTTTTCCAAATCAGGTTTTCCTCTTCAACCAAAAAAAAGCAAAACACTAATAGGTCAGAGACACACCCATTCATACAAAATGGCAAGTTGATGTCATATTGCTTTCCTTATGCTAATGAATAGCTCTACTGTCCCACTGCCAACTCTCTGGGTCACAAAAAGGGGAGAAAGAGCAGATCTGCAGAATTATATTAGTTTCTCTCATCGAGACCAGAAACTGAAATATCAGCATGTTTTTCTGGTGACTCCAAAACTTCCCCTAAATGACCTGGAGAACAAGCGTGACTTGTTGGTACACAGCTGCCAGACAAAGAGTGATGTTTCTCAGAACTCTCAATCTTCATGCTCAGGTTTAGTGATCCTTTCCTGGTTACAGCAAGAAAAACTATACCTAATCCCCTTCTCATCTGTCACCTTCCAGAAGTTCAACTTCAGAGCTGAAGTCTTATAGAAGTCACTAGGACCCAAGGTCTCTTTCCAAATGATAAACCTGCCAATGTTGCCTGAAGAGTCAGTTCCAAAATACATGAGCATATGCTATTTTTTAAATTTCTGTTTGGGACCAGAAAATAGGTTTAAGTTGTTTTAAAAGGCAAAGACTAATTTTTAATGTAACTGAATGGACTTGATTTATTTTGTAGATATAAGAAAATATGTTCCTATATTTTTAAGTTCTCTTTTGCTTTATGAGACAATGACCACAAGCTTTCTAATACCTACCTCCTGGATCCCCAAGAGAATCCACAAGACCTCTCTGCATAGACACATGGTTTGAAGAATAGGATGGGGAGCGGTTTGGGGGAATTAAGCCTTGAAGTCCACTAATAATGTTGCTAATGGACTCCACCAATGTTTCACCCCTATCCCCAAGGTTGAAGTTGCTAATCATGTCTAATCAGTTCATTTTAACACATGGAAATTGACAACTCCCAATGAGAAACTTCTTGCCACAAAGTCATGGAGCCAGGAGGAGCTTGATGGGCATGAAGCCCATGCAGTCTCACAGGGTCCATGCTTAGAAAGGTTCTACCTTCTGTTCAGTACTCTGATGTTACAGCCCCCAAATTCTCAATACTTTGTTTTTAACACAGAGCCCTACATTTTTATTTTGCACTGTGTTCCCACAAATTGTGAACCTGGTCTCCCATGGAGCTAATCACTGAGGGAGGGCTCTGCAAATTCCTGGTCCAGTGCTTCTCCTATCTACTCTAAGTGATCTGACATTAGGTCTGCAAAATAGGTCACACACACTTGTGTGTGACAATGACTTTGTGCCCCCAGAACTCATCCATCTGCTGAGGGTGGGCTATGAGCCAATCTCCCCAGCACTGCTGCAGTCAAACACATTGGAATCATAGCTATGCTTTGGCCCAGTTTATCTTTATTAAAAGAATGAGCTAACAGACAAGTGGGTTAGGAACACACCATTTCCTGGGTAAACTGTGGCCTTCAGTCACTCCAGCAGCATCAAGTGGTATATTTTATGCATACATATTTTTGTAAAGTAGCTAGAGAAATAAAGCAATCTTATATCATCTAAGAACAACAATCTTCCCATTTGGCAGGCTGCCTCCATCCTTCCCTCCACAGATCTTCTGTCTCTTCTTCAGGCTCTCGGAGCAGTCTCCCTCCCATCCCTGTTACTTTGCACAAAGGTGAATAAATCAATGTGAAACTCTTATTATCTTATTTTCTCTCTCCTCCCTC
Source organism: Trachops cirrhosus (assembly GCA_028533065.1). Classification (NCBI taxonomy): domain Eukaryota; kingdom Metazoa; phylum Chordata; class Mammalia; order Chiroptera; family Phyllostomidae; genus Trachops; species Trachops cirrhosus. Next base: position 58,707,580 of record CM052545.1, on the reverse strand, counting down.
CTGTTCTGTCCTACCAATCTTGAATGGTTTGAGAAAAATTAATGCCAGTGTCTCTGGAAAATGTATTGCCCCTATAATTCAGTTTTAAAACAAGCGTACCAGCAGTGGCCAAACATTGTGTAGAAGGTTCATTTTTCACAAGAGTAATTGAATCTTTCCTTTCAATTTTCTTTCAAGTATTAAAGACAACTGATGCCTCATTGAAAACCCTTACAAAATTTTCACCAGATACTTGTCAACTGAGGGGAGCACTATCTCTTGTACAGGACAGGGGAGGGGGTAAGTGGGCAGACAGCGGTGGGAAAGCATGTCCCTGTAAGTTCACAGCCAGAAGGTTATTCCAAGGTAGTGAAAGTAATAAGAAGCCTTTATTTCATCAGCCTCCACTTTATGCCATCAATATTTCTGTGAGGTTAAAATCTGGCTTTCAGTGATTTCTTAAATGGCAACATTGCTGAATTTAACTGAGTTTCAAAGAATATGATAAACATTCTTTAGCAGATGGCTTTGCCCTGCCAAGGTTTTAAAAGGTGTTTTCTGTTGAGAAATACATATGTGGTCTGTAAATGCTCCATTTGTATGTTTTAAGTGACAGGTCAATTTTATAATGGTTTTGATCCAACAAAAATGACATGTCTTCCTACTTACTGGTCAGACATCCAGCATCAGTGTTTCACAGAATGAAGTTCACAGTGGTACTGCACGGGTAGGTCACCTTCATGTTTACCGATGGATATTCCACTTTTTCCCCAAATTTCTTTTACAGTTGACTTAAATGGCTCAGTAATTGAGCGACTCCCAGGCATCCAGATCTGCCACTGAGCAGAATCCACCAGAGGAAGTGGATTCCTCATTTTGCAAGTCACTGAAGTTGTTTCTGGATATTTTCATGATAGCAGTTTCTTGTCCTAGAATTCATTTACTGCCCTTACCCTACAATTGTGTAATTTTTCATTTTTGATCCTTATCACTGCCTCCTTTTCCCTAGGTTTTGAATCCTCTAGAAAGTAATTCTGTGCCAACTGTCACTATCTTCCTTTGCAGTGAAAACTGAAAATCAAGCAGAGTAAAATATGAGAAAAATAATACGAAATGTGTGAAATAAGGTGGAATGTGGACTTTATAAAACATAATTAGTGACCACTCCCACAAAGCTGAGAGCCCCTTTGCGACACTGGGGCCAGATCCTCCAGCCCAATTATATCTATTTGCTGAAGATTGTGCAGAGTTCACCACTGAGGAGGTCCCTAGTGTTTTGCTCTTGTTTTGCTTTTCTTCATCAAGAGTCTGGACAGCTTTGGAGCACATAAAAGCACAAAGACTCTACTTGGAGGAAGGAAAAGTATCAGGGCAGTGTTATCTACTGTTTCCTACTGTTAATCCAGTATTGCCTAACAAAGTGACACAATTTAATGCTGACAGCAATACAAAACATTTATTTGCGCATCATTCTGTATTTTATAAAGGACTTAGCTAAGTGCTTTTTCTGTTCCATATGATGTCAGTTGGACTCATGAAGCTTTATTCATCCAGGAGCTCTGCTGAGCTACAATGACCAAGATAGCTTTACTCGAATGTCTGGGTCCTCAGCGGTGGTGGCTGAAGAGCTGGGGGCTGGCTGGCCTCTCCCTTCAGCAGGGTGGTTGGTCCAAGGGAGCAAAAACAGAAGCTGTCAGGCCTTTACATGGCTGAGCCTGGAACTCACACAGCATTGTGTCATTCAACGGGCTACTGCAAGTCACACCGCCAGTTCAGATCCAAAGTAAAGGAAATAATTAGATTCCACCTCTTGATGGAAGAAGTGGAATGCACAGTGGAAATATGAATGGGAAGAATCACTGGTGGTCACCACTGGGGACAATACCATACCAACTCCCAGTGTTCTTCTAAAACCAGATCCTTGTTCAGAGGAGGGCACTATAGGTCAGTTGGGAGAGTTTACAGTCACCCTCCATAATTTCCCTTCACAGGTCAAAAACATTGCCAAAGAACACCTTTTCCCTTAAGCATCACTACATATTATTATATCTGTGTTTCAAATTTATTTGAGTTACACATCAGTCCTATCACACTGAGTCAATAGGAAACTATTGTGGGTAAAGTAGGAAACTTGTACAGTGGAATCAGATCATGTGCAATTTTCAACATAGTCAACAAAGCAAGCTCAAAAAGACCAAAACATAGATCATAGTTATGCTGCCATGCTCAGTTAAAAAATGACCTTGGCTTCCAACATCACAGGAAAAGTAATATCTCAGACAAATCTCCAGAGAAAAATACAGAATTGGTCTTTGAGCTTCTAAGAGCCCAAAGGATTCTCAAAGGTAATTTTGATTTTGTAGGGTCTTTTACCTTTTACATTGATTTTGGAAGCTAACCACCAACCATGTAAGATGAGACTCCATTCTGTATGTCCCAAACTTATCAATGCAGAGCTATAAAGAGAGAGTGCCCCTGTGCTCCTCAGTTTGGGCATAAGTAAATAAGCCTAAATTCCTTCCATGAACATGTTTTAGACTTGTGGTCCAGGCTAATAGACTTATCTTTTGTGTTCTAACAAAAAGTTGGGATCTATCTCAAGTATAATGAAATAAATTTCTGCAGAAGAGAAAGCAAATGGTTGATTTTGAATTTCTCATTGACCTCTGATTACTAGGCTTTCACAACTGATCAAAATGTCCTCAGGCAACAATCTACAACATGCTAGTGTTACCTGCATCACTGACTGGCTGTTTGACACCGAGCAAGCTATTCTTCCCTTTTCTGAGCTCCAGTTTAAAGGGTTACAGGTTAAAGGTCAAAGGGATATTACAGTTTCAGTTAAAGAAAGGGGGTAAACATAATCATCATTAATGCTTATCCTTGCAAAATGTTTTATAGTGACAAAGCACGTTTATCTAATTATCTCATTTGATTTCAACTTCTAGTGTCCCTTCCATTTTCACCAGTGTATGATTTGATGGATTAAGAAATGCATGTCAATTGATAAAAATACACTAGTTTTCAGCAGTTTGCTTTAAATAGCCAAAGAATTGTAAATGTCCCTGCTATACTTCGGGATGCTGCATAATCTTGGGATTTCTTAATCCATGTCCTGTTAATGGATTTGAGACATAGCTCCAAAGGTTAGGAATTAAAGACCCCATTTCCATCTCTTTTTATTAAATTATTATTTATAAAAAATCTACCTTCCTTAATCTCTACATCTATGTTGGAAGATCACCTATCATTTTTTAAATATTTTTCAAAACTAGAGTAGAAGTATGACTTACTACTTAATAATCAGCTTTTGCTCACATACATTCTGTGATTTACTATAGAAATTCACTTTAGAACAAGAATCTCCTAAAGAAAAAACAATCTATCTTCTTGAAAGAGCTAGGCATTCACTCCCACTCTGGTCCACTCAAAAGAACGGAATGCGGGGGGTGCAGTCCCTGAGACCACACATTCTTGTTTAAGCCGAGCAACTTCCCTTTTCTCAGTTTTGGTCCATTTTACTTTAATGAAAAATTTTACTTGAACCAAGAATTCTAAGTTCATGAAGTGTTTGAAAACTACTGCTTAAGGGAGCACAGGTAGCTTTGTAAATCTTTGCTAACTCTACTTATATATTGTGATATAATTCTCCCTACTGATACTGCAAAGTATTTTTCTTACTGAAAGCTATGATATAAATGACTCAGACTGACCCTGAATATCCCCCAAAGCCTCCTTTATAGTTCTACCCTGTGGTTGGAATGAGTTTTGAATGGATGCCAAACCTTTCCTATCTCACTAAAGAGACTAAGATGACAAAAGAAGTCGAGCCAGGGAAAAAAATAAAATCCCAGTCATAAAATTTTAAAGAATTCTCAGATATTAATTCTGACCTAAGGGCCAGAGTGATTCACTGGTGCGGGATGCTGAGTAATCTTACTTTGGATTTCTTAATCCATGTCCTGTTAATGGATTTGAGGCATAGCTCCAAAGGTTAGGAATTAAAGACCCCATTTCCACCTCTTTTTATTAAATTATTCTAACCTCATCCTGGGTAATTCATCACTGTCTCACTCAGTCTTGGTATACATGTTGGGAATGGAAGGGCTAATTTATATTATTACCCTCTCTACCTTCTCAAACATAGCATAAAAAAACAAAGCCTGAGCTGGTTTCTATGAGATTCGAGAGGGTGGGTCTTCTCATTTTATACCTGTGCTGCCAAATGTCCAGTCCCAAGGGACTTGTGCTTCTTGAAAATTCTCTTCCCTCAGTGAAGTTGCATCTCTTTTTTAGGCTTGATCATTTCAATATTAGTTCAGGGTGAGTCTTTGAGCACCATGGCTAGATGACACAGCACATTCAGGGGACATGCCTGCTGAAGGCTACTTGAAGAAAGAAGATGAAAGTCAGGTCCTTCACACACCTCCAGACACCTCCTTCACTTGGGAAAGGTACTGACTTTCTTTGTTTCCTGTACATGTAATAAGGCAAGCTAAAGAAATGGAGGCCTTCCCTTAATTTTACCTGTTTTGAACTGAACTGTTCCCCTACCTCCTGCTATATTCATGTGTTGAAGCCTTAACCCCTTAATGAGACTGTATCTGGAGATCAAGCATTTAGAGATAACTCAGGTTAAATGAGGTCATAAGGGCGAGCTTTAATCTAGCAAGAGCAGAGTCACGAGGGATATTCAAGAAGGCCAAGGAAAGATGCCTCAGGAGGAACCAACCCTGTTGACATTTTGATCTCAGACTTCCAGCCTCCAGAATTGTGAGAAAAAAAAATTTTCTATTGTTTAAACCACATAATGTGTGGTATTTTGTTATGGCATCCCTGGAAGATGAACATGGTACCACATGATCTCAACACTTGGCATTAACCTGAAGAAGAAAAGTTTCTAGAAGACATAGTGACTGTCTTTACTATCAGAGAGGCTACTATGTAGAGAATTAGATTTGTTCTCTGTACACCTAGGAGGAAATCTAGAATCAGCTAGAAATTATAAAGGTTTTGGCCAATTACAAAAAAAACCTGTTAAATTTTAAAGCTTTTCAAAAGAAGCATGAGCTAGATGCCAAAAGGGAGTGAGGTCCTCTCATACGAGTAGCTGCGTGTCAGGATTCTGAAGCATCGCACAGAACGCTGCACTGCTGTGACTCTAGGATGACTCAGAGGTGGTTGAGCAGTTGAGACCCTCATAAAGGGTTACCACTAACCAGCTCGTGACCTTGGGAAAGCTGCATAAGGTCTCCTAACCTCAGTTTCCAAAACCTTTTCTAAAAAAGCATTTTTTGGTGAAAATCAAAAAGGATTATATGTTAGTAAAGTATCATATGAATGGAAGCATCATCATCCTCATCACCATCATCATCACCATCACCACGCTGTATGTAGCATTTGGTGAAATGAAGCCATTCTAGGGCAAATATGTGTTTTTTCCCCTTTGGGATGGCTTAAAAACCAGTCATTAAAAACCAAACTCTGAAATTTTGTATTACAGCAGAAGAAGGAAAGGAACAAAAAGTCTAGGTGAAATTAGACAACATGTTCTCTTTTCCAAAATGGGCAAGATGCAATCTGAACAAGCTGTGCATGTAGAGAAAAAACAAAAACAAAACATTAATCCTTCATAAAAGGGTCTGGGATAACCCATGTAATCTGGCAAAACTGCCTTTCCCGTGAGTCACCCTTTGAAGGAAAGGGCTCTGCCAGTGAGCACCTCTCCTCTGGCCCATTGCTTTCATTCATCACTGTTTGGGCCCTGTGACATCTGGCACAACCCCATCTCTCTATTTGTACAGTGTGGCTCATGTCGCTGTGTAGATGTAATGTCAGGAGGCTCTGACTCAGGTGAACAATAAGGAGCAGATGGTACCTCCACAACCCGAGCGTCTCTTCTCAGGCCCTGATCCTTGCAACAACCATAATTACTATAAATAGGCGGGTGATAGGATGAGCAAAGAAGTAAGTCATCCAAGGGGACCTGCAAAGCAGTGTCATCTGAAAAGAAATTCAGTCATTGCCAGGGTCAACACAAAGGCACTCTGATTGGTTATTGTTCATGAACATGGTGCTCACTCGATGGGTGATTGTCTTAATCTGATTAATGAAATGAAGATGCAGACAGGGTGTTCAGCTTGCTGCATCTCGTGGCTGACCCACAGTGGGCAATTCCCCACAGAACATCAATTCTCAGTGCCCTTGTCAGATAATTGTTTATGAAAAGATGAACAGGTGTGGCAATCTCAGGCGAAGAAGGCTGATGTATGTGTTGTTAATGATTGAAATAATCAGTTTGATAATAAGTGGCATGTGTGTGTGTCAAGGGCAAGCTGAGGGGCATTAGCATTCCTCAGGCACCTCTGACAACTCCCCAAGATCAGCCATGAATAAATACCAAGCCTTACCCAGACCTAATTAAATTGCCAATGCAACACACCTAAATAACACTGATATCTTAATGACACCAGAACGTGTTCGAGTAATGAACAGCGTGTCAGGGGCGTGAATGGTGAAGGAGAAGCCAATGCTCTGCTCACTCCACAGGGAGCATGTCCTTGTGTAACTCCTCCCAGGGTTTGTTTATCATCATGAAGGAGCTTTCATTTCTGGATTTTCCTCCCTGATGGTCTGCCTTCACCATCTGAGAAAGCTTTCCTTCCATCTCCCAAACTAGACCTGGGAATTAAGCCTCTCTCTGCCTGAGAAAGGTTTTATATTGTCTCACACTCCATTGCACCCCAGAGCTTGTGGTCCTATGGTTTCTGAAAGAACCCAACTGAGCTTGGGATGAGTGACAGTTGATCCCAGACCTGAGGCTGCACCCATCACCTCTATGGTGAGTTTATGGAAGAGACACACTCTTTCTCATGTCTGCATCACTCAGACCACCTAGCACAAAACTCAAAAACATCAGATGAAGCTTTATTGCCCAGCCTCTTGTCAGTCTGAGGGATTGCTTGAACAGGGAATTATGTATGTGTATTTCCCTGCTTCATTTCCACCAGTCCTTCCCCTCCACTATCATAAAACTGTCTGCTAGGTGGACCCTCTCCTCACCACAAAAGATGTGTGTACTTTCATCATGTCTTATCCCTTTATCTTCATATGCCACCCCCAGAAAAAAATGTAACTGCCTCCCACACAGCATTCCAGCCATTCCTCCCATATCAATCATCTTGATACCCATGATCCTGCAGGAGATTTTCCCCAGACTTCCTTACAGAAACTGTCCACCTCTTTAACCACTCTCTACCTCCTCTTTACTTCCTCACCTGACAGATACAGAGATTGGACAAGGCCAGCATTTTTCAGCTGCATTCTGCAGAATACCAACCTTTCATAGCATGGTACCAAACAGTAACATTTGATAAGTATGTGTTGAACAAATAAAAATATATGTACCATGGAAAAATGGATTTCATAGACAAGTTTGGGAAGAGTTGCGATAAATGTTTTAGTCTTTACTCTAGGACTTTTCGAACTCTCTAATGTGTTAGTAAGTACTATGAAACTCTAAGGTCATATAGTTTGCAACATTTAGCCAACATATTCAACTGGTACATTCATGTTTTGTACAATCACCTAGGCAACCCTCATAGAACATACACTAGACTTAGTAATTACCAAATTTGCTATTCTATTAAATGTTCTATAACATATTAAATTCTATGACCAAGTATCTTACATAGAGATCCATCTACTCTCATGATTTCAGAAGAAGAAAAGGAGTCTTCACCAAAGTCCTGCCTTTCCATATCTAGCACTATATCTCCCCTTTGTAAGCCCCCATCATTTAATTATACTAACAAGTCCAGGTCTCATTTTCAAACTGTAATGCTTCCTGGTGGCCAATGCCTTGGTCTTTAATGACTTGGTGGCTGTACTGGTTTTATATATTGTCTTAATCAGTTCAGGCTGCTAAACAAAATACCATAGACTAAGTTGCTTACACAATGAATAATTTTTTTCTCACAGTTCTGGAGGTGGGAAGGTCTGAAATCAAGGTGCTGGCAGGTACAGTGTGTGGTGAGAGCTCTCTTCTTGGTTGTCAGACATTCACCTTCTTTACTGTATCCTCACAATGCAGATGAGGACATTAATCGCATCATAGGGCTCCTCTATCAGGACTTCACCTAAATGTAATCATCTCCCAAAGGCCACACATCCAAATATCATCACATAGAAATTTGGAGGGTGGCACAGATATTACATCCATAGCATAAACCCACCATATCTGGTAACATCCTAGGTAATATTCAGGTTAAAGACCTTGATCTTCTGTCTGTCATGTTCTAAGACTTCATGGATAGCCTCACTCCACATGTGGCAGCCACGAACAAAGACACACACTTCGCTGTTGCACAGCACCACTCAGTCTGTGAGCGCTCTAACACACCCTGCTTTTTAAGCAAACATTTTCTCTGGTTATGTCTCTTCTGCTCAACACTACTTAACAATTCTCTGACCTCCGGGAAATTTTCCTAACACTGAACCAAATCCATTTGTCTTCCTCTGACAGTAGTTGCACCTCACTCTGTTGACACCACAGTTGGACACATCAGCACTTCCTCATACACGTCCCTCTGACCACCACAGGGACCCAGCAATTAGCTGTACCTATTGTCACACTTGGAATTCCTGAGCCATAGGTTTTTTTCCCTTTTAGCCTTTAGGAAAAAGTCCCAAAACTATACTATCTTAGCTCACCATAAATTCTTGCCAACTAATATAACTGAATTGTTAATGGTTAATGGACCTTTTATTCATGTCTTATCAATCATCTCAAAACTTCCCTTTTCTCTAGACATACCATTCTCCAAGATGATCATGAGAGATTGATAGATATTCCATGAAAAGAAGATTCCATGGCCATATATCCAGGGTCTGGCACAAATAATGCTCCTTTTTTTATTACAAAATCATAAGCATGTAATTCTGTAACATAACAATATCATACTCAAGTACACCATATGACATTTTAGGTAAAATGTTCAAATTAAAACTATAAATAGTACACCCATATTATTACCCTACCAACCATACTCCAGCAGGCGTTACTTCTGTTGGACCATAAGGTTAAATTAAAGTTTCATTTATTCTCAGAGCCTTGCAATTCTAACATGTATTATGAATCTGCTAGGAAGTGCAATGGCAAGCAACATTTGCAAGTTTATTTGAAAACCGAGCTTTTTATCATTAGTTTAAATAAATGGGCCAAACTTTTGAGCAGAAGTTTACATTTTCTTTTCAGGACTTGTGACAAATGGGCCCTATTTCTTTTCCTTCCTGAGGACACAGCTACCCCTTACCTACCACCCCAGCCCACCCACTGTGGGGTGGCATATGCCTGCGCTCCAGCCAACAGTGGGAGAGCAGAGAAGACGCAAATCACTTCCCCTCCTGGGCTGTGAACCACCCTCTGCAACCCTCAGAGTTCTCCCCAGCACTGCTCACCTGGAGTGGGCCCTGGAGCCAGTTTGGCAGCGTGTGTTATATGAGAAATGTGGATCCCCAAACCACTCTTTGCAGCAGTCACCTGACCAAAACACCGGCATTCTTGGTTCTCTGAGTGAAAAGTAAACTTTTGTTTAGGTAGGTACTCAAATTTGGGGATTTATTCAGGACTAGGACTAGAGTGAGATCAGTGAGGTATTTTCCTCAGGTGCAACATTTAAGGGGGCACCAAAATTCAGCCAACAAAATAAATGAGATTTTAATGCAATATTTTTAAAACATCAAAATTGATGCAAAATTCTCCATCATGAACTAATGATCAGCATTAGAAATAAAGACAGGATCACCATTTACATCATTTCCATGCTGTGGCAGCCGTGTGTCCCCACCGACAGAAGCTGTGTGGCACACACAGCCACAGGCCACTGTCCTAACAGCCCACTCAGATCCCATCCTGGCCTGTTCAAAGGGCACCCAGGTGATGCCACACTGCTCAGCCAGAGCCCTTTACTTTCAGGCTCCAACATGCCATCTCTGCTGACATGAATCTCATTCGCTGGAAAAAAGAAAAGTAATTTTTAAAAATTTTTCTTTTGAATAAGTTGTACTGTTGTACTCCTGTCTTCATGCTATGCTTTGACCATTTCCCATTCTCAGATTTCCATCTTTTCCCTTCTGCATCACAGCAAACTCTTCACCATTAAGGTTCAACTGTCTCCTTCACACGTGGCTTTACCTTAAAAGAGTCTATTTGTCTCATGGCACTTCCCTTTTCCCTTTTATATTTTTCATAAATTATTTAACTCAAGAATTGCGACTTAACATTTTAGGTCTGAATCTGTTCTATCCAAATAAGCTGCATACTTTGTGAAGTTAGAAGTCTGTGTTAATCCTCTTTCTATTCCCACACACAGAGACTTCCATTGACTGGCACTTACCGATTTGATTTAGACCTGAGTTTATGGCTGTCTGACTAGCAATTGCTATATTTGGTTCTCGAACATTTTAATTTTCCCTTGGCTGACCACGGTACTTATAACCTAAGTGCCAGGTATGTCAGGGGAAAATACGATTGCAGCATTGATCAATACAACTTCCCCATGAAAGCATTCTCAAGGGCAATGTTGAAAGTGGTTGTGTGGGTGGGGTGGGTGGGGTGGGGGTGGGACTTTTTCTACCTCTTAGGTGGCTGGTTTTTGCTCTATCACCTTATTTGTAAATTCATTTATAAAAAAAGAGTTCCCCTCTATGCTGAAATGTATTTTCTCCAGAAACCAGGCTTCAGGCTGAAGGGACAGTGCTCAAATCTACCTTCCTGATTATTCAGCACTGGGGGACTTTTTCAAATGCAAATTAAGATGATAAAAGGTACAACTAATACTTCCTCCTCAGCAGTCCTGAACTTGAGAAACAGAAAAAGAAGCAGCAGACTCAGGTGAGGAGCTTACCAGGTTGCCTCTCTTCTTTCACCCCAAGCAAGTCATTTGACCCTTGACTAAAGCTTGAGGAGTAGTTCCCTCTCCTTGGTTACTGACCAGTAGTACTGCTTCCCCTTCAGCTGGGAGAAGAATTACATATGATGGCTGGGAGAAGTGGCCTTTGGCATCATTTGGACTTCTGGATCCCCAGGTTTAAGGCTTTCTGGTTTTTCTATGATCAATTAACTTAAATTCCTGTTGTTTCTTTGTCATGGTACAAAGTCTACACAAGGAGCAAGAATTGCTGTGGCCCAAAGCTGAGTACAAAATCCAGAATCCTACTAAAATATTAGATTATATTTGAAGTATGGAGTTGGAGCCAGATCCTCCCTTCAACTTCTTGTTGGCTCTGACAGTGTGGGCTGGGGATAGGTGAGTGAGTACAGGGCACTGTGCATTTGTAAGAGGGTGCAGCCAGGGAACCCCCAAAAGACGGATTTGTATGGGGTCCAGAACTCAGGGTGTCCAGGAAATATTAAAAATATGAAATGTCCTCTCACCCCCACAAGTCTGAGCTGGGGAATGGGACACATGGAGCAGGGATACATTGAGTTGTTTTGCATAGCAACAGTTTTGCAGGTAACCTTTAAAACAGTCATTTAGCATATCTATAACTTTTAACTGGTTTCATAGATATGTTAAATAGCTGTGGCCACTGCTTTGAGCCAGGGAGAAGGGAGTGACTTCCACCCAGGAGGTAACTGGGAGGCAACTCCCCCTGGTTACTGCATCTGTGTAAGAGCTTAAAGATGATTGGCTCCACACTACAGGGCCATGCCTGCCTGGACTTACTGTGGCAGCCCAGAAAAGCTGGAAAATACGGGAATGCTGGCAAGTGTAGCCAATTGTGGGAGGAGTCAGAACTGGGGCTTCAAAGGAAGATTAGCACTGGGATTTAAATCCAGGTACAGCAGCCATGACAAGAATCACCACGCGGCTTTGGCAGAGAATTTCCACAAGGGTTTGGCAGAGAATCACCATGCAGCTTTGGCAGGGGAGAACCACCACTCGGCTTTGTGTCTCCCTTTGCCATGCAGCTTAGGAAGCCACAAAGCAAGAGGTAGCAGTGATGCAGAGCTCTCTTAGCAGTTTGGAAGAATGCAGGAGACACTGCAGGAAGGAAGGGGGTGAAAGGACTCTTCCTGGTGGGTTATGAGAAGGTGCCATGTGGTTTTAGAATAAGAACTGGAGACCCCGACGACACAGCTGATGGTGCTGAAAACCTAGGGAGGCCTACCAGGTGAGCGCGGATTACTGGGAAGAACCCGGGGCTACCTGAGTCACGTACTTCTATTTCTTTTCCTGAGATACGGCACCCCGGACCAGGCAAAGAGGGGAAGGAAGGACTGTGTGTGTTTGTGGGTGTTTTAAGGGACTTTGGGATTTTAATGAAGGCATTAAGTCATTACTCTTAAGTCTGTACAACCTGAATAAATAATTCCTTTCCTTTTCACTAATCTCTAACGTGGAAAGCTATAATTCTCTAGTGATGGGCAAGGCAAACCTAGTACAGGGGGACCCCAGGAAAAGGGGCGTCCATTTGGTAACATTGTGGGACCCCCTTCCCTGGTGGCCAATCAGGGAAAATCATGGGAGACCACATGCACAGTAGCTTTAAAGTAATACAACTACTTGCACATGCACAGTAAAAGCCCACCAAAACTAGCCAGGAAGGATCTGCCCTATAAGAATACAGTCCCTCCAGCCCATGAGGTAAGTCTCTGCTTGGAGTTGGCCTCCCATGTTTCCTGCTATAAACTCTGGGTGTTTGGTTCACAGGTCAGGAAACTGGGTGCTGCCTGGCCTAACAGGTACAACACAGGGGTTACCAAGGAGAGCATCTCCACTGACCCCGTGCAGAAGAAGCTGCTAGAAGAAAGGAGGAGAGTGCTGTGGCTGTACCCACTAATGGGGAAGCCAGCATAAGCCATACTTACAATGGCATTCATGAAGAGGTCTTTGATGACGACACTATGCTTTCCTCTTAGTTTTCCCTTCTAAAAAAACTAAGATATTCCCTACCTGTGCTTCCTTCAGGGTTCCTAAGACTTGTATATGTACCAAAATTCTAAAAAAAAAATTTGAATCTCTCTATGCCCCTGAGATTTTACCTCACCAAGCAAGTCCCAATCCACAGCACTCCTTGTGTAATGGTGGGAAATCAGAACCCACCCCACCATTCTTCTGACATTGTTTCTGTAAGTGCTGACTCTGACTAATATGCAGCTTATAGATGAACAGCATGTTTGTGTAAGAATCCTAGGAACTAACTGCTCATAAGATACAGACTGACCTTCAGGCATCCCAGCTCAGAGAGATTTCAATGGAGCCAGGATGGCATGAAGCCAGGATGACTAAACCAGGACGATGCACACCAGACTGTCATTTGCCTTATTGAATGGACTGTGCTGGTCTGCACATAAAGAATCTCAAAACCTCCTCCCTTGATCTCTTCGTTCTGTTCCCTCTCCCTCCTTATAAAATCCCCTGCCTTCACAGAGAGGTGGAGATGGGCTTTGATATGTGAGTCCCCCATCTTCCATGTTCCCAGCACCTGAAAATAAAACACTTTCCTTTACATCAGCACCTGAGTACTGGCTTTCATAGTGGCAGGCAGCTGGCCCTGCATTTGGTTACCTTTGCTTTCAAGGATTTTCTTCTGAGATGCCCCTGGCCAGCTAATTTACATCTCTCTGAATGTCCCTGGAGTGCATCCTAGGCACATTAAAAAGTACTGATTTCTCAATAAAAGGTTTAGGTTCATCATCCCAGCACCCACTACCATTTCAAGTACTTTCCTCTAAAACTGTAAGTAGGTTCCTGGCCTAACCATATGTTTATCAAGCACCCCTTAAAGTGATATTCAAAAGAAATTTTATTCTTCTAATAACCCTTAAAGATAAGGACTTTAGAACATAGATAACCTAATAATTTTTCTATGAATACCCTAGGAAGCAATCTGCAAAGAAAGTTACCAAAATAAGGGGACAGTTTCACAGATGTGACTGCCAGCAAATAGGATGCTGGAGACCGCAACACCAATCAGAGATTCAAGAGGAAAAAGAATATTCCTGGCGAGTTAACCAGAGTTGGGAGCTTCTGCATAAGCAAGACATCTTAACCATTTTGGTTAAGATTTTGGTTATCTTGCTTGTTTTGTTTCACTTTGTTTCTAAGAGTTTCTGTTGGGTAGCTAGCCTGTGCTCCAGGCTCAGAGCCTTCCCATGCCCGGCCACAGGGCCACAGGCAAAGTATGGAGGCAGTTTGAGCAGTTCTGAGCCTTCCACTGATTGAGGAAAGTAGCAGGGCATTTAAAGCACTCAGAGGGGTAACCGTTAATTATTGCACTACTGGTTCCAATTTTAGTATCCAATGAGCAATATATGATGTATTGAACTTATTAAAAAATACAAAGGAGGAACAGCAAACCCACGAATTGTTCCCAGACACAGTGGTTGCCAGAGCTGCCACCTGACAGCTGGAGGCCCTGCACGGAGCTGATGTTCCTGGGATGCAGCACCCAGGGACACTCAGCACACAGCCCTGACCCACACACCACTGATTACCACCTTCTTCGTGGAGCACTGGTGACTTAGGAACTGTCAAGTCTCAAACCTACAAAGACAATCTAGTTAGAAGCATGCTGTGCCTTCCTTCACAAGAGAAGGCTAAGTTTTGTCTTTCAAGCAGGAAAAGTTAAAGTTCACCCACATTTTCAAAATCTGCTGGGGAGGGTAAGATGCCATCCTTGAATTTGGATCAGGTGCCACTCCCTCTAACACCTGTCCACCCCCAATTCTACTCTGTCTTCTCCTGAAACTGGCTCCCTGAATCTCTGTGCTGCCAAATCACCCTTCCCCAAGCCCCCTGAGGATGGTGTTGCTGAAAATCATTCAGTGGCACCTGACTGAGTAACAAATAATGAATGAACATCTTAGTCTGGAATTCATAGTTGTCTCCAGTAAAGTCCCAGACCACTACCTCTTTAGCATTACCACCCCCTCCTCTCCAGCTTAAGAGCCACATCTCTGGTGATCTGAAACACCTATCAGTGCCTGGACATAGGCTGAACCTTCTTGCCTGTTCTGAACCCTCCACCTGCCGAGAGCAACCCCCCACCACTGCACTCTGGGAAGCCTTCCCCAAACCCTTGCTTTTGTAAACCTAGCCCATGGCTCATGCAGTACAGAAATGAGAACTGCAAGGTGGAGAAGTGTAACCCACCCTTGTTTAAGGGGAGCCATGTTGAACACTCATTCCACTTACACAGATTCAGCTTGGCAGTAGAAAGAACACATTTGAAATAACACGGGGATTTGACCTGACATTCAGCTGGGATCACGTATCCTAGAATTAAGGAACAGGTAATGCACCCTGCCGTGTCCCTCAGGCCCTTCAGAGGGACCTCACCCCACAGCACTCTAGGCTTGATGAAAGGCTTTTTGGGGGAAATGATTCAAGAAGATCTTGCCTCACATGTAGAGTTTAAAACTAACATCCAAATAAGACATGATTCCCCTATGACAGAAATGTGGTATTTTTTGATGAAATACCTTTCTTATGTTCATACTCAGTAGAAGGTAAATTTAACTATTTGAGATAAGAAAGTTCTGTCTGCATCTGAAACTGTACACAAAATAAATCCCAGTTACGTTAAGAGTCACATGCATATTTGAATATATAATAGGATGTGCAAGCACCTGAAAAGAGACAGATATATAGTCATTCCTGGAGAAGTGTTTTCTAAGCACGAAAGCAAAGGAACAAATCATGAAGGTAAAAGACACTCTGACAGCATTAAAACTCCCCCCTTGCATCCACCAGCACATCTTAGGTAAAATGACCAAAGGAAGAGAAAAGTTTGACAATCCCTCCTTTGGTATGGAAAACTAGGAAGGGTGAGCTCTTCATGCAGACACAGCCCAAATCAAGATATGCTCCCCAGGGCCATAGTACCTGGGTATCTCTCCTGAAACAGTACTGGGTACGATGATAGCAGGTAGGGGCCACCCGAGAAGGACTCCCTGAATCTCCTTGGATTTAGGAAAGTTTAGAAAGCAAGGAGAAATCATAAAACAAATGGGGACCCATTCAGAATCTCAGTGGCAATGGTGCCCCAGTGGAAATTTTCATGGGAAAAGTGGATAGCAGCACAGGAAGTAGGTCAGACACAGTCCTATCGTTTACTCAGAGAGAAGGCTCAACCACACCATATGAAAACACACAACAAAATACTCCTCACACACAAAAGCCCGTATAGAAAGCAGCCACCTAGCCCAGCAGGTTTACAAACATGATTCGAGGTTCAGGGACGGCCCTGAACATTCCCTGGTGGATGCTCTGAGGTGGAGCTTTGTTCCCTCCTCTTACTTGCTGAGTCACTTCCTTAGAATGGATTTGTCATTATCTGGACCTCCTGTTTATCTGAGGTGAATCATGCACCATATTTTTTGAGCAAATTAAGGTCCTGAATAAAACCTCGAACAGTAAAGTATGAGTCAACAAAGAACAAGGAACATCAGTTCTAGAAAGAGGAGCCACAAAATTAAAAGAAAGGAACAAAGCCCTACATGAGAAGATATAATAAAAGTACATTTTGTAGAGAAAAAAATGTATAACAAACAAACAAAACCTTAAGTTGTAAGTGATACCCACCCATGTGCTCACAGAACTTAAATATGGACTTTATAAAATCAGAAAAAATATGAAATAGTAAGGATAAGGCAGGCTACAAAGAAACAACTTGAGAGGTGAAGAGAAATGAAAAGGGAATAGGTGAAATAATTAAAAGAAACAAAACACACAAGTAAAATGTTAATTTTCATTGTGGAGGCCAAACTTGAAGTCACATCCCCTTAAACTGCAGAGAAGAACTATCGAGAGATAAGAGCAAGAAGGGAGAAGGGCAGATGTCTGAGGACCAAGGAACAGAGCTTCAGGATGCAGCTGACTGGGTGGGTGTTCCAGAAAATGTTCTCGTCATCCTACATCTGCAGACAGAAAGAGTTTACCAGTGACAAGGAACAAACACTTGATGTGTCCTGGTCAATGTTTTGAAATGTTAAGAATAAACACAGAATGCAATGAGTTTCCTAAAGGCAAGACAAAATAAAGTAAAATTTAAGGCACAAAAATAAAGTAAAATTAAAGGTAAAGAAGTTGAACAAGAAAAAATTAATGAACTTAAGCAGAAGAATAACACCAAATAAGTCAGAATTTAAGGACCAATGCACTAAATAATGGTGAGAGTCAAACCCTCTTTGTAGCACATATGGTACCTTGATGCAAACTTGAAACAGCACCACCCAGGGGCACTGCAGCCCGTGCCAGGTGCTCCGTGCACTGGGAGTACCTGTGCATCAGGCCCTCGACTGGGCACTGTCACTGGGGTAGCTGAAGGCAGACCATTTCATGCCATGGACAGTACCTCCCCAAAACACTTAGAAACTCAACATTTACATGTCCAAATTCCTTAGTTCTAGACTACATTGACAACTAAAAGTGAAATTAAAATATATATGATATGATATACAAGGTCTGTCCAGAAAAAGTCCAACCATTGTTAATATAACAAGAGTCTGTACAACATCAATGTGGCCTGGCAGCCAAGGAGGGTGGACTAGAATGGGCATGTGTCAACAATGACGACTTCACTGTACTAATCAGTGGGGGCAGTAGACACTATTGAGTGAGCATGTGTACTGTGTGGCTAACACATTCAAAATGACTGAGCGAATAGAGCGATGAATCTGCATCAAATTTTCTGTTAACTTGGAGCGTTCCTCCACAGGATCAATTTAGATTATTCAGAAGGCTGCAGCTATGGGCAATGGTGATTGGCAGCTTCATCATGACAACGCACCCACTCATGCATCACGTCTCATGCAGAGTTTTTTGTGAAACATCAAATCACCCAGGTAACTCAGCCTCCCTATAGCCCAGATTTGATATCCTGTGACTTCTGGCTTTTCCCAAAAATAAATGTCCTTTGAATGGGAAGAGATTTCAGACCATTGATGAGATTCAGGAAAATACAACTGTGTGAGGTCCCAAGGTGCCTATTTTGAAGAGGACTGAGGCATCATTGTCTTATGTACAATGTTTCTTGTATCTTTCTTCAATAAATGTCTCCTATTTTTTCATATTACAAGGCTGGATACCATCTGGACAGACCTTATATACAGTCAGCTCTCCATATCTGTGGGTTATGAATACACGAATAGAAAAAAAGCTATATTGTTGCTGACACGTACTGTGTAGTTAGGCCTACGATGGCTGTGTCTGCACTGAATACGTACAGGCTTTTTTCCTGTCATGATCCCCTAAGCAATACAGTATAACAACTGTGCACACAACAGTTCCATTGCATTAGGGATTATAAGTAATCTAGAGATGAATTAAAGTATAGTAAAGTATACTATATAATGTGCATAGTTTATATGAAATACTGCCTCATTTTATATAAGGGACTTGAGCATCCACAGATTTGGTATCCACGGAGGGTCCTGGAACCCATCCCCTGTGCATACTGAGGGCCAACGGTATTTTATATATTATGTGTATATATACATTATATATACATAAAGGTTTTAAGCAATTTGTTATCTCTGTCATATCCTTCCCCTTATAAAATTCAAGAAATGAACACATTGTTAATGGATAGCTTCAGTGGGCAGCTGAGAACAGCCAGTATTTTCTTCACTACATTCTGGGTATAGAATGTAGGCACAGACTACCCCTAATATAACTAAGGAGATTGATAAGCAATACATAAATTTAGATTTTCATTTACTTAATTATTTGGCTCACTTCGTACAATTAACAACATTCATTTTTCAAAGAGTTAGTTTGCAGTTGGGCCAGTAACTTTTTTTTTTTATCAATTCCTTGATCCTGAAAATTTTATTTTGAAAAATTTTAAAACTACAGGAAAATCACAAAAATCATGAATGAATTGTCCATGTACTCTATATATCAACTGTTGATAATGTTTTTTTGGTTTTTGCCACACTTGCCTGTGTGTGTGTGCAACTAGACACATTCCTTTGCTGAACCATAATGTAGTGGCAGGCACTGTGACACCTCACACCTGGGTACTTCTGGGTGTATCTTCTAAAAACAAAAACATTCTCCTAAGTAATCATAATATAATTATTACTCAGGCTACTTAACATTGAGATCTTTTTCTTTTTTCTTTTCTTTTCCTTTCTTTCTTTCTTTTTTTTTTTTTTGTTGCAACATGTGTCTGTGTTTTGGTTGGGAGAACAGGGTTTCCATTAGTCTGGATACCCTTGTTGATGATGCCCATGCTAAAGTGATGTGATCACTTTCAATGCAAAACAGTATAGCTCCATTACTCAATATCATGGGTAAGTATTGCTAAATAATTAAATACTGTAACTCTGTTTTACTCAAAATATAACTGCAATACAAGTAGGTGCCTAATACTGATGAAGAACCTGATGTTGAACTAAAGTACTTAGTACTATAGGAAAGCCTTTTTAAGTGTTTTCTTTTCTCTCTTTTTTTTATGCTTACCTGAGGATATGTTCATTGATTTAATTAATTTATTTTTTAAATGATTTGATTTATTTATTAGAGAGAGAGGGGAAGACAAGGACAGAAACATCAGTGTGTGAGAGATCACTGATTTTAGAGAGAGAAGAAGTGGGGGTGGTGGGAGAGAGAGAGAGGGAAAGAGAGAGAGATACATCAATTGTTTGTCTCCTGTATGCATCCTGACCTGGGTTTGAACCTGAAACCTAGGTGTGTGTCCTGACTGAGAATCAAACTCTCAACTTTTTGGTATAGGGGATGATGGTCCAACCAATGGAGCCACCCAGCCAGGGCTTGTTTTCTTCTTTTAAAAAGGTAAAGACACCAAAGTTTGGAAAGTTAAACTGGCATTCTTCAACTAGACAGGTTGAGGGAAGGTTGGTGAAATTCAGACTTAAATTCCATCAGTATCATCCAGCCAAGCACAAAACCTTAAAATGCTTAGCTTGCAAGGGATGTAGGTGTCAAAGAGCCATTAGGAGATCAGAAATAAGTAGCAATCATCACCCTCATTTCCATTCATACCACATCTAAGCAGGGCTCCCCATCCCTAGTGCACAGCAGAATCACCTGGGGACCTTTTAAACAATGCACACGTGCCTTGGAGCCCACCTGGGACCAATCAAGTAGGAGTACCTAGGGCAGACCCAGGGCATCAGTGTGCACAAGCTCCCCAGATGACTCACATAAGCAGCCAGCATGGGGACCCAGTGCCTGGGAGGAATGGAAGCTCAGACTTTGGCTGAGGAGTCCCTAGGGCAGACCCAGGGCATCAGTGTGCACAAGCTCCCCAGATGACTCACATAAGCAGCCAGCATGGGGACCCAGTGCCTGGGAGGAATGGAAGCTCAGACTTTGGCTGAAGCTGTGTATTTCTGTCCACCTCCAGCAAGATGTCTCTTGCCTTAGGAGGTAGCATTTCTTTCTCCCTGCTGCCTATCTTCTTGCCAGCATTCACCCAGAGATACTGCCAGGCCAGAACTCTTCCTGAATGCAGTGGCCACAGACCTCCCACTGGGCTGGAGCCCCTGGGGAATTCTAGCAAGAGGTGGATGCAGCAGCCCACAGCAGCTCTTTGACTCACAGAGCATCCAAAAGACAACGGTGCATTTCACTAGCACAAATGTCCCAACCATAGGTGAGGAGGGGAGGAACCAAGAGCAAAATGACAAGTGGAGTGCTGGTTTGGGTGAGGCAGAAGGTAGCTTCCTCAGAGAAGTTCCTGTCAAGGATGGCATTCATGCTGGGCCAGGGAGCTTGGCCACAGAGGAAGCCATGGCTGAGGCAGCACACGGCTGCTGTCCCTTAAGGGCAGCTGAATCCTCAAAGGCCAGTGTGGACACTGTCTCAAAGTACCTAAAAATGGGAACAGAAGATGGGTGGCTGTTACCACCCTGCCTGGTTTGGGACAAGCAAGTAGTAGCTCAGGCTCTGTCTCTAGGAAAGGGCAGCTCACAGCCCACCCCTTCCAGGAGGTGAGTCAGATAGGCCTGTCCTGGCTAAGGCCAGGATAACTCACTCTGCACCAGGCAGCAGCAACTGCATCTGCTTGGACAGACAGACACCCCAGGCCACTCTGAACACTTCACATCCTATCACCAGTGTGGTGGCAGGGGATAGTAACCCTATCTGATTCCTGACACTGCAGCCCCTCCCACCCCCTCTGATCTCCCTTACATCCTAGGATGGAATGACCCTATAAAAATGTCCAGTATGAAAGACAGATTCAGAAACTGAAGAAACATTATCCTGATGGAAGTCCTTCAACATCCTCCGCCCTCTGCCTTCAGGCCCTTCCCCCAGACCCCACCACCCTATGATGACCCCTGCCCCCACTCCTGGCCTGGCAGAGAATTTATGGACTGTATAAGTCCTGTTTTTCTACATTGATGAAAATCACTGGCAAATACTTCCACTGGGCCAAACTCGATCCACAGAGTCAAATATCAAGGCACCCAGCTGAGTTCCAGAGTCAGGGTTTATGAAGCCCATCGACATGCTGGCGACCATAAACCATCTCATATTTATTATGACAGGACAGTCTTCAAGTTCATTAAAAGATGATTTTTGTGTAACATTCACTGCCTGGAAGGCCCTAGCTTCTTTTACAAGGGGATTGTGTATCAGGAGCGGATACAGAACCTGAAAGGTTACATCAACCAGCTGTTGTTTGCTCGCTTTGTTGGGGAAAAGGAGTCAAGTCAAACCTACAGGAGCCCTAACAACATCCTGTAGACCCTCGAGGGTGCACAGCAAGTGAGAAAATACACACCTGTGACACTGCATGCTACAGATGAAAGCGGGGAAGGGAACCCACTTCAGCCACCCTCCTTCTCCTACCTCCTGCAATGGGGCACGGGTCCCAGGTGAAAGGAGGCAAGGCCTCAATGGGCCTCTCCAACACAGCACTGGAAGTCTGGGGAAGGGAGCCCACAAGCCATCCTTGTAGGGTGGCAATGAACTGAAGAAACTAAGGCTGGAGTACAAGGAAGTAGAGGGATTACCTGAAGGGTCTGGGTGTGGTCCAGGACCCAGGCAATGTTTCACTCAGATCATTAGGCATGAGGGAGGACTTCCTGTGAGCTGGGGCCATGGCAAGTGGAGTCGGGGGTGTGTAGGTCATCTACAAGTGGGGCATAGGCAAACAGAAAATGTCAGAGATGTCAGCCATTCCGCTAATGCGGGGTGGGAGTGATTTAGTTTTTTCATCTGCACAGCACCTTGACAGGCTGGAGATTTGGAAGGTTCTCACCAGCTCTGATAAGCTCTGCTACTAGGAATGCCTAGGTGGGTGGAGTCCAGAGGACTTTAGCCTAGTGAGGCATCACAAAGGCACAGGCCGCTGGTGCTGGCCCCAGAAATTGTCCCCAGGTGAACACAGCCCGAGTCCCTTCCTTCCCTCAGTGTACATTTCTGAACTTTGTAAATGCTTATAAGTAACTGTGAGAGAGTAATTTAAAATCACACAATTGAAACTATTAGCACGGGTGCCAAACATACTGATTTTCTGAATTATCAGTGAATGAATGGCCCAATATCATTACACAATGAAACATTTGGACTCATCCCATTGACCAGAAATCTGCATTACTGTTGCTCTGCAGGAAGCTGAAGAGTTTAGGATTGGTTGTAGGAAGTTTTTAATGTTAATCCAAGAAAAGCGATTCTTCCATCAGCAGCACCTCAGGACATATGTTAATAATATGTTTCTATATACAGATCTTTATTCTGTTTGTGTACAGCAACATGTATTTTTATGCACTGATGAAGATACTAGATGTGATGTGCATTGAGGAAGTTTGAAAAGAGCAGTAATTTTTCTCCAAAAATCCAGATTCTTTTTTATGGAGACCCATTTTTCTGAGAAAATTATCCAATGAGAGAATCTTTGAGTCTGATTCATTTACGTTAACTTTCATTACTTATAAATTTAGCCTTGTTTTCTATCGTCTTACTGGATTGATCAAGATAGTCTGTGTTTTGGTTTACCATCTCTCCAGTTTGAAGTTATTTTTATCCTTTTAGTGGTCACATTGAAATGTTTTGTACGGAAATTGACTTAAAATCTGAACTTGATCATCTCTAGCCTTCTCACTATCAACACAGGCTCTAAAATACTTCAGCATTGCCCCCACTTCACCTTTCTCTCATTTTCATTAGTCAGCCAGCCAACTTCTTACTTATTAATCTTGTAGTCATTGCTCATTTAGATGTACTAGCACGTTTACCAATTTCTTGGCTTGCCATCACTTTTGTTGCATCATGCTTTCCTCCTGGATTCAGTCTTTCCTGCTAAAGAATGTCATTTAGGAGCTGTTTCAGTGGAAGTCTGCGTGCAGTTAACTCTCTGTTTATCTGAGACTTCTTCTGCATGTTCTCTCATTAAACCTGTCTTGGACCCCGTTCATCTGTTCTCTGCATCAGTAAACCACCTGTGTCTAATCCCCCATCTCTTTATCTCTTTGGTAATTTTGTGAAATATTTGAGTTACTAATGTTGCTAGCTTTTTTGCTCTGCTCTTTCAAGATGATCTTTTAGTCATTACTGTTTTTCTGCTATTTTATCCTCTCCACTGTGTTTTTAATTCCAACTCTATTTTTCATTTCACATTCTAGTTGGTTCTTTTTTTAAATCTTCTCTATGCTGTCATACTTTTTCATTATGATTTTTATATTTTCTTTCATTTCTTTAATAATTTCAAAGAAGTATGGAAGTATCTATCTTTCAGAGTATATGCTTTCAAGTAGGTCTGTCTTGAAGATTGTTGGGTCTGCTGCCTCTCTTTCATGGTTGATTTCTTTCCTAAAGTGGCTGAAATTGCTAATTGTGTACTTGTCCTCAATTGTGGTTGTTCATTCTGAGGAAGTCTCCTGGGAACCAAGTTATGAAAAATCATCCAGACCAGTTTCAGTTTCTCTTCTGCCGAAGACAACGGGGTGTCAATGGTCCTGAGACCAGTCCTTATGTTGACTTCTAAGCTTGTGGTTCTCACACTTCGCAGGAGGTATAAATTCAGACCACATGCAAATGTACAGCTCAGAACTGTGCTTTTCATTCCCTATAGGTGATTTGAAAAATTTGTCCAAAATCCTGTATCTTTACCACTGTTTTCTGCTCCCGGGAGGTGAGGTCTTCTAATTCATGAGCTCAAGAGCGTGGGGTTTGTCAAGGCATTTGGCATCATGGCGGGTCAGGGTTTTGTTTCTCCTTGTGAACACAACCCCACATTCCAGGATACCAGCCTTCCGCCTGCAGGTCCCCTATCCAGCTAACTCTCTATGGGCTCCTGTGTCCTCAGCCTCCACCTACTGCTCTGGCAGAACTTTCTTTCTTTGAATTTTGGCTTAGTGTGCTTTTTTTTTGTTGTGGTGGTGATGTTTTATGTAACATTCCGATGTGTTTATTGTTAGCAGGCAAAGGGAGGCAGGAATTAGATCATATCTTTCCTCAGCTCAGTCCATCTTGCCGCTGGAAGATTTTCTGAGATAATTAAAGGTTTAAATTATGAGGCTATATCAGTACCACGTCTCATGAGCAGAGGAGCTAACCATCCAACATCTAGTGCACTGCCAAAACACACGCAGATGGACACAACATGAGCCCGCCAGCGGTAACGGCTCTGGAAGGCCATCCAGTACACAAACCCGCACGTTCCGAGATGATGCAAGAATGAATCAGATCACTCACTGCTCATGTGCCCAGGTTGTGCCTGCAAGCTCCTTCCATCTGTCTGTACAACCATTAGTGATTTTAAGATGTTAGGTTTTCACAGCTACCAATGTCTAAAACTTCAGTGCTGGAGACTAGACTGGAAATAAAAATCTCATGTACATTCAATCTCTTGGGAAAGGTAATGGGAAATAAAAAGTTAAAATAGAACTTTTGAATGGCATACCTAAAGAATCTCAGGGCCACCTCCCCCTTTTAACCTCCCTGATTTTCACATTCTCTGTTCTCAAAGTCTAAAAGGGCCTTCAGCTATTCCATACTCCTCCCACCTTCCTGTTCCTTGTGTTCTAGCATAGCAGCCTGCAAATTCTATTCTGGGAGTCACCACTAATCCCGCTTGGAAAGTAGCACAGTGCAAAAGATAGGAGTTAGCAGGCTAATCAGCAGTTCACCTGACCTCTATCTCCAAAGTGATACAATCTCTGGAATTATTGACATGTGAATAGTCTCACCATATTTGTGAGATTCCAGCTATTACCCAGGGATGCAAAATAAAGGATATTCTTAGGATATAGAAGGCATAAATCAATAGTCAGTGTTACTATTAGGCAAAAAAGGGTTCATTTCTATGTTATTTCCATTTCTTTCCCAAGTGACTGGTTGTTTCCTTTTTCTACCAGCTACCACAAAATTAGTTTCTTGCTTTTTGTCTTAAAATGATAACAACAACAGATGCTGAGTCCTAATATGCTTTTTCATGATAAATGTAATAACACCTTATAAATAATTTTGGGAACAAGAAGAAGGCATAATCATTCATCCATAATTTTAGCACACAAGCATTTTAAAATATTTGCTTTCAGTCTATTTTTCTGCCTTATGACTTTTATTTAAACAATTAAATTCACAGTACCCCATGTTTTTTTCATGCCTTTAAAAAAGTTTGGGGTTCCTAAGCTTCTCATTCTTTCTTCATCAAAGAACCCTCTGACTAAAGCAAGGCAAAGTTTCTTGGCCATGTTTTACAGAAAAGGAGACTAAGATGAAGGCATCTGAGGGTGTGTTGCTCAGCAGGACACAGAGACAGGAGAAGCTTGTTGCTATCAATGCTTTTTGTAGATGTCTACAAACCCAGGGAGCTTACGTCTATCATGTCAGCCTGCACGGACTCATGGGTATTGAAAAAGAGAGCCACGTCTGAAGAAAGATGGGGTGGAGAGTGGCTTTAAAAGGCAGTAATATCCACCTTGATTTATTTTTGTGTATGGTGTATGCTGGTGCTCGAGTTTCATTTTTTGCATGTAGCTGGTCCAGATCTCCCAACACCATTTGTTGAAGAGGCTATTTTTACTCCATTTTATGCTTCTGCCCCTTTGTTGAATATTAACTGACCATAGAAATGTGGGTTTATTTCTAGGCTCTCTATTCTGTTCCATTGATCTATGAGTCTGTTTTTGTGCCAGTACCAGACTATTTTGATTACTGTGGACTTATAATATTGTTTTATATTAGGTATTGTGATACCTCCTAGTTTGTTCTTCTTTTTCAGAATTGCTGGGGCTATTTGGGGTCATTTATGGTTCCATATAAATTTTTTAAATGTTTGTTCTATGGCTGTGAAATATGTCATTGGTATTTTAATAGGGATTGTGTTGAATCTACAAATTGCCTTGGGTAGTATAGACATTTTAATGATGTTAATTCTTCCAATCCAAGAACATGATATATATGTGCTTTCATTTATTTGTGTCTTCCTTAATTTCTTTCTTCAGTGTTGTGTAGTTTACTGAGTACAGATCTTTTATCTCCTTGGTTAGGTTTATTCCTAGGTATTTTATTTTTCTTATTGCTATAGCAAGTGGGTTTTTTCCTGATTTCTGTTTCTAATATTTTCTTGTTGGTATACAAGGTGGATAAAATACTTAAATATAAATTGTGACACCATCAAAGTCCTAGAGGAAAACATAGGGAGGAAAATCTTAGATATTCCATGCAGCAATATTTTCACTGATGTGTCCCCTAGAGCAAGGGACATAAAGCAAAGAATAAACAAATGGGTCTTTATCAAGATAAACAGCTTCTGCATGACTAAAGAAAACGTTAGCAAAATGAAAAGGGAACCAACCAACCGTATGGGAAAATATATTTTTGCCAATGATACCTCAGACAAGGGTTTGTCTCCAAAATACATAAAGAACTCACATGACTCCACTCCAGGAAGACAACCTAATTAAAAAATGGGCAAAGGACCTGAACAGACACTTCTCCAGGGAGGACATATAGAGGGCCCAGAGTCATATGATATGATGCTCAGCATCACTAGCCATCAGAGAGATGTAAATTAAAACCACAATGAGATACCACTTCACACCAGTCAGAATGGCCATCATAAACAAAGCAACAAACAACAAGTGCTGACAAGGTTATGGAGAAAAGGCAACGCTAGTGCACTGTTGGTGGGAATACAGACTGGTGCAGCCACTCTAGAAAACAGTATGGAATTTTCTTAGAAAACTAAAAAATAGGACTGCCTTTGACCTGGCAATTCCACTGCTGGGTTTATATCCTAAGAATCCTGAAACACCAATTCAAAAGAACCTATGCGGCCCAATGTTCATAGCAACACAATTTACAATAGCCAAGTGCTGGAAGCAACCTAAGTGTCCATCAGTAGTGCCCATGAGTGGATCAAAAAATTATGGTACATTTACACAATGGAATACAGCAGAGAGAAAGGAGGATCTCTTACCCCTTGAGACAACATGGATGGATGTGGAGAGCATTATGCTAAGTGAAATAAGCCAGGTGGTGAAAGACAAATACAGTATGATCTCACCTATAAGTGGAACCTAATCAACAAAACAGACAAGCAAGCAAAATATATCCAGAGACATTGAAATCAAGAACAAACTGACAGTAACCAGAGGGGAGAGGAGAGGGTATGATGGGGAAAAAAGAAAAAGGGTCATCTAGGAACATATATAAAGGACACATGGACAAAGCCAAAGGGGGGTAGGATCGAGAGTGGGAGGTGGGGGTGGGTGGGGTGGAGGGGAGTATAGATGGGAAATGGAAACAACTGTATTTGAACAACAATAAAAAAAATCAATAAACCCAACAATAAAAGATTAAAAAAAGGAACCAGAATTATGCATCTAATCAGTGTCTGCCTGCCAAGAAGCAATAAAACCAGTTTTCTTATAAGACATTTAGTTCTGAAGGGAATTCCAAAAGAAAAAATTCCCCAAAAGTACCTTGTGTTGTGGCAATACTGGAACAGAGATATAAACTCTGTGTTAGGTTGCTTTGATGGACTTTGCTCATTTGGATCTACAAATCCTATATTAAAAAACCCCTTAGTTTCCTTATTTTCATATTTTATATTGTACAGTAGAAGTATTATTTTAGCAAATTTTCAACTCTGAAGATTGCAGGAAGAAAATCTCCTTTAGAGGGTGTCTAAGATGGGGTTGGTTACCAATTCGCCAACTCCAATGTCTCAATGGTTACTTAGCAACCCTCCCTGATTTTCCCACAGCCCTGGGACAGTCTGGGAAGAGTCATAGGGCCTGAGGAATCATGGAAACAATGAAGAATCCACACTGGATACAGAATGAACAGATGGAAAGATGTGTGATAATACCAGCATAGTGGAATGTCAAGAATAAACTGTAGGGGGGTGAGTAGTTGGGTGTTCACTGTAAAATTCTTTTAGTCTTACTATATAGTAAAATTTTTCATAATAAAATGCTGTTTCACAACAAAAC
The DNA here is from genome assembly GCA_028533065.1 of Trachops cirrhosus. Taxonomy (NCBI): domain Eukaryota; kingdom Metazoa; phylum Chordata; class Mammalia; order Chiroptera; family Phyllostomidae; genus Trachops; species Trachops cirrhosus. The sequence goes on along the minus strand of CM052545.1, from coordinate 58,679,172 downwards.
AAAAGAGAGAGACTTCACAAGAAAATGGTTTCCCAGGTAATAATATGCTTCTGTGTAGATTATTTTCATCTCCCTTCACTTCACCCTCTCACCATGTCTTTTCTGCCTCTATGAATTGCTTGAAAACATTTGTCTAAAGATAACCAAATATCAGAAAACAGAGTCAAACCCATTTTTGAGAGAACAAAACTGAGTCCCAAATCAAGTAATCACCTGGTCGGTTCAGGAGCAGACTGCAGGTCCCCTGTCCCTCAGATGACATGGAGTCCCCACATGCTCTCCTTCCTTGGGGAGGAAGAGTTGGGACTCTTTCTTGTGAAATTTACCTGGAGGGACTAGGAAACCAATGCCTTTGGAGATTTTAAGTGGAGGTCTAAAAGAAGTTAGGATGCTAAGGACAACCCATGAGCGAGGGGATAAAAGCTGTTTGAGAGATGTGCTTCTGTGGTTGACACAGGGCTCCCAGCTGAATTGGCTGTTATTGAACCATTCATTGGCTTCTGTTCACAGAGGCTGGTTCCCCGGAGGAGAGGTCCAGGCTGTGTTTTAATCTGAGAAGGTCATTTCGCCTGCCTGACCTGTAGACCCATTGTCTCATTGGATTTAGAAGGTGGGGAATCCAACAGTCATTTTCTGAGTTTCTACCAGGTGCAAGGCACTGGGCCAGAAAACTCAGAAAATTTTTTAAAAATGAGCAAAACACAGATTCAAGGAGATAACCATTCTATTAGGGATATGGGAGACATAAAAAGACTAAGTGGAAATTTTATATATTGAACAGCGGAGAAGAGATGGCCCTTTTCTACCATAAGATCATGCTTATTTCAATGGGCAGATCCCAATGGGCAGAAGGGACATCTATGCACAGTCCTGGAGTTTGGGAGGTCCTGGAGAAATAGTACAACATGCTCCATTAACCTTTTCCCCCTTATCTGGATTGCAGTCAAAATACTGAATGTCCAAGTCAAATCCATTCAATCTTTGGAGATCTGGGCTCTTCCTAGCCTCCTTCCTGCATTTAAAATGACCACTATCCTGACTTCAGTGGCATTGCATGCATTTGCCCTGGGTCTCACCTGACTTCTCTGACCGCACTGTGAAATATTCTTCCATAGCCCCATGCCCACCCCCCTCCAAGGCTTCCTCCAAGCCTTCCATCTCTTTTTTTTTAAGGTGAAAATAATTTTAATAATATATTTTTCTTAACCTAATAGATCCTAAGTATCATTTTGACATGTAATCAATATTTTATTTTTTATTTTTTAATTTTTTATTTTATTTTATTCATTACAGTTTCTATCCTTTATTCCCATTCCAGCCCACCCACCCATTCCTCCCCTCCTCCCTCCCCTTTCCAACCCCCCTAGTTTAGTCCATGTGTCCTCTATATTTGTTCCTGTAAACCATTCCCTTCTCCCCTGGAATTCCCTTTCCTCTCCCCTCTGGTCACTGACTACCTGTCCTCTATTTCAGTGTCTTTTGTTATATTTCATTTGTTTCTTTGTTTTGTAGTTTAGGTTCCTGTTAATGGCGAGATCATATGGTATTTGTCTTTC